>VWZK01015031.1:147-36141 GCA_013396935.1 Baryphthengus martii | reverse complement strand
AGCATGACTCATACATTTGTCTGTTTTGTGGGCAGTGTGGAAGTCTCTGTACTTCCAACAGGCAGGATTTTTAAACTTTGTGATTTGTAAACTATGCAAATGATGGCTACTTGCGACTTTAAATGTTCCTTAAGTGGAGTGTTTGGTATTTTGTAAAGCAGATAATAGTCGCAGGTAATGGATTCATTAGATTTTGTCACCTCTAAAAAGTAGGTCATTTCCTCCCATATAAGCAATTCTGATTGCTCTGTTTCCTCTTAAGGTTTGTGACACTTCCCATTATAAGGCCCCCAATCCTGTTTCTTACAGCTTTGATATCTTGGGTACTGGCATGTCTTGGTAGAAATGAAAAAAAACACAACAAACCAACACAAACCCGAAAAAAACTAAACTGCTAGCTTTTCTGGGGAGCAATACCAGAGAAAAATATGTTGCTTGTCCTATCTACAAATTTCAGACAATATTTTCTTAATTAGGCTGTAAAGTCCTGATAAGTTGATCCAAGATCTCAGACAATGGCCTTTGATTTGGAGATTTGCTCCTTGTTGTGACCAGAATTTGACTGGTGTTCAGGCTTCTAAAATTCACAAGCTCACTGAGCTCTTAGAGGTGTCTTAGATTTCAATGGCTAATTTCAATTTCATCGCCAGTTGCGGTTCGGGACTGTGTACTGTAACACTTTCACCATTTCAGTAATGTCTCTCCTGTGCTTTCCTGGTATCCCTCCTTTCTCCTCAGATGGGTTTTGCTGGAGAAGATGAGGAAATTGCATGGTGCAAATGTGGAAAAAAAGAAGATTTGGCTTGAGAATGGTGGAAACATGTCAGAACAAGGAATTTTTAAAGAAGGAGGAAGAGAGGAGGAGAAGAAGTGAAAAAGGAAAAAGAAACTTCTATTAGGGACTGATGGGAGGGAAAGGGAGGGGAATTAAAAATGAGCTGGACAATTGGAGGAAATAGGAGGATGGATCTAATTTTTTTTAAAAAAGATAGAGGTATGGGACCAGAAGACAAAAAGGGTCTGAAGATGGATGCTATGCTGGGGTCAGAAACTGTTGTGGGAAGATAATATATACAAGGAGGGCAATTATTTTCATTGAAAAAGCTGAGTCTTCAGTGGCAGATGAATGTACTATAGTTGTATTTTGAAGATGTAAAATGCAGTATGAAGTGAGACACTCTGAAAACTCAGGTACTAACTATTTCCATACAGTACCTGTGATTTTGGATATTAATACACCAGTGCATCAGTTTCTCACTATGTAAGATATGCAATCAAAACACTGAAGAGCTGTAAGGTGAATCTCATTCTTAAAAAACAAACAAACAAAAAACAAAACTCAAAAACTTTTTTAAAAAATGGAAGGTTTTTTTTTATTATTTGTTTGTTTATTTCAAATTAAGATGGTTTATATAACTATCTTAAATAATAATAACGACCTTCTAACTTTGTTATTAAAGTATCTTTTTAATATAATAAGCGTTTTAATTCTCTGGGAGGAAAATATCTGACAAAGTTAAAAATACACCTCCGTTCTTCACAACAGTATTTAATTATATAAAAGACTCTCGTTCTCTGTTCTGCTCGTATATGCTGCCTGTTTTCCTTCGAGTCATGTGAGAGTGGCTGGAAATAAAACCTAAGTCTGTGAAGCTATTCTGTTACAAGCCAGAAAGCTGCCAGCACAGTGCTTCTTGATGCAATGGGAGTGGTGGTTTTTCTGAGATGAACATTTGCAGCATCTAAACTCACTTCCCCAAGCAACCATCAGATGGTAGCAATGCTTGTTTGCTATCTACCATGGACTAGATTCAAACTGGGATGCAGAAATGAAGGCTGTTATTGCCAGTCCCTGCAGCCACCCAGTTGCTTTTCGAGAGTGCACCGATATTAGCATTTCGGAGGACACAAAAGCCGCAGATCTGAATGTTAATGCTGAGGTAGACACTATGTAAAGCAATCTGATCTTATATGCACAGAGTTGTAGCCAATAGCCACATGCATGAGGGAACAGATGAAACCCAAGGGAAATGCAGATGTCCTGTCTCTGGTTTTGTTCTCTAGGTTTTGGTTTGCTGCAAAGAAGGACTCTAACGGATGCAGAAATAAAAGTAGTGAGAAAATTAACTTGGGACCTTGAAACTAACTATAGTAGAGACTCTCAGGGAAATCGATCCAATGTCACGGAAGGGTGATAGAGCTGACTCCTGTAGCATATAGGAGTCCTTGGTGCAGTGATAAAAAGCTTTCTTATTGAAGGCCTGTCCTAAGGTCACTGAAAATAGCCCTCTCCTATGCATACTGTTAGTCGAGTGTCATCATTGAAGCTGAGGACAGGTTTCAGTTCCCCTGACTTTAAATGTGAAACAGACATCTAGGCCTGACTTCCCATCTGTGTTCCCTTATAGCCCATGGGGAGAGACAGAACTCGAGAGAGAAAAATCTTTGCCCAGGCTTAGGTTCCTGACTCGGGGTGTGACAAAGCAGCTTGTCAAGGTGGCTCTACTAACTGGAGATGGTTCTTGTTTGACTTGTTTAGATTTTGGCCCTAATTTTTCGTGAATAAGGTGGTATAAATCAGTATCTGTGAATGCCACTGAAAGGCACTGTTCTCAACAATCGTTCTGCTTTCCCATCCTAGCCAAAAAAATAAGAATAATTTTGTAAAGTCTGTGTACATGACATGCAGTCACAAATGTCCGTAACCATCATATTCAGTTTATTAACAATTTTTAATTATTTGATTCTTTTCTAGTTGCTTACCAAGTTTCTCCTGAGATACCGGTGCTATTGGGATGTACATCAGGAGTTAGAAGGTATGATTATTAACCAGTGCTACTTCAGCCAGGAAGGCAAAATTTTTTCGACAGAAGTTCATGTCCAGGATTCCCTTAACATGTCCTGTCGCTGCTGTGAGATACCTGGTCCAGCTGCCCTGAGAGAGCTTCTATTTTGGGTTCATCTTGCTTTGTGGCTTGGCGCTCATATGATATCTTCTTTGGCAGAACATCCCTTTTATTTCCCCTCCAGTCTCTGTCCTGTTCACCTGCCAACATCTTCTGCTCAGTCTTCCCAAGATGGCAGCTTCACTAAACCACAGGGTGGATGCTTGGGGCATCTTTACTGTTTGAGACAACTAATTCCCATCAGTATATTACTAAACTCTAGCTCTCTGTCGGGACTTTATGATGACAGGTGTACTATATTTAGCAAAAATAGATTTGGCGTGCCTGATTACCTGTTTAGCCATTGTCTTTCCTAGTAAGTTCTTAGGGAAGTGAGAATAATATTGTAGAAAAAGTACATTTATGATTCTTTTTTTTCCTGTCAGCATTATCAGACCTATGTCAGCTTTGCTCCAGAAAGCCTTTTCTTTTTTTTTTTTTTTTTTCCTTTTTCCTGAGTCACTGACATTGGATTTTTTTGACTTGGACTGGGCTTTTATTTTTGGCATGTATAACAAGTCTTGATAACTTTTAAAATGTCAATTTATAATCGTATAGCTTTTTTTTTCTTTTTTTTTCTCTTATATATGTATATATAGCTCTTTGATCTTTTCCTTAGCTTTTTCAAATCTTAACTGGCTTTAGCAGATCCTTAGCAGAATTAGCTGCAATGTCCGGATGCAGCTATGAACTGAGGCAAGGGGAAAGCTGTTTGGGCTCTTACCCTATGTGCCTATCACCGTGAGTCTCACCCACCTTGGTCACCCTGAAGGTGTCTCCTCAGGACTGGGATACTGTGTTGTACCTCCCTGGATGTGCAAGTTCTCTTTCCGAGTTGTTGCTTTCGCAAGTACAATATGAATTTTATCAAGCATTTGTTTGTGCTAAATCAAAGAATAAGTTCAGAGAAAGCCTCTGCATTGTGCTCCTTTGCACATCCAGTAGATGTTCCAGAGAGAGGGACTGAAGCTTTAGCTGTTTGTGAAGTTGAGCTTTAGCTTGCAAATCACATGAAAACCGAAAAAAAAAACAAACAAAAAACAAACAAACCACAAAAAAAACCCGTATTTTCAGCACGGTGCGAGGCCACGAGATAGTTACATGTGGTTTATGGTCAAGATGGAAAGTAACTGTGTTTTGTAAATAAGTGTGTTTTTTACTACATCTATATGCAAAGATCAAATCCTCATTCTCCAGTTAAGTGTATCAGAGCGATGAACCCTGTGCTGCTCACCTTTAGTTTTCACCATGCTGCTGTAAAAGATCATTAACGATGCCCTCCCTGAGCAATCACATTTAACGCTTACTGTAATAGCATCTTATGACTGGGCCCTTTTAAGTGACTATGTTATGTCTGCAGTCCTTTACTGAGATTTGCATCACATTTGCATCCAGGGGGATCTCTGCCCGTCACGGGTTTGGATATTTAAACTGATAGCTACTTTTCTATATTGGTCATCTGTGTATTTTCCTTTTCTTTTTCAACAGAATGACTAGTGTTGACTTGCATGATTGACTGACTCGAACACCATGTTGCATAAAATAATATATTCGGTTTTGTGTTCACAATCTTTTGAGGCTCCCCAAAAGCTTTAGTTATCTTATTCTAGTGTCCCATCCCAGAGCTATCACAGTCAACCATGCAGCCTTCTCTGATGTCCAGAGTGTGGCTTGTTTGTAGTGAGCTAGGTCAGGTGTTGGAACCAACCTAAGTGGCAGAGTGTGGGAATGATACCTCTGAAAAGATATCCTGAATATGCAGAAATGTATGGCATTTCTTGTAGATGCACATGTCAAAGTTTCTCAAGAAAATATTTAACATTGACTCTAACCTCTGTTATTTTTCTCTTTTAGGATAGTAGGAGACATTTTCCTTTGCCCCTCTGTTCACTTTGGAAGCACCTATAAACAAGAAACATTTAATTCTCCCCAGCATCCCTATTTGATCCTTTACTCACTCAAGCAGTCTCATGGCAGTAAGACTGCCTCAACTTTTCTTTTAGCCTCTTCTTTAGAAAAAGCTGTTTCCTGAGAGCTGTAGTGGTCATGAAGTTCAGCTGTGTCCTGAGAATTTCTCTGTTGCTTCATGCGTTTCCAAAGCTCTTTCAGCTCCCTACTTCTGTGCTGCATACTTTCTTGATGGCTTTAAAATCTTGTTGAACTTTAAGTCTGATAATAAGTGGGCTTTTTATTTTTTTTTTTTATTTTTTTTTTTCCCCTGGGAACATGACAATTGTCATCTATCAGGGTTTTTTGCTAAATGCTAAATCTTTTGCTTGTGTGTCTTCATGGAAAGCAGAAAGCTTTAAAGAAAGGATGAAGCAAGACTTGCTTTTTAGCATTTTGGTTTTTTTCCTGCTTGATTGTTGTACATGCTTACACAATGAAAAACAAAAAGTAGTTCAGATAGGTATATATTAATAATGGGAAGAACCTCACAAGTCCTGTTGGTTAACCACACATATAATCCCATGCTAACTCTTCCCTCTCAGCAATATAAAAATTCAGAAATACTAACTTACATATATACAAGCTGCAAATTTAGTTATGGTCGTGTGGCCTTCCAGCGTAACCTGAAGCTGGAGAGTTCCTCCCCGTGATTGTTTCACCTGGCTCAAACACCTATGGTGGAACCAGTATTGATCTTGTCACTGCCTTCAAAGGGAAGGAAGCGGGTATATATATATGATGCAGGTGCTTATGATTCATGCTACAGTTCTCCTCTCATGGCAGTGACAGGTCTTATGCCATGATGTGGCTTTGAAAACCCCAGCTGTATCTCTGAGCATGAGATGTTATGAGTCTGAGCAAATTTGTGGAAATGGTATTCTTTTGACTTGCAACGAGTAACATCAGCTGATATATATCAAGGCCTCTATTTTAACCAGTTTTTTTCTGTTGTTGGTGGAGTGATGACTAATATGTCCTGATGGAGAACAAAATACGGCGTGTAAAACATAGTGGAAAATTAAATCAAAGGCATCTGTGGTTACTGAAAGACAGCATTCATCAGTAAGAAAAGACACTGGGAATCTGGGAGCTCTTGGATTTTAGTGCCTTCAGTTTAAATGCCATGCATCAACGTGATATTTTTCTGATTCTGTGGGATTCAGGTTCAGAGTTTTTTTTAAAAAAAAAGAAAAAGAAAAAATTAAGACTTTGTGATCCCTGTGTTAATTCTCTTTCAACCCTCACTCTGTTACTAGGTCCATATGGGAGAATGTTCAATGCCGCAAGTAGAGGGTCTATGCACGTGTGAAGAGCAAGGCTTCTTTGAGACAATGTGTTTGTCTAAGAAAAGCTGCAGAGACATAGAAAGAGGTGATATCTGGTTTGAAGAAGTCAAGAACTATTCAGATTATTTTTTTTTTTTTTTCAATTAATAATGAAAAGACTATAATGTAGGAACTGAAAAGGTTATGAAGCTGACAGGTATCTGTTTCTCTTACAATTTAGAAACATCCAGAAGATTCCCTCTTGAGTTAAATAGCACATCTGTGTGCCAAGAAAGACAGGGAGAGGTCAGTTTCTCTTCACTGTTGGTAAGACTTATCCCCACTTTCAAAAGATAATATGTTTGGAGGGAGAAGGTGAAAGGGGGATTCCTAAGGAGGAAAAATATGATGGCCAAAGAATATCCACTGGTATCTGTCAAACCAAGGCAGCTTGTTGTCAGTCCTGAAAGCTTGTGGGATATATCAAGTCAGATTTCTCCACTATATTGAGTATATTTGATTTTAACCCAGGAAGCTTCTCAGGTGCCTTGAACTGATTCTGTGGTAAACATAAGCAAACCTAAATAACTGCTTTATTATGGTTTATTGTGTAAGTGTTGCTTCATAATAAATCATTGTACTCTTTAAAAACAAGCTTGAAACAAGTGCATAAATATTACATGGCCTCAGGAATAAAGACATTTTTAGTAGAATTATTGAGTGCGGTTTTCCAAATCCATTGGGTAATCCAAAATCCCCATAGTCATTTAAGGACCAACATGTACTGGCATTTATAGTAATGTAAATCCAGTGTAACTGTGTTAAGTTGATAGAGTTATTAGAAATTAACATAAAAACCAAATAGTTTGGCCTATGAAATATAAACAACATAATTGCCTGAATTTCTGTCCATTAGGATAAAGGAACAAATATTCTATACCTCTGCAGAAATAGGAAGTAAAATCATCTGTATTATGTGTGTAAATTTAGGCAAAAAGGATTATACTGATTTCATTCATGTAATAAAGCTCTTAGACCCTAATCAGAAACTTTTAATCATTCTGGTGGGGGGAAAAAAAAAAAAAAAAAGGACAAGCTCTGTGGCTTTTATAAAGTAAAGATATTCAGATCCATTTTGTTCCTTGCAGACATCTCTTCTTTTAGGAGGAAGAGGTAGAAAAAGTAAACAGTTCCTGTATCCTCAGTTGCTGGTGCTCTGTAGACTTCTTACATCACCAGGGATTGTCTCTTGCGGATGCCCGTGTTGCACCTCCATTACTGAAGCGTCAGTTACACTTGTATAGGTTGTCCTTGTCCCTACTCTTATATACACTTCGAAGATACAGCTTGTCTTTGTACATGATAAGTAGGCAGAGATGAGAGACAGCTGAGCCCATGAGAGACATGCAACTTCAGTTCATGCATCTCCAGTAACACTAGTCGTGTTACAATCCTGTTAATTTAAGGGAAGGACCAAAGACCTGAGGGTTCTCAGTGTAGCCCGCAAGGGTGCCTCTGGGCACTCCCTAAAATGCAGAATGGTGGGTTTAGCCCTCAGTGCAGAGCTGGCCATGGAGAGTGAGTAGAAAGTAGGCAGTGAGACCTTGCCCATTTTGAAGCTAATGATAAGGGACTGTGGTAGGGGAGAGGTATCCTGAGACCTAACTCCTGGGCAGCAAACAGGATCATCAATGCTTTTCTGCGAGGCTGTGGTCATACTGTGCGGAGCAATGCATAGGCAAAGGAGAGTGCTTACTCAGCGGTGGTGTTGCAGTTACTGCTGGAAGGTGAAGTGAAAGGGATAGACATGAAGCAGTAACACCCTCCCCATAGTGTATGTACTTGCACATTTCTAAGTAGTTAGGGCTCACTTCAGCCCAGCAAGTGTACACTGCACAGTCTGGGATCCTTTTGCACAGGACCGTTGTTTGAAATCCACACAGGGAACCAGGGTCCTGTGGGTGGCCTCACAGAGCACAGCAGACACCCTGGCTGAAACCTCTCCTGCTAGGACAAGACTGCTGACTTACTCTCTGCCCTGCTATCCATCAGCAATACACTCAGTTGCAACTACAGGGGACAGGGGACGACTTCAGGACATTGTGTCGTATATTTGAGTGCTTGATTTATGAAACATAGCAAAGGCAAACCAAAGCTGGAACAACTTGTCCATAGGAAAACTCCCTGTGCTTCAGCTAAGAGACGTGCCTTAAAATGAAACCTCAAAACATTTATTATAAAACAGAACAATTTGTATTGTATTCAATAATGTTTTCAAAGGATTGTCAGCCTCTGTCTGCAGGTACCTTTTTTTCACAACATATAATCTATAGCACTCATTTCCCCCCCTCCTCAATAACCATATAACAGAGATATGCATTACAGAAAATGTGTATAGGTTTGCTTCTATTATAGTCATGATCAAAAGGCTATGATATATTGAAATATTTGCTTTCTACAAATACATCTGTTATCAGAGGGTTCCTTAACATAAATGGTGTATTTTCTATAATGTGCTCCGTCTAATGAATGGTTCAGTGAAGGCATGAGAACAGAGCTATGTGGGGAGAATGCAGTAATTTCTCTTTAACGTGCAGGAATTCTGAATACAAGTAAATGCATGCCAAATTTTATTGCTTCTAAATCTGAATAATTGTATTTCTGAGCTGTGCATCTGGGTAGATAATAAAGCCACAAAACAATTTAATGAAACATATAAAAAATCAAATGACATTACTAAATATTATAATATGCAGAAAATATATTTTGCATATTGTCACCTAATCTTTCATCCACATACTAACAAATAATGCAACAATAATTGAAAGTCTTATTATCCATCTACGTAAATTGAGACCAAATTTACCTTGTTTCCTTTTCTTTGTGTATGTGTGTGTGTGAACATAAAAGTGAGATTGATATTATTGCTTTATGTTTATGGTACATTTTTTCCATAATAACTAAGGTGACCAACATAAGTCTTTTCTCCATTCAAATCAGTCCTCAACTCGTATTGTGATTATGTTACCTAGGCTAGTACTTATAAGAGGTAAGACTTGAATATATGGCCTTCGTTGTTCCCTCTCTTTGATGCATGATTCTGCAGGAATGAGATCTGGAATACCACACAAAAAATGGAAGTCCTTGTATAAAAATTCCGTGTCTAAAATTCACAAGTGTAAGCAGCCCTCATCATCCGTTATAGTCAAAGGACAGATATGGGTAATGCAGAGGGCAGTACTGCTGACTCATTCCCAAAGCCTATTTTAGGATGAGGTGAACTGCCCTTTTGTAGGTGCACGCTCGTTTCTGTTGACTCTTAAAGAATCCTAAATGGTTAGCTTAGACTTAGATGTCTAACTTTTAGAGGACCATGTAAGGAAACGAGAATCTCATCTAAAGAGGTTAAAATACTCACAGGCTCCAGGAAGCAGGGATCTCTTTTGTTCTTGCGATGATTCTAGCCCTTTGTCACTGATTTATTCTGCTGTGCCATGGAAGAGGTCACTGCAGACTTCCAGCTGGTTGTAATGTCTGGATTTAAAGGACAGTGATCTGAAGTGTCTGCTGCAAAATGTCTTTTGCAAAGGTGAGCTTGTATCATCAAAGACCACATAAACAGTAGGAAAAGGACTCAGAGCTTGGTAATGTTGTTCTGGCTTTACTCAAGACAGCTTTCCTTGTGATGCGTTGGCCCAGATTTTGAAATGCTTGCACAGAGAGCAGTGTCCCATACCATGGGATGCCTAGTTGAAGTCAGCACAGGAAATTGTGCCAGGTTCAAGTGGGGAGGACTCTGCCTGGTTTCAGGAATATATAACCAATTCCTTTTTGATAGTAGCTGCTTATACTCTTAGAGAAGAATTGCCAGCACCATCAGCCCATCTATCCCTTTGCTGCTGGAAGGAAATGTGTTCTGTCCTCTCATCTTTACTCTTCTTTCTTACACATATCAAGTTCAGAGACTTGAATTTTATTTCATAAATTCTGGATAGGTAAAGTGAGGATTAATAAACACCCTGAAAGAATTAGTGAAAAAACTTCTCTCCTTGTGAAAGAACTGTCCTCAGTGAAGACAGAAACTTGATAATGTGAGGTGCTTATTGTACAGAAGATAGGACTTGTTTTTAGAAACCACACTGTGGTTGGAGAACAAGTTTCTGTAAGAAGAAAGGACTACTGTATAAATCATAACATTTTCCACTCTGGATGTCAAGTGCATGTCTGGATTCCTTTTGTTATTTTTAAAAAAACAGCTCACACTGGTTCATAGAAGATAGTCGGTAAAAAATTTGAAATTTTCTTATCAGAAGAGAGAGTAAGAAAGACCTAGACTTAACTAATCCTGGTGGTCATATTCCTTGACGTGCTACTGTAACAAGGAAAAATACTTTGGGGGCAATATAAGTAAAAATATGTTGAAAAAGTAGCAATTAGGAATAATTACATAGAGATTTGCTACAGTGAAATGGTGAGAAGATAATACATATAAAAACATTCTGCTTTCTTGATTTACAAATCAAATGGTGGTAGACAGATTTTCTTCTCGTTCACAATGGGGTAATTTACTGTACTTCACAGAATGCACAAGAAAATTTAGCCCTTAATTTGTGAAAGGAAGTTTTCAGGATGAGGAATTTGATTTTACTTCAAAGAATATGAATCAATTCTTTCTATTCTGCAGCCAGTTACTCCCTTTCACTGCAACTTGCATTGGGAATAAAGCTTTCTCTGGTGAGATTTAGCCTTATAGTCCACTGCATCCCCCCCTGGATTCAGATTTGCCTCTTTGTCTCTGAGATTATTATTCTTGCTCTCTTGCTCTCCTCTCTTTCCCTCCCTCCATCTCCCAATCTAGCTTTTGCTCCTGCACCCTCTTCCTCTCTCCCCCTTGCTCTCCTCCCCGTTTATTGTTTCTTTAATTCTTTCTTTCACTATTTTTTTTCTTCCTTCTCTGTCTTCCTACCTTCCTTCAAATCAAGATTTTTACAACAATTTGTTGAAGATTTATTTAGACAACCACTATCTAAATCAGAACCAAAATTCTAGTAAGAGTCACGATTAAATCTTTGAAGCTGAAATGAAGGAAGTTGTATTGTCTCGTATGTCTAACAGGAGAGTTATGCTTCCTATATTTGTTTTTTTATATGATTTATGATGTCATATAATATTGAAAAAAAAAAAGAAACTCCAAGAGGCAAGATCTGGGATTGAATAGCTGTCTACTTCCTAAAAGAAGGAGGTATTTTAAAACAAACAAACAAAAAAACTCTTTAATAGTTCAGACCATTGTAATTCATTAATTCTAAATCAAACTCTTTATTTGAATGAGTAATAATAGTTTTTATTTTTGTTAGTATTTTAAAATATTAAAACTATTCATTCAAAATATGAAGGACATATAAATAATACACTTTATTTATCCTTTAGCCAGTATAAACATGGAGCACTATGTGCCTAACATAAATCTACTTGTCGTTTTCATTTGTGATGAAGGCATTGAAAGCGGCAAAATATTTTTTTAGGATTATTGTGAATTAATAGGAGTTTTTCAGTAGCATCCAAATTACAGGGATTTATATAAAAGGTACTTTTAGAAGTGAAACAATTGTGAAGTTTGGTCCTAGGTTTGAATTGGAATGCTTTTCTGATGATCTAAAAGGTAAGATTTTGCAGCTACATTCTCAAAAATCTTCCACTCCCATACTCACCTCTGCCCAGGTATGAGCATTTTTAGATGTTTGGCTGGAAACACATCCACTTAGAAAACCTTTCCCATAGTTGTAAAACCAGTGTTTGTAGCTCAGTTAAATGGGCACTGTAAATTTAATTTAGGATTAATATTTAGGTTTGATACACTTGCTATTTTCTGTAATTTAGCTTTATCTAATCCATCTTTCTCTCAGCCATAAAATTTGAGAAATATACTCTGACGGAAATTAAACAAGAGCTATCAAAATGATCAGAACTTGTTAAGAAGATGTGATTTCTCTCTTTCAAAGTGATGCAGAAATGGGATGTGGGGAAAAAAAAGTGGAAAACCACACTTTTCCCATAGTTTTGATATATGTCTAAACTTTCTTGACAGTACATTAAAAGTGTCATTTAACCTACTAGACCCAAAGTGTTAAATATCTCCATATAATGTCTTAAATGCAAACAACAAAATATTCCAAAATTGTAATTGGAAATGAGGAAGTGAAATAGATTGTAAACCTGAACTGAAATTGTTTTTCCAATTTCAGTGTCCCATTATGTAGAAGCATAAAACACAACAACAACAAAAAAAAAAAGGAGATCAGATTCTTTGTTAAAAGAATGAGAATCAAATTACTCACCTTGGATTAACTATCTGGAAAGAGGGAAGGTTGCAGACAACTTGGGAGATTTGTACAGGGAGAAGCTATTCTTATCTTTTTCCTTTTTTATAGGTGACAGAGAAGCTTGGTATTTTTTGTTCTTGCTATATAGCTTCATGATATTGGAAAAAAAGGATGAGATTCTGTGATCTACAGTGGAATTTATCCAGACAAGGAAACACCTCTTTTTTAGATACTCAGCTTTACTTTCATGTTCTTCCCCTTTAATGTTAAATGGGTCACAGGACTTATAACCTACCCACCTTTAAAAACTATTCATGCTTCCTTCTGCTGCCTGAGATAACCAACAGTGATTAGACTTGTTTAATATTTCAGGCAGAGGTGTGGGGTAGAAATGCTTTAGTTTATTGGTAAGCAAAGTAGGCAGCACCAGTCTCACTGGTAGCAGGAAGATAAGTGGTTTAGCATCAGACATTATATACTTGGAAGAAATAAAAAAAATCAGGAAAAATATAAATAAAAAAGAGTGCAAAGTTTTATTGTCAAGCGCGGCTGTCACTTCATGAAACCAGAGTCATATATAAGATATATGTGACATACTAATAGGAAGTAATTTACCCAAGGATGTTTTTGTGCCTTGAAGTGCCTTCAACATTTCTGCTTTGAAAACTTTGCAAGTGTGTATGCATCAGAGCAGTTACCGAGGCACTGAAGTTCCCAATTTGTGCACAATGTGACTTTTATAATGCTATTAAACTCATCTCATGGAAAGCGGTGTGCACAAAACAATGATACATGAGATCTCAAGGAGGCTGCCGAGTCGGGGAGAAGGCTGGAGCGAGAAGAAAGCTTTTATAAAGTCACTTTGAGAATGCACCTCCACTCCAGAAACCCTCTGTTTATTCACATTGGAAATTATCTCCTGTGCTTTGGACTGAGATTCATGCTGCTTCCATTCCTCACTCCCTCTGTATAATAAATTACATGCGACTTTTTTTTTTCTTTCTCTTTAAAGCAAATTTAGTGTTGATGAGATGAGCAGATTGACAGCCCTGGTAATTGAACTAATGTATTTATCTCTGGCACTGGGTGATGACTTCCCCAAGTTCCTTCCCATCCCGTGAGCTCTACCTTAAAGGAATGACCTCAGATGAGAATGTAGTATCTGGAGCTCTACTGGTCACGCAAACATCAGTAAAATCTCGCCATTGTCCAGCTGAAGTGTGATCTTTTTCTGCCTTACTCTTGATTCTGCCTTTCCCACCTGCCCTGCTCTTTTCTCCTTTGGCATCTAGACTATAAACTCAGGAGAATTTTTTTTAACCTGTGCGAACAGTAACATACTCATGGGCTTCGGTTCTGGGTACGAGGATTCCAATGAATTTATTGGAAAACATATAAACGCCACAATTATGCAACTGGAAACTCCATCTTTCCTTGTTCTTGCATGGTGGAACAGTTCTAAGCATTATTTCTGCCCCATAGGAGCTGAACAGAGGGAACTATATACATTTCCTACAGAAAAGCTGTGATATGGTGATAGACCTGGGGAGAGAGGACACAAAGATTTTCTTGTGTGATAAAAAAGTGTAAAACTGTGATTTTTCTTTATCCATTCCTAAAATACAAACAAACCTTGAGAACAAACAAATAAACCTCTCGCTGCAAAGTGAAAATCTCTGGAGGAAAAAAAAATAATTGAGGGAGGTGAAGGTCAGTTCAAATATTTTGCTGTGATAAATTCAGAGCGTTCCATTCAGAGTTACACTATATATGATTTTTAATGCACGAAACCAACATTTTTTTTAAAGTTACTTTGAAATTTTAAAAAAGTATCCCATGTGGAAAGTGTTACTACAGAATACTTTGTCATCGTCATTGTATTTCATTTATTTCCCTTCTCACATGAAATTTGCTTGAAAACAATGTATTTTTTAGGCATTTTAGATGTCATTTTCGTCACCAGGCAGATATTCTGACAACATTGTTTTGAACAGCTTTAAATGGCAGTAACTCTGGCTCTGAAAGGCTGCCAAAATTAAGGCATCTATACTAGCAATGCAGTTACTGTGGACTGCTATTGTCAATGGAGAAAGAGAGAAAGACAGCTCCAAAAAGCAATTGAGCACCTTTAGATCTGACCCTCCAGTCTCCTCTGGTCGCACCAACAGAAATGAAGCTATCGTAATACAAGCTTCAGTTACCACACATGCATTCATCAAATGTGTGAAGCCCTTCTGAACTCCACAATAACCTCCATTTTGGCCAGCTAGGTGAAGACCAACAAAGGTAAGGCTGCACGAGTCACAGTGAAGGCTCTAGATTACTTAGTCCATATGGCCCTTTGCTTCATGAAAGCTTGGGATAGATGGCCATTAGTCACAGACTTCAACATTTTAGATGTATTCAGGCTTAGAGTCGATACCTAGGAGCAAGTAAAATCCAATAAAATTGGGTTTAGGTGTAGGAATATCTTTCTAGTTAGGAGAAGATGTAGTCTTGGCTCTGTCCTCTTTCTTCACTGGCCTTCAGAGCTGATGTAACTCAGAAGCAAATAAATGATCTTACATTAAAGCAAGGAAAAAGCAGTGGAAGAAGATGAGCCATCATATCTTCAGATCTACTCCTGAGATAGTGCAATTAATACATTATCTTTTGTTCATACCTCCTCCTTCCTAAAGACACTTCTTGGGTCTTTGCCTGGGATTTGGACATGAAAATTTCTATACATCACCTCCAGCTCCTATTTCTCCCCTCTCCCCTTCATTTTTCTTAATGGTATTCAGAGAGAGTCATACTTTTTATTTTTCACATGACATCAAGGCATTGTATTAAATATAGGATTTGGGACTTGGCAAATCAACAAGCACATTGTACTCCTATGGAGACAAAAGGTGACTGAACAGTTTACCCAGCCGACACGCAGGCAAAAGTAATGCTCCGCGGTAAGAGGATTGGCGGCTCTATTGTTGGGCCCACAACAGGAACCAACTTATTGCAACATTAATTTCCCATCTCACATGGAAGTTATTTAAGGAAGAAGACTAACAAGCAAACAGTGCCCACAGTTTAATCCTATTGTCACCCTGATGGATTTATATTTGCTGCTGGGTTGTAGGGGTGGAATGAGGCTGCTTTGTTATTATTTCAACTGTATTTGTTGGGGGAAAAAGCAACCCCAGGATTAGGAAAACATGGCTCCTGCTACCTTTAGATAGTCGGGAACTGCTGTTCTGTTAGTGTAGGTATAAGACGACTAAAATTATATCTTAGTGATGCAGAAATTCTTCGTTCGGGATGACAGAAGTATTTTAAACTGTAATTAAGACTTGTGAAATGCCTCTTTTTTTTTTTTTGTTTTTGGCTACATCTGTTCTTATGACTTTATCTCATTTCTCTGTTGCGGTTTTTTTTTATATGTATAGCAGCAGTCACAGCAGTACATGGGGCCAAGTGTAGTAGTTATTGTGTGTAGTGCAGTTTCCTATTCTGCATCTTAGAAATATCAGTAGAAGTTCACCTATAGGTGTACATTTTCTCTGTGTGTGACATCAGTTAGTTTTTCAGTTACAGACAACTACTTTACTTCCATCAAATGACAGCAGACCTCTCCAGTGGACTAGCCCCTCAACTATTTAGTTATCCAGGTTTTGACTAGGTTTCAGAGCCTCTAGCCACTTTTAGCACAAAACTATTTATTTAACTACACACAGACAAAAAGGCAGTCACATCTTTGGGTAACCAAGCAGACATATTGTAGAATCAGTTTAGCCAAATCTTTAGCTGATGTTAATCATCATAATTCCATTTAAATCAGTAAATGTCACAGTGATTTACATGAGTAAGAAAACTAGACCTGTAGCACTTTTGACTTTCTTGGAAGAAATTGTATTCATGATTAAAGTAATACAGGAGGAAGTCAGGAGTTTTCATTGTTTGTGTTGAAACCACAAATCTAGGTCATATACAGGTAGTCACCATTTCTTGTGTTTAGCAATATCTTATGTTTAGACAAGTTTTATTTGAAAAAAAACCAAACAACCCACACCAAAACCTACAAATGTGTTGGAGTGAAAATGACCTGCATTTTTTTTTTTTTTTCAGAAATGCCTGTGATTTTGTTTGTTAAGTTTTTTTTAAATTTGCTGAAAGCCATTATTTGCAAATGCATGCTCAACATTTATAACTTAATAACACTAAAGGGGGAAAAAACAGAAAAAAACCCCAAACCCTCAACATTTTAAATCACTTGTGAACAGTGTTTGCTCTTTTTTCATCCAGTTTTAACTGAAAAAAATGATATTTTTGCTGACAGGCAACTGACTTGAAGCAAAATCTTTCCTCCTTGAGGCATATCCAAATGCTGTCTTCCTCTTCTCTTTATTTGACTGCATCAGACTAGCGTTCTGAACAGCACCATGGCTATTTCTAACACTCCTCATTATGTCTTTTTATTATGCATATAGCTTTTTTTCTCATGTATGTGTATTACATTTTTTGCTGCTCAATACTTTATTCCATACGGATGGAACACATGCAAGAGCCTAGCCTGTCAGTCTGACAGTCTTTCTCAGTCTTCTTTAAAAATAATCTCTTTAAGTATTTCTTGATCCAGATCTCTGCCTTATGCTCTTTGGAGCAAGGAACATATCTGATTTTTAAGTACAAAGAGTTCCTTTCTGGAATTAGTAAAAGCATTTTCAAGGGTGGAAATCTTATACACTCTTCTCAGAAAAAGCCAAAAATATGCAAAATAACAACCACTCCTGTTTGCGTAGTCCTGGTGCTAGCATGAATTTTTTATACTCCCCAAATACCTTCCTTCACCTAGATTTGAAGCACATCTATTGGATGTGTTTCCTTGTACCATTTTAAGTCCGATGCGAGGTCCCCAATCTCCTCTTCTAGCCTGTTCCTGAACTTTAGCAGTCATCATCTTCCAGCCCAACTTTGGAATCTTTGATCAGAAATTATTAGATCCCAGCTCAGAGGCTCATTTGCACTTAATACAGCTATAGCTATTTAAAAATGATGAATTTGGGATTCATTTCATCTAATTTTAGTTATCTGCAGGGTAAGTGTCTAAACAGGAGATAAATTTCGGATCTCCAGTTGCTAAGATTTTGTGACTCCACAAAGAGATCCCTCTGATCTCATGCTGCGCCTACTTTGGCAGAACTTGATTATTCTTCAAAGTGCATTGTTTGTACCTGGAAAAGGATCTTAAGCACTGGACTCACATTGAAAGACAGAAGACACTTGAAAGTGCTGTATCCTGTCTGTCAGCCCAGCATGGATGCCTTGTCAGTGCAAGTACCTAAGCTGAGTCCTAAATGTCCAGAAATTTCTGATTTGTCTTGGTTCCCTCTGGAGTGAGCAAGGAGAGAGAGCCGGGAGGAATTGGCTTTGGGAGATGGATATGGCTCACTCTTCGCCGTAAAGGAAAATGACATGCGTAACTTTTAACACAGCTGAAATTGTCTGCTGTGAAACCAGCCCTTGGCTGCGTGCATGTGATGATGTCAACCTTTTAATAGTGCTTTTGAAGGAACACATCCTTATATCATGCCTTTAAAGTAGAATCTTAACCTACTACACTTTGTAAGGTTGTTTCTGGCCTTGATTTGTAGAGGGTACTAGGGCAGTTGCCTACTTACTTATTTCAGTGTTTCTTTACCTGCAGTGGATAATAATCTCACAGGGATTTTATTTTTTAACGCCGATAACATTAACACCGATACAGCACTGATTATATACAAACATATTTAAAATTACATTATGTTAAATGCTGTAAAAATAAATCAAATGCTACAATTTTTATTCCACAGAATTTGCAGCCTGAAAGAAAATATGTAACACAACTGTCCTGATAAAGAAGTAAGGTTGGTAAGGAGGAACAAAATTAATTGTACAAAATCCATAGTCAGTCAGCAGTAGCAATTATAAGTCATTACCTGATATTTTTCAGTGCTTTAACATGTTTGGATGACAGGGTAATGCCAGTGTAAGTGAATCGTATAGGGGATGAATGCTCATAAGCAGACTTGTTACATTTGAGAAAATAAATGTTTGTGTTATGCCAAAAAAAAAACCACCTCAAAAAACACAAACGCATTTACCTTGAAGTCTCTGGAAAAGAATTTCATTTATATTTAGTAAAAGTCATTGTTATGGAAATGAATTACTTTATATTTAATGTACAACAGTTCAACAAAAAGATTATGAACCTATTTTGATTTTTTGAAATGAAATATATTTTTGCTGCGCTTATAGTAAGTTTGGTCTAGTGGATTTCATTGGAGAAAAAATATACCATGTCAGGAGAAATAGATTAACTGTGCTGGAGAGGGAATATATGTTAGACTTGAACAACCAAATAAAACATGTCTATGACAATTTAACACACTCTACCTTCTCTCTAGGACGGTGTCATGCTATCATGTGTTAGGTACTAAGGCACTGGTGCTAGCAGTGCAGTTATGCTAGACAACATCCACAGCTATCAGGTGACAACAGTCACCTATTGAGAATTATTTGCAGCATAGCTGGGTTGAATGTCAGCCTAAAGATTTGAAAAGAGTGATAAGGCTAGATAGGTGCTTGAGTTTGTGCGTCAGGAGCTGATATAGCTGATTTAATAGGACAATATAGTGTAATTTACTAATTTGTATGTATACGTATGTATTTCCTTATGTGGGACTGTGACCTAAAGCCACAACACAAGTGAGCATAATAGAATCACATATCTGTTTAAGAACAGGATCATACTCAAATGCTATCTTAACTAGAGTCCAGCTATTGTACTATACAAACTTCAGTTTGCATCCCACAGTCCATAAAGGAAGTAGCCAGATAAATGAAAAATGTGTATGGCTGATGTAGGAACATAAGAGATTCAAAGCACAGTCTGACTTCCATTTGGATTGCTGAGCTGATTCTCTCTTATAGGGAGTTCTTGCTAAAGATGCAGTTGTTCCTCTACCCAATTCACTGTGCAAAGACAACTGCACATACTGCCAACATAATGCATGCTTGCTGAAACTGTATTTATTTATTTATTTATTTATTTGTTGTAAAACAACTTATATTAGTATAACCAGTCACAGTAAGTTCATGTGACAACCCTGCTTTATAGGGCAAAAAGGGATAAGCAAATGGGATTTACTTCACTGAAATTCTAGCATGCACAATATGGGCTTCTCCATCTGAACTAGTAATCTAAATAGTCTGTATAGTCAATAGAGAGCAGTATGCTGAGGATGTGATTGCTTTGTCATATTTCAGATGTTAGGAAAATCCTATATGAGCCTGTAACTACACACTGAGAGTGGATTGTGGTCCCATGGCCTACAGCAATGGAGGTATCTACCAGTCCACAGGTAAGTAAGTCCCACATTCATTTCTATTAAATCTCTATGGAATATGATAAAGTCATTGACTGAAAAGGTTTGCATTTGTTTAATTACCATCACTGAATAAGTACATTGATCAACTAAAGCTGTTTCAAATTGAGTAGTTCTGACAAAGGCTACTGCTTTATGTTTTGCTTGGTGTGGATTCTCTGTTCTTTAATGAGAGATGGTGTTACTAAGTTGTACAGTGCCTTCTTGTTGTGTTTGGGCTGACAATTTGTTGGAATGTATAGAAACTTAGTAGTTTTTGTTACTTCTATCCTGGCAAAACCGGTTGAAATTGGCTAATGGATTATAAAACTACTGAAATGGAGATTGAAAATCTGACACTTATGTTTTGTGATCATGAGCACAGAATTTCCTTTAAAAGTTGCTGAAAAACTGAAGCTATCCCTCAAAGTAGCCAAAAATATTTGTAAGAATATCTTGAAGACTACAAACCATTATATCAATTTCTTAACATATGTGTTATACGTATTCTTCTGCCCTGCTTCCTTAATCTATTACCTGCTTTTCTCATTAAAAATGAACCGCTATTATAGGAAAAACTGGGAATAGGTAGTGTCTCAGTCTTGCCTGTCATAATGGAATACCTCTTTTGGTTGTTCTGTAGGTGCTATCATACTGTATCTAATAAATAATAGTGACAAACTGCAAACACCATGGAAAGTTGCATTGATTATAATATTAATTCAAGAACAAACAAGATAGATTTTTTTTTTCTTTAATTCAGGGGGAACAAAACACAGCATAGAAATTGAACATAAACAGAGTTGGGATCTGCAATTCATTTTTCTTGTTTACTATGAAATCGAGCCTAGTTAAGTTTCAAAAATGCTAATGAGGAAATAAATTAGGTAGCAATTTTCTAAGGCAATATCTCATTGGATTTATATTTGTTTGCTTTTATCTATATTTATCCTTGTTAACCCTTTTTTTCCTGGCCATCCAATTTCATTCATTTTGTTTTTTCCTTCTTTCTATATTTGCTTATTTGTTTGGTATGATTGCATTTATATGATTCCAAGAAATTGATATCTACGCTTCACGGGAAAGAAAGAGGGCAGAAGAGGGAAATAGATCACTTTGAGGGTCCTGTCCTCTATTCTTGTCTCACTGTCAGCTAATAACCACATTACTCATACTGGGTTTCCAAAAAGCTCTTGACATTTGACTAGCTCTATTCACACTAAAGTCAACGGTAGTTCATTGAAGCCAGTGAGATCAGACTTAGGCCAGCAGTAATCACTTGAAAATTCCATTCTTAATCTCCAATAATTTCTATTGACCTTTGTGAGAAGCTTCTCTGGAAGGATACTTTTGACTATAATGAAACTTGAAAACAAGAGGCAATTAAAATATTTTTGTCTTAAGGCCAAGCTATATGCTTATAAGTTTAAATATAACTCTCCTGTAACTATGTTTTTTTCCAGTGAGAACTATATTCACCATCATAAGAAAAAGTTTAAGAGTAGATTATTGCATGACATGAAAACTATATGGCTTAATGTAATGTCATAGCATTATAATTCCCTTAAGATTTGCTCTTGGCAACATGCTCAGCACATGGGCATCAGTTTGGGTAGAAGAAAGACAATACACTTGCAACAGAAAATTCATCTGCAATGCAATTCCTTTCCGTTCCACAGGATTGTCACCATTAAGAAGTCAATTTTCAAACCCCATATAGTGACTTTGAGAATGGCACTCGAGGACCTGCTGATATAAAACCTATCATTATCAGGTCAATCATTTCCCAAAGCAGTGACAGATATTCAACATTATTTTCAGAGATAAATGAATAGTCTTCATCGCAGCTCTTCTCCTTGTTGGCAATTTCAGTAAAGAGGCCAAGAGGTGAATAGCCTGCAGAACTTGTTCTCCTTTTTTCATGCCTGGGGTTGACTTTTTTAAGTTAAAGACCTTTTGGAGAAAGTTTACCCTCTCATAGCCTTTTTGCAAAAAGTGGCCATGTATGTGAATTTCGAGCGACCAGCAACACCCATTGCTAAAGGGCAGGAGCTAACCAGGGAAAGGTCATTCCAATTCACAAAGGGCTTTGATATTTCAGAATAGCTGACTTTGTTATGAACTGAAGGAGAACCTCACATTTCAAATTCTTTGTGTAAAAGAAAAAATGTCATGGTCCTCAGGAAACCCACCAGAAGAGCCATCCTGAAGGTATGAATACTGGTAGCTCTTGGGAGGGTGGCTGTACAGAGGTTCTGCAAGTTTTCTGTTTCTCTTATCCTACACACTACAATAGGAAGACACTTTGATGACTAGCAAGATGAGGAAGGGCCAAGGTGTTTAGGAACTGAACATCTGGTACCTTTCAAGTTTTCATCTCACCTTGCATGTAAAGGAGCACAGTGGGATGCCAGCAATCCCCCTAGCCAACAGATAGAGAATATGGAGAGGGCCACTGACTGAAGAGAAGACAACTTTTTTAATGGAACCTGGTCGTAGCTCCAACACAACTCAGTGAACATTCAACAGCTGTCATAAAACACTTACATTTCTAGGAATCATCACCTCCTGAGGGAATAAAATTCCTTGGGGAGTTTCCAATGAGCAGTAATGAGGATGCAGCTCTTCTACAGGTTAGGCTTTTTTCTTTTTTCTTTTTTTTTTTTTTTCCCTTTTAATTTATTGCCATTCTATGCTAGCTACCTAAACATAAATTTAGGGACCACCTGAGGCACAGGGACCAAGCTTTAACAATACTTGCCATGCTTATTCATTATTTACTTTGTTTTTCACAGTATTTTACCAGCATATACATGTATTAGCATATACATTCAATGACAAATACAGGGTAGATGCAGACAGTTGTAGGGTTTTTTTTCAGAACTAGGAAGCAAGTGTGACTCCCTTCTATGCTGGGAATAGATAGAAAGAGCTTTCTAAAAATAAGGCTTTATAAAGGTTTCTTCAACACAGTGATGCTCTTTTAAGACATGGGAAGGGAAAATAAAGAAATACACACCTACATAAGAAAGCATGAGTTTTGTTTGTTACTGTATTTCTATTTAATTTATTCCCTCTTACATGTTCATCAGCCAACACATCAGTTAGTTAGATTTTTAAGCAGCTACAGGCAGACTAAGACTTTTATTTTCCTTTTTGGGATGCCTTTTTTAAATGAAACATATATATATACATTCCACATGTAAACTAGATCCATTCCCTGCCTGAAACCTCCTGTGGAGGCCTCTCTGTAGCTGTCATAATCCTCTGACAAAGCCTAGATACTCACAAATTGAGAATGGCCCTTTTTGCCACCCTGCTGAGGTTTTCCTCTACCAGCCCAAGACTTCCTACTTTCCCTTCTATGCTCTCTAAAAGCCTGTGTCAAAGCCTCATTCCTTGAAAGAATAATCCTGTTTCCTGCTAAGCACCAATTTAACAAGCCTCATTCTAAATAAACATCATCCATCACATAACTGTGTGATTTATACTTTTCATCTAGGAAGGTGTGCTGATCCAGGCACCAGACACAGACTAAGCTCCCTTAGGGAATGAATTCACCCTTATGAAACTTCATCTTCCAGCTTTATTTTGCATTAAAATATTTATTTTTTCTCCTTCATCCTCTCCCAGATTTCACTGTCTCCCCTCTTCCTCCCTATGCATCAAGTACTTCTACCTTACTCTTCCTACATTAAAAAAAAAGAAGAAGAAGAAAGAGAAGAAGCTTTATTACAGGCAACCTTTCAATTAACTTTTCTGAGTAAAATGACTGTATTAGGCAAAAGTTTGTGTAGTAGCCAATAAAATGTCAGATAATATTGAATGCAGTCTTGGACTAACCTTGCAACCCAATAAGTTATTATGTGCAAATGTTACAACTTGATTTTGAAGAGAATGCACATGTATGATGAAGCCATTTTATGGCTAAGCTGAGTGATTGATTACAGCATTCTGATCCATCTCGACAAGATAAACTCAGATAAAAGAATCCACTGATATTTAAGACTTGACAATTTATTACCCAAAGACTACTGTAAAAATGATTTTATAATTCCCTTCATTTAAGTGTTTCTTTTTTTTTTTTTTGAAAGTAATAAAACATATTTTCCAGAGTAACTGACTATGATCAGAAACTCTTCTTGATAGCTAGCAGTAAATTCCACTAAGAAATAAAAATGAGACAAAATAAATATTACTAGTTGTCTTAGCTGCTTCTTGAAGCTGTAGTATGAAAGCTTGTCAAATGGAAACTTGTTTTTCTGTTAAAATTTTAAGCCTTTTATTATGCTTAAAATCTTGTTATGGACTAAAGGGAAATGTAGCAAATACATGAAGTCAACAATTTATTATTAATAAAATTGAATCATTAACAGTGTAACTAGACAAATACTATTTGTTCACATTTTTGTATTACAGAAAAAGAAAATAAATCATACTTTTACCAAGAAAAACATCTCAGTAATATAGCAAAGCAGTTATAATTGTTATACACATGATAGTACCTACCCCTTTTAGATCATTATGGTCATCCTTCCACTGTCCCTTTGGATCCCACAACATCAGTCTTCCTCAAGGAAAGGAACATTTGGAAAAGGTCACCAGTTTTCCAGGTTCTCCAGTGGGAAGAGGGTGATGTGAATGGAGTTTCTTCTTTCTTCCTCCTTTTTGGGGTGATTGACATGCACTCTTTTTAAAAAGTTTCTAACATCCTTATACACCTTGCTCTTCTCTTCCTTGGTTGCGACTTCATATTACATCCCAGTTTACTATACTTACTGTGTTTTGCATATGTAAGATACTTAGTCTTTGCTGTCTTTCTTACTGCTAAACCTGATTTCACCCAGGTCTAAGTCTTCATTTCTTTCACCAATGGTGACCTGTTAATAGCCCCAAGGTCCAGAATGGGACTGTAGAGCAGGATTCATTTCTCCCAACTTAACTTATTAAAAGTTAAACCCAATCTTTGATTCAGGAGAGTAAGAGAGAGGCAAAGAAGCACTTCCAAAGGATCAGAAATAATAAAAAATAATCCTAAATTGTGTGGACTGAATTACATACTAGAGACTCTCATCTTTCAACCTCCATGAGATTTACAACTCCTTCTTTTGGCATCAGCACAGAAAGAACTTATACTTCTTATTTCAGTGCAATGTTTAGCATATAATGGCATGACTATTTCATCAATCTCCTGTAATTTCATTGTGGTAATATGGATCCCAGACTATTAAGAAAATATGAGAAGTTTTTCTGAAAACTTTGTTACAAGTTACACAGTCTTTTCCCCTCTTTTTCAATATTGACAAATCCCTTTCATTTCCCTTGGATTCAACAATTTTGATTTAGCTGAAGAAATGCAAAACCGCCAACTGTCTAACCCAAAGAAATTGTTTGGAAAGTTCCCTGAGAATTGGCTTATTCTGTATTTATTGCTGCTTTCAGACTTTCTGGATTTCAGACAAATATTACCTAAACTCACTCAGATAATCTGGAAGACAATCTATTTTGATGACATGGCTGCAAGAGTAAGCCGAATTTCTACTACTGGGACTTTTTGCTTCTATCATTCTTAGTTCTGTTTAGTCTCATTAATCCAATGAAACATATTACATTAAATAAAAAAACAACCAATGCAATTTACACTTTAATCTGTAAATGAGCTAATTTGTAAACAATCTGGTTGAACCTTTAAAAAAAATCATAGAAAACTCAAGTGAAAAGAAAGACTTAGAAGTTAAATGTTTTTTGAAATGTTTGGATGACATCTGGAAACAAAACTGCCAACAAAATCAAGCCCAAATAACTGATGTTTCTCACCTCCTTATGAGCAAGTCTAGGAAGACAATTTGTGTTTCTTGTCTGGGGTCACATTCTTATTTCCTCTTCAGTAATTTGGCTCCTCTCTATTGTCTAGCTTTGCAGGAGTTCAGGGCAAGTCTCTATCGTTTCATAGACATGTAGCCTAGGATGTTTCAGCTGATCATTTATCTCTCAGGGCAGACTGTAAAAGAAAAAGGACTTAAATCATAAAGAAATTTCTTTTTACAGTTCTTTGACTTTGGAAAGGGATTTGGAAAAGTACTCTAGGGATTCACAGGACCAGGACCAGGAAAGAACACAAAGGAATTGTATTTTACCTCAGAATTATGTGACTTCAAATTATTTCTGCACCTTCTAGCAGGCAGTATGTTCAGTGGGACTATTGGTTGCTAAGCTCTACTGCTTGTATATTTGCTGACATGGATACATATTCCAACAGTTCAAAAATATTCTGATGTCTGCGTGTATGATAACAACCTGCAGCTTGCAAAACAGAGTGTGAAGTAAGGTGAATGAGAAACATTGCCACTCAGTGACCAGTGCTCCCTAGATCTCAGTGTTCAGAGTTTCCATTAAGAAGTTGTGAGATACCCTAAGTAGTCTCATTTGGGCTCTCATTATGTCATTAAGGCTCTTCCACATTCGCCCTCGGAGTAGAACTCTATGACAAGGTTTTAAATAGGAAGGGCAATAGATCTCAACAACTGAGTCCTTCTTATCTTCCTAACAGTTCTGCAGAGTGATACCTCTGAGCCAAAAGAAGAGATAGGAGTACATGCTTAAAAGCTTGTTCCTAAGAAATTCAGAGCACCCAGTTGTGTGAACAGATGTGAAAGTCAGTGCCTTCTGACATGCTCTGTTTTTTATATGCAGATGAAGTAGGAAATAATATTTACTGTATCTACATATTGTAGCCTAGAAAGGCTGAAAGAGTGAGACTGATGGGTGATCTTAGACCTCCAGCACAACTTCAACCCTATCCGCTTAAGTAATGCCTTTTCCCTGGGAAGAGAACAGCTTTTTTTTACAGTTTCAGGGTATATGATGTCTCTTACAGATAAATGCTCTCCTTTATGTTGCAGATGCCTGCTTTAACTTCCTCCTAGGACCTAGTAAAATCCACGATTTGCACCTGCCCTGCTATCGTATGTACTCACAGCTAGGGAGCTTGTTTTGAGATGCGGTTTCTAGCCTCTCAGTTCTATCAGAACCATATTGGACTTTCCTAATCTGATGTGCAAAATCCCTTGATACCGCTCAGATTCTCGTTAGGAAAAAGTGAACCTGTCTTATAGCTTCATGGACATTCACCACATCCATACTTCAACTAATATTGTCTTCTCTGTGAATGCTACCAATTTATCATGGCTGTCTGAAGACAGAACTTTTTACTTCCCAGTGAGGCAGTTAGAAAGACAGGCTCTTAGTCTTTTCTGGCCTGGAAGGGGAAGGACCAACAAATGCTGCATTTACTAGGAATATGAGACAGAATTTCTTCAAGGCAGTAAAGGCATTTAACATGCTCATCTGTCACTGGAACTTGACTGTCACAACAGTGGCAAACTTTTAAGTCTAGGGATTTTAGGAAAGCCCTGACTGTGGAGAGGTTTAATAAATGTCCCAGACTGTGTAAAGAAAGATGTGTCAAGATATTAGTTCTGATCAAAACAAAAAAAAATGAATATAGTACTAATTCTACCCTGTAGGCCACATAGCACACTGGGAAAGAAAAATGTAAGCTAAAAGAAGAGAGTAAATGTCTCCAATGCTTTTAGGGGTCTTGTGGCAAAGAGCCCAGGGTGTAGAAGGTGAATGTCTCCAATAGTATGTCATAATAGCAATACTTCTCACAGCAGCTGTAAGCATCCGTAGTGCTAAGCAACACAGTAAATAGAAATCATGAGGCTTAATCAATGAGTAAGCATCTCTATCCAAACCTATCAATATAGATTCCTTTTATAATCAAGGGAAAGAGAGATCAGTATAACCAAAGGATGGTCCATCTCATCCAAAACCAGGTATCTAAGGTAGATCAGCTAGATTGCCATGTGGACACACCACCTTTCCTTCAACGACTGTGAGCCTAAACTGACCTGTACATCTCAGTTCAGATGCCTAAATGTAAGTGATAAAAATCTCACCAATGTGAGTTTCACAATAACACCAGTCATTTAACTTAATGACGGAATGAAACAGTCAAAGAGTGTAATAGAACAGCCTTAATGCCGGTTATTTCACAAAATGTCTGAAAATTTCAGTTATTTCATGAAATGACTGCTTTCACCATCTGACTGTAACATACATCTAGAATTAGAAATGAACAAGCTACAACCATTTTCTTAGTTGTTCTCTCACTGTGGCTAAATCCCTATGTAGGTTCTTATCAGCAAACTTTACTATTGCAGTTTCTCTTTAGCAGATAACAATTTTTGCTGTTCTGTTCTTTTCTTTCCCCCTATTGTTACCAAAATAATAATGATTATAAGCATCACTTTAAAAGCATACCATGCTAGGGATGGCTGTGCTGCAGTATATCATTCTGAACTCTACTGTATTTGTTTATGGTGAAGCATTTTATATTAATGTTTCCATTGCTTATCACAGACACTTGCATTATAAGTGCTTAAGTCAACTCAGCTCAGTTATTAAGATAGGTTTCGCTGCCATTCCTTAAGTAAAATCCTTCCTGTCCCCATTCAAGGAAGATAGTTTATTCCAACAAATCACTTCTGCTTGACTGTCTTTGCCCATCACATGGTTCAGTCTATCAGCATTTAGTATATTAGTAATATGTTGGATTTCTGGTAATTAATAATTACGATTTTCAGGCAAGCACCTTCTTAGGACTATGTACACAGGTTAAAAAAATGATCAATTTAGAGCTCTTCGAAAACAGTCTAACATCTGAATATCAGTCACATGTGCAATGTCAGGTGTTAGAAACCTCAACCCTTGAATTCCAAGTTCAAGACTTCTGGGTGATTCCGACACTTACTATTCCATACAACTTCCTGTAATATGCTTTCTATTTAAGGCCTTGACCTTTTACTGATGAATATTAACTAGTTCATAAGAAGCTGTGCCTTCATGTCTTCCTTGGCAACTTTCTCGTGCATCAATTGTTATTTTTCTACAGTGAACAGTTCAGGTGGCAGCAGTGAGATGACAGGTTTTTATCTGAACCTTTGCCTGTAAGCTGCCTTCCTTAGGCTGCTTTTGATTATGCTTTTCATTTTTTTCTCCAGTTTTCCTAACAGAGAATATTTTGCATTAGGGTCTTCTTATTAGCAGAAACTTTTGCTGGACTCAGTGGAGTTGAACTCCTCCATGGCAGCTGATGACTTGGACACATGTTATTACTTCTTCACCTATCAAACATGCATGTAACTAGGACTAATTCCTTGTTTAGTGTTTGTATGAATTTATTGACATTAAAATGTTTAACAAGCTGCAGCTTAGAATTGTCCTAGAAAAAAATGGGTTTTGAGAAGGAGTTTATAGCTATTAGAAAAAAAAAAAAAAAAGAGAGACAGAGAAAGATCATATGTAATGCTTATCCAAGCCCTGTCTGAAGACAATATGATATTCTTTGCCCTCTAATTAGCTTCTTGTCAGGGGAAAAAAAACAAAACACCAAACACAACATTCAATCCAACTTAGACACAAGCAGTTGAATTTGATAGTGACCGAACAGAATTCCACTAAATGAGGGGGTCAAATGGAGTTTCACTTTGAAGTTTCATTTAAAATAACTCTAAGGCCGGGATTTTATAGCATTATCCTCAAATCACCCTTTTTTTTTTTTTTTTTTTTTTAAAGATTTTTTTTTTTTTTTTTTTTTTTTTTTTTTATTCACNTGAAGATATATGTATATTCTTTATATTCTGCTTTTCGATTATCTTTCCTTTAATTATTTTTTGTCTGTATCTTGAAGATTTGTGCTAAAAATTCTACCTTAAGTGGAGAGGTGTAAACAAAAATCCAATGTTATTGTAGTCTGTGGTATGTCCTATTATGGGGAAAAAAATAGCTACCAAAATGCATGCATTGTTTGAAAGCTAATCCTAACAAACAGACAGACCTGTGTAACTAATTGATTTTTCACTTGGCTGGTAGACCCAAAAAGATTTTTCTTTTCCTCACTGAAAAATTTGCAACAAAACCTTGGAGAGAAACAAAACTCCAATTTGTTTTGTAGCCTATCTCTTAACTTGTTCGAGGAGCTTTTTAAAAAATGAAATTTTAATTTTTGTTTAAAAAAAATAGAAAGGAAATAATCTAACTTTTCCCATTCTGGAGACATGAAATTTTTACGGTTCGTTATGATTCAGTGCGTAAACAATCATGTACTGCGGAATCTCAGCCCGTAGGCTGACATCCTATCCTGGCCCCAGAGCTCTGCCCAGCTAACCTGGGGTTGCTTCTGATGCTTGCTACTTACTATGAGCCTGATCCTTTCTCTCAACCATGAACTGAGCCAGGCCCCACCACCATGAACCAGATAGATCATGGCGAAAAAGAGAAAAAGAGCTCTTACGTGATTTTATGATGGTATATATTGGTTTAAGTGATTGCAACAGAGAAAGATAGCAAGTTTATCTTCAGAAAGCATCTATATGTGTACAGTATGAAGTCTGTGAGATAGTATTACTAGTACTAGTATGTGTGCAATTTAAGTCAAGGAAGTTTTTAAGATCCTTGCTGGGAAAAAATTTTAGGGAAAAAAAAATATGGAATAGAAAAAGAAAATTAGTAGTGTAGTTTAATAATAATGAGCACAATCTGTTAGAAAGTTATACTGAAGGCTTACCAGTAGAAGAGTTTTCTGGTATATCAAAATGTATGGTAGTTAGGTTTACTATTTCCTGGAGAAAAAAAAGTATTAAAAGAACAAATAAACATACTTGCTCCATGAAGTACGGCTTTCAGAGCACAAGAAGAAACACTAGTTCACAGGGCATGTGTCATTACTTGTCAAGATCAGCAGTAATTGATTTAATTTTATCCAAGAAAACTACTTTGGAAAAAGTAATTGAAAATCTGAGAGGGTAACAGAAAGGCAGGAAAATGAGTATAATATTGATTTTTGAAAAGAAAGAAAAAGAAAAAGAATGATCATGGTAGTTATCACTTCCTAGGCCCAGCTGAAAACTACACTGTAATAATGGATCAAGTACTACAAAATAATAATTAGGGAACTTACAGATAATTTTATGAGCATTATAAGTACTATGGGCTTATCAAATGAAAGTAGCAGAGAACCTCATAGTTGATCTTCACTGCATAGCACCTAATAAAGCTCTCAGTATATATGCAAAGATAGAGAAAACCAGATTTATATCACTAATAAATCAAGTGTTTTCTTTGAATTGCCTCTAAAACCATTCACAGGAGGTGTCTTGAAGATGTGGGAGAAACCTAGATCAAAATTCTTCCACTATGCATTTTGATAAAGCAGTTGAGCATGCAATTTTTCTAAACAGAAATGTGTGTCACAGTTTCTGAGGAGTGTCACTGTTTGGATGCTAAAGATATCTTACATTCCTAGTAGGAAAAAGGAGATTTTTCTGAAACCCCGAAAACAACCAGGAGATGGTAAGAATGTTTCTCAGACCTTTTGATTTTCACCATAATGGTGTTTCACACTCAGTGAGAAATTCATTTGGAGCACATCCTTTGTTTGGGACAATGCCATGGGTGTTGTAACGTTATTACACACCACTACAATAAAGCCTGAGGCATATTGCATGTATCTTACTGTACAGGAGCTAGATTTTGGAGTGACTTTTGCTGTCCATTTTATCTGAGAACATCATCAATCAACTTGAGTCTGAATCTATAAACCCATACTGGCAAAAATATACAAATCCTTTCTCCACCCCACCTCCAAATAAAAAATACCAAACCCATAGCCAAGTAGTATAAAAGTTTCAGAGCTCTTCTATCCTCATAGAGAGTGATTAATTCTTTGGGTGGGCTAGAAGAACTCTGGGCTTTCTTCATAAAGAAAAAGCAATTTTCACTTAAATGCCACCTTAAACCTCAAGAATTTAAAAGCTTTACACATATTGAACAAGTCATCCTTAATCATGTAAACTGCTCAGATGCATAATTCTACTGAGCTTGATAAAATTACTCTCAGGAGTAAGTGCTACCTGCTGAAGTAAAAATGATCAGGGCTGGGTCCTCACTTTCACCACCCTGCTCTGGACTGAAAGTGTTACTAAGGGTCATTATTAATCAAAATCTCACAGATGGGGAAACTGAGCCATCAAGAACTGATTTATTAAAGGTCATAGAATAAATACTGGTTGCAGAATCTGGATAAGATGGTTTCTAGTCCTTTTCTTTAAACGTAAGATTAACATTTCCCATCATATGAAATTTATACGCATGCAAAGATTCTTCAACATATCAGAATAACTAACTAAATAAATAACGGTATATATGGATGTGTGAGAGAGTGGTATTTCCAAAGTAAAGACTTCTCTACTGCTTTAACTCCATCTAAGCTAACTGTCTAACAATGAGAATGTACTTAGTTGGAGAAACTTTTTGATGAAGATGTATTCTGATCTTATTTCTTTGTGGGTAAGAAGAAAAAGGTAATCGTTTACTTTTCAATTAATTTTCAAGGTCATAAGAAACTCCACTTCGATGATTATCTACTTTTCAGTGTGTAATGGGTCTATGGGATGTAGGAAGTGGGTGATGAGCTGGTCGGAAAATGAGAAATTGCTGACAATGTATAAACTGTTAGATCTAAGACAGATTGAAAGTGAATTTTACTATTTCATGAAATAAATGGCCATTTAGCTAAAATAGCTGGAAATAAAAAGACCAATGGAAGGAGCTCTTAGAGAGAGGGAGACTTTTAAATTTTGTTTCCAAACTTCAAAGTCAAAATAGATAGAAAGACTTACAAACAGTTAAACTTCATTTCCTTTTACCAAGTGTAAGTTAGCTACAATTCCTGCAAAGTGTTTGGGATCTTTATGGTTTTAGAGAAAAATAAATAAGAATAAATATTTTTCAGAAGACTTTGACCAGAGGTGTGTTACATTGTATTTTTAGATAAAAAGACATCTGTTTCTTTCTGAGAAAAAAAAAAAAAAAGTCAAAAAAAAATAAAATAAAAAAGAATGAAGATAATTTGATTGATCAACTAAGCAATGAATCTCTATTTGCCTCCACTCAGAAAAAGGAGAAAAGAAAGCTTGAAAAAGTTTAACAAAGGACCAGTGTGTAAGTGCTAACTCTACTGATTTACACTAGTTGAAAGACACAGTCAAATATAAAGAAGAATGAAAAAAATGTAATGATAATCAGCTTTTATACGGATCTCAAAGCTATTTCTTAAGCTTTGTTCTTTGGGAAGCACCTGGCATAGTCTGGTGGCTGCAATAACCTAAAGAAGAAATAAGAACTAGTCAACTCTGTAGAGGCGCAGTGAATTGCCATACAACATACGGAAGATGGAGAAGCCTTAGTAGAAATGTTGATCACTGGATCATTAGGAAAGAAAATCAATAACATGTCGCTAAGTCATATTACAATGTACAAATCCTGATATTATTACAAATCAGCATGTAATACTGCAGCATTAAGTTTTAGCTTGTAGTGTCCTTAAAGAAGCTTTAGGTTGTAAGCTCGTTGGGACTTAGGCGTAAGTTCCTTCTCTGTTGTATGCACAAGCTAGCACACTGGAGTTTGTCAAAGGCCTGGGGCTCTTCAGCAGTAACATAACACAACCAGTTTTGTGATGATGTCTTCAACTCCATCCCAAGACAATTATAAGTTTGGAGTAAGTCAGGTTTCATTGTCTGCTGCACTAATGTAGTCCCTCAGCTGGCACTGAGAATACAATAGTAAAATACAATCAATGACTACAATATTCTGTTCTGTCCTTGCATGAATGAATCCTGGGAGATGCTAGATAAGCTGCCAAGAATCTCAGGGGATGACACAGTTTCTCCAGACTTTGTGCAATTCTGATTTCTAACTGAACTCCTATACTGACTTTAACCTTTGATTTTAGAAGGCTGTGGTTTTTTGTTTATTTTGTTTTGTTTTTTGTTTTTTCTTCCAATGATTTTGACACTGTCAGAGTGGCTATGTGAAACTAAGGGTGCTGGAGAAGAGTTGAGACAGAGTCTCCACATTTTTCCACTGAGCTAGACTGACTCTTCATTCAAAAATCTGATTAGGCTGAATTGTGAGTTGCAACAATGTGACATTCAATGAAAGGTCAATCTTTTCTCTAAGTTCTGCATAAATGGTGTCATGACAGAGTAAAACTGGATAAGATCAAGTGTACAAGCATGTCTTTTGCATATTTGGCTTATCCAGAATAGGGCATAGTCGTTGTGTTGTTTTTTTTCATATAACCAAGACCCTCTGCTCAAATATTTCTTAAGAGGAAAACAAGCTCAATGTAGACTCTTTACTTGGATTCTGTGGCATTTTCTTCCTCTAAAGGATACTGGGATTTGACTCCATGTACCAAATATACCATTGATAAGTAAGAAAGATCAGAAAGGAAAAGGTGGAATTTGTAGAGTCAGAATTACCCCCAGTAAGAATAAAAGGGAATAAAATGGTATCTGACAATGAAACACACTCAATTTTAAATTCACCTTAAATACTTACCCAGTGATTTTGGAAGCATCTCTTAGAGCCATAAGTATTTAGAGATGTCCCAAAAACATGGGCCCATGCTGCCTCCCTGCAAAGAATCACTGAATGTCAGGATAATAACTGAATGATTATTTTTCAAACTCAGTCCATATCCAAGATCACAATTACTAGTGAAGCAATTGCTAGTTATTGCTGATTCAGAAAGAAAAGCAAATGTGACATGATGTAAAACTGCATGTTGAAAATAGGGTGTACATGGATTTGCTTTTAAGCTCAGCATATTTCGGGACTGTGTAGTTAGGGCAGAGTAAAATCCTCTGGGAATTATTAGCCTACATCACATCATCCAACCTTTTCTTGATTCACTGTGTTTCTGAGGGTGCAGCAGAGCAAACAGCAGCATTTTCCTGTATTGTGATTTCCCCTTGTTGTTACAAATGGATATACGGGGGTGAGGACGTGCACCCTAGTGGAACCTCTTGGTGCCTAATAATGGATGTTTCTATATACAGGCAAGTGGTATCCTATTATTCTCTACATCCTCTGTGCAGGGAAAGGGGAAAGATAGACTATCCGGAAAAAAAGTTTGTATTCATTATTTCTTGGCCTTAAGAAAATGTGCCCATCAATCCATCAAAACTGAATTTTATTCTGTGATATTAACGTTTAAGGCTATGCTCTTCTGGTGTATTGATTCTCCATAGGCAGAAGGACTCTGAAATGGAAACAATTTTAGAAATGTAGTTTCCAGTTTCCTTAATATTGTATGTTCCTGTTATGAAAGAAAATGGCTTTTCCGTCACCTTTCTCTTTTTCTGTTCTATATATATTAGTCACAGGAAAGTGGGCCAGGTTAATCTCTACAAGTTCAAAGACCTCAGGCCCAGTCAGCATGTGTTTATGAAAGGCAGGTCCTGCTTGACAAACCTTCTATGATGAGATGACCCGCTTAGTGAATGAGGGAAAGACTGTGAATGTTGTCTACCTAGACTTCAGTAAAGCCTTTGACACTTTCCCACAGCATTCTCATGACAAAAATGGCTGCTCATGGCTTGGATGGATGTGTGCTCAGCTGGATGAAAAACTGGCTGGACAGCCAGGCCCACAGAGTGGTGGTGAACAGAGTAAAATCTAGCTGGTAACCAGTCACAAATGGTGTTCCCCAGGGCTCAATATTGGAACCACTTCTGTTTAATATCTTTATTGGTGATCTGGATGAAGAGATAGAGTGCACCTCAGTTAGCCTGCAGAGGACACCAAGTTAGGCAGGAGTATTGATCTGTGTGAGGGTAGGGAGGCTCTACAGAGGTACCTGGATAGGCTGGCTCAATGGGCCAAGGACAATGGCATGAGATTTAACAAGGCCAAGTGAGAGGTTGTGCACTTGGGCCACAACAACCTCTTGCAACGCTACAGGCTTGGGGAAGAGTGGCTGGAAAACTGCTCAATGGAGAGGGATCTAGGGATACTAATCGACAACCAGCTAAACACGAACCAGCCTGTGCCCAGGTGGCCAACAAGGCCAAGAGCATCCTGGCTTGTATCAGAAATAGTGTGGCCAGTAGGGCGGGAACAGTGATCATGCCCCTGTACTCAGCACAGGTGAGGCCACGCCTCAAGTACAGTGTTCAGTTTTGGGCCCCTCACTACAAGAAAGATATTGAGGTGCTGGAGC
>VWZK01015024.1:0-12627 GCA_013396935.1 Baryphthengus martii | reverse complement strand
CTTTTATGCTAAGGATACTGTTTTCTATAGATCAAATACGTAGTGGTCACTGTAGTGGTATGAGTGGTCTTGCAAAATGCTTCTCTTTTAAAACTAGAACCAGGCCTATGTGATTTCATATGCCAGATGTTTTATACTGGTTATCCCTGTTCTGATGATGATATGGGTCTCTGTCAGCCTCACAGAGATTATGTACGTGAGTTTAGGAGCTGATAATGAAATAAGTAAATAAATAAAAACATCTGACCTGCAATCTGAGTACATTTCTTACTGCTATTCTGCAAGAGCTGACCTTAATGCTGGTATAGTTACTTGAGTAGAAACACTAGACAGAGCAGCTGAGGGGGGAAGAGTCACTAAATCTCCTCTCTCTGAATCAGGTAGAAGGCTGTGTTCTGGTTCTGGCTGAGGATGCCTGAATTTTTAAAAATCATCCACGAGTAATATGTATTAGACTATGTTACTGTCTAGTAAATTGACCTGGCTCTGTATTATAAAAGTGATAGTTGTTCTTTATACAGCTACAGACTCTGCTAGATATCAACTGAATAGTATATAGATACTCTCAAAGCACTCTTGGGGAAGATGTGTAAAACAGTCGTGGATGTCTTTGGCAATTCTCCAGTGCCCAACAAATATTAAGTGTTGTATTATAATTAACCCCCAAAAAAATCTTTATCCTATAAGTTAATTGGCTATTCCAAAAGGATGGATAGATGCCAGTAGGTGACAATAACCCTCTAAGGAACAAGAATGGAATGCAAGAAAGGTCTGTTGATATTCTTTGACTACGGTAGCACCTTTCTATCTCTAGTGATTCACTGCCTGTAAATTAAAATGTTTCCAATAGTGGTTCTTTGAAAATTGATGTTTATTAACATGGAAGGTCAGGTGGTCTCACTGTTGTCTGATACGTTCTTCCCTCCACATTTATTTTCATGGCTTCATAACTTTATATTGAGAAATATTTTGAAAATCAGGTGTCTTTTAAAGGAAAGAAGGATAGAGGCCCAGGAATGACTCGGTCCACCACTCTTAGTTAATTTAAGATCTTTAAAAATAGAAGGATTGGTCTGGAGAAGGTTGTCTGGGCCCTAGCTAAAATTTGGCCTGGTTAAATGACAGCAGGTGTTAACAGCACACACAAGAAATCTGTGCTTGTATGCAAAGTTCAGTGTGAAGAACGAGTGGTTGAGATAGGCCCTTCAGAGTGCTTTGGAGGATTGTTAAGCGACCAATGACAAGAAAAGACAAATGCAGTTAGTATGTTAGAAGAAAGAATCACAGCTAAGTTCAAAAGTTGTACTAGGTTAAAAACGTAAATTCACTCCTTTGAAAGCACAGTTGATACAACTGGTGAAAGGCAGAGGTGAACAAGGGTCAGCACATTTGATCAACTAGAATGAGTGAACTGATACTTGAGGCCAGATTCATTCCACATATCTCTGTGCTGCATCATTATACACTTTATTACTATAAAGTTGTCCAGTATGTACAGTTTACCCTGCACCTTCTCTGACTCAAAAGATTACTTTGGACCATAAAAATAGGCTGTTGAAAAAAAATAAATTAAAAATAGAAGAGATAATTCATTCTGTTATTTAACATATTAAAGGAATGATTTATGTTTATCCTGTATAGATAAAGTTCAGTAGTTCTCCAGACAGCTAACATGTATTTACAAGAATGACAGGTCGAAGGGAGTTTCAAGCAACCCTTCCCATGCTGTGGCAGCTAGAACTAGACATCTTTAAGGTCTCTTCCAACCCAAGACATTCTATGATTCTCCGCCTTTCTTTCTACATGATGGTTGTGCAGAGAAAATATCCAACACTGGCCACATATAAAAGCCTTGTAAATAATTAAACAGTTTGGAATAGAATGCTAAATAAAATGAATTAGTATTTTGCATGTTGCAAATCATATTATATATATTCACCTATTCAAAACATGCTTGAAATTATGAATCTCTTACTATTGGTTATTTGTTCTGTTTTGTTTTGTAAAAAGAAAAATGTATTCCAAATGAGTCAAACTGAATAGGGAAAGTCATTGAGTGGAAAAAAAAAATTAGGCTTATCTCTTAATTTATAATGAGATTTACGCCATTATGTGACTTACTTCATCAAGTCAGAGTATTATTACTTCTCAGTTGAACCTCCTGTTAGGGAACCAGCTGTATCTGTTACAGTGGGAGATAGCGCGGCCTATTTTATAATGTTGTGACTTACAAATTCCTTTCTCTTTCAATTTTTCTTTTAGTTTTGAAGTCTTAAAATAATTTACCTAAGGACTTTTATTTCTGAATATATCCGTGACAGATATGATGTGAATAAATACTGATCAATGTAGTCAAACTTGGCCCAAATTTACTTTTCAGCTTTCTACTGTACTTTAAAATGTTCCATTCTTATTATTGACTAACATGACAGTCCCAGCCCAGATGTTAAGAAATAATAACAGGTTGGTTTGTTTTGTTTTTTTCTAAGCACATCAGCATTTTCTGTTCAAGTATTTTAAGTACATATGTCCTATGCAAATTATCTTCCAGAGCCACTAGCAGCTTTTGTTGTACTAATACATCGAAACTTTTTCTCTTATAGTCAGGGTTTTTTAAAACTTTTTTTTTTTAAGTTCTTTGTTCTCATTTCATCTGCTTGAAATCTTGCTTGATGTCAGAAACAACAATAATAGAAGCTAAAGTTTTGGAAGTTGGAATTGTTTTTGCATCTTTGTTACTTTTTTCTTCTGTTGAGTATATCAGGTGACAAATTATTGCAATGAAATAACTATTGATCTCTCTGCATGATGCTTCATACAAAAATGAGATTGGGAGAAGTTAGTTTCTGTAGTACATCTTCCTTGCCTTGGACATACACAAATCAGAAGACAAGAAGGATGTTATTTGGATTGTTTTTCCATTGCTCAGCATTTCTCAGAGTTGGGGAATGGACATTGTATGTTTACGCATGTACTTCACATAGTCTGGGTATTTTTTATTCATTATTCAGCTTTCTTCCCTTTGACTAATAATGAAAATTGGCATTAAAAAATCATAAAGCAGTATAAGAAAGCAAACATTCTTTCCTCTATTTCACTTGTTCCAGAGATTAAATGCAAGACTCTAACCCTGTCTCTGTTTAAGACTCAGGGCAAGCCCCACAGAGCAGGATTCCTATCGGCCCTCTCTCCCCCTCCTCCTTCCTTCCCAAGGGAGGATACAAAGGGGAATGAGGAAGGAAGTGCCTCACACGAAACTGGAAGTTAAGACTATGAACAAAATTTAATAAGCAACAGAGATAAACAGGGAAAAGGAATATGAAGGGCAGAGGGATATACAAGCATATACAAAACCAGCTCTCAGATGGGGATGGATTGTGTAGAGCACGTGGAGTCAGCCGCAGTACGCAGCAGAGCCTGCGGAAGGAAGAAGGGCAAGACCTCGAACTTCCTGTTCCTTTTTATAGAGTGTGGCAGGGAAGGGGAGGGAATACCAGCTGCCCTCTGACCCCTCAGGGTCCTAGAGTTATCACCTGTCATCATACACCCCTCAATCTGTTAACTCTTAAACCACAACAAACCCCACTCTGTAAGTCCAAAAAGCAAATGGATTTGGTGAGACTTAAATGCTTGCCCCTTCACCTTGCTTCTAATGGCAACCACATTTATGCAAAATATCTCTTACTTTGTTTTTCTCCTGAAAATCAACCTCAATTAATGATTTAATTCAGGAAAATGGGAGATACAAGTAAAAAATATTTATTACATACTTCCTTTCTGTAATTCCTGACTGTAAGTAATCAAACTGCAGTAAAAAAAAAAAAATGGATCAACTCTGTTGTTCTCTCTTCTGAGATCAAGTGAGTCGAAGCAATAACCAGGTTAACTGATACAGTCTGATAGACTTTTTCATGATTCATATTCAGGATGAAGAGAGTTCTCTTTCCTTCCCACTGCAGATGGTGAAAGTATCACCTGCATAACAGGAAGCTGAAGAAAGAGAACTCCTTCTCAGTAATTTACATGGAAATACTTCATCCACTCATTATAGTCCCTGAACTTTGAGTGAGAATCCAACAGTTCATTTAACGTGTCTTCTTATGTATTCCTGGAAGGTATTATAGACTCTCATCACCATACATTTTTCATTTTAGTTAATGATATTTTTTTTTTCTCCTTTAAATATCAACATGGATTAGTAAATTATTTCTCTCATTCCCTTTTGACAATTTGCCACATGTGTAGCCTCACCCTCCCTGTGAGAGAGACTCCAGAAACACTCTTGCTGATGATATTCTGTTCGGGTCCAGATTTATTCAGTTCACTCTTATATGTTTGGAAATACTCTGATAAACTTTTGGAGTTCTGAAGAGGAGGATGTAGAGATATATAAAATTCTTCCACTTATAAGTTGTCTTCCAAGCAGACTGAGCACACTAAACACAAATCTATTTTGAATCTTGAGTATACTTAAACATATCATTATGCTGAGAGTAATGGAATCATCCACATATGTTATCTGGACAGAAATCTAAGTGAAGAACCAACTGATTAAAAATACTTGCCTATCTATGTCTCAACAACTGTACTTGTAGATAGTTTCTCCTTAGAGGGATTAGAGGTCAGAAAATCACAATGGAAAATGCTCTTCTGAGAATTAATCCAATATGACATTCTTAGTAAGAAGAAAACCTCAAAAGCATGAAAAAAACCTCTCAGTCTTCTTGGCAACCGAAAGTATATGTTATCTTGTACCTCATAGGACAGTGTGTGTTTCAGATAGTTATACACTTAAGTTTCCTAAAACTTTTTATGCCTATATGAATAACATAGTTTCTCTTTAGATACATTTTTTTTTTTTTTACAACCACAACCTCACCAGATATCACATCACACTTCCCTTGCCTCTTTAAACCATATTCCTTTACATGCTCTCACAGATGTCATATCCAAATTAATAAAAAATTTAGTAAAACAGTACTTCAGTTCCCAGTTCTTTAAATAGTTCTGCATAGCTGGATAAAGATTTAGGCACTATATGATGTTTTAAATAACAGAACTACTGACAATAAGACTTATTTAATAAATCTTTATATGTATAAAACAAATGATATATATGAGCGGAACACCACAAAATAAGAAGAAATGAATACAGATATAAACAATAAAAACTTTAAGATGTCATTCTCTAAGAGAATTTATTGGTGGATTCAGAATTTAGTCTGATTTAATTATATTCACAATTTAAAGCACAATTTTCAAGTGTAATTCAGACTACATGGATTATTATGATTAGATGTACCTTGATCTTTCACAATATCATGAATTACAGCTGTGTGTTTTTTTCTTCCTACCTGTTTTGTTGGAAATAAAATGAATTTCAGATGGTATAGAAGAAGAAAGAGAGCAGGAAGAAGATTGTTCTGAATTAATAAGAATTCAGTACAACCAGATAGTTCAAAGTACAAGAGCTTATGTTTAGAAATTAATGAACTAACAAACATTTGCTATAATCTTGGAAATTATCATTAAGGCATGATATCAGAAGAGTAATCATGGGTTGATTAATATTGATCACAAGGTATTGAAAAGTCAGATTTGGTCTTAGAATGTTTCAGGGAATTTTTTCTCAGGAAACAGAAGTATCACTTTTGATTCACAAGATACTGACAATGGTTCTTTTTGAATTTTACATGTTTTTTGAGTCACTTAAATTCAGAGAGCTAAAACGTGAATTTAGCTGAGTGAATACAATAAAGAGTGGACAGAAAAAGAGCACATAAGAATGGCCAGAGATATAAACAGTCCAGAAAAGATCTAAAAATAAAGAAAATTAGTAGTCTGGGAACAGATGGGTATGGACTAGTTGTGAATAAGTTTAGGCTAGACATTTCCAGTTGCTGGAATCATGAGACTCTGACAAGAGTTTTCAATGGGAACAGGGGAGTATAAAACACTTTATTGTTTTAAGATGGATCATGATGTTTACACCAAAACGAATACATAGTGTAATTATTCATGAGAACATTTGGATTCAATAAGTCAGGAGTTTTCTTCAAACCATAGCTTTCTAGTCTGAAGTATGACCTAAATTTAGCGCAGTCTAGTCCTTTAAAACTATCTTCTGATGTCATCATTATTGCCAAACCTCTGCTTCTGCAGCATTATAGTAGGTTATTTCACCTGCAAATGAGATTCAGAATCCCTAAAAATTGGTCAGTACTTCAAATGCTTATGAAGGATTTCACCGAATAAAAAATAGCAATGTTTCAGCATTGAAATTCAGAATCAAGTGACACTTCACACTTTATTCTGTTAATTTTAACAGAGTTATGCTGTTATCTTTAAATGTGTAGAACAGAGAGAATTTTACATATTCTACAGAAGCAAGTATGAGACATCTTAATCAGGTGTAGTAGTCTATGATAATCTATTCCTACTTTAGCTATGTTAATATGATACATTGAAGTAATTAATGCTGTCATGGATTACACACGTACAGTCCTCGTGACAAAACTTACTGATACATCCATCATTCTTCTAAAATCTACTCATTGTGAATATGCTAAACCAACATTACATTAGCAGGTTTGCTAAATAAAATAGCATCAGCCAGAGAGTTTGCAGATTTCTCAGCTCTTAAAATATCTAATCAAGAGAATGGCACTCATGCATTTTGGCACTAGAATTATAAATTATGCATAACACACCATAACATTGAGTCATTAACATAATTTAACAATACCAATCTATCAGTTTCTAAGTAATAGAAATAAAGATGTTGTATCTGAGTGTCTTGATTCACCTAGTTTCTACATATTTAAGACTTATAGTAATAATATTTTAAAGTTTTAGATTTTTTTTCTTTAACTCTGTAAAGATTTTTTTTACTTACAAGCTTTCATTTGTTGAAATATTTTTTTGATTCAAATGATATACTAAGTAATGTCCTTTTTTTAACCTACAAAACTATACAGTTAACTAGGACTAGCAGCTTTAAACAAAAAATAATTCTGTGGATTACACCCAATTTAATTTGATGGTTTCTAAAGTATTAAAATACATGTAACAGCTATCATCATCAAAGATACTTCAACCAGTTTAGCTAACATTTAGCAGAAAATAGATGATACTTTTCTTCATGTGTGATGATTGTCACACTAGTAGCATTCCTAGTAGTTTTGAAATATCAACAGTGTTGTTTCGCTTCAAGCGTCTAGCCAAGAATATGGGAAATAGTGTGATCTTGTGGATTTTTTTGCAGGCTTGGAAACACATATCTTGGATTGAAATAAGGAATTATGACTGTTCATCTGACCTTTAATATATAGTTTTTCTAATTTTGTGCAATTTTCTCAGTTATAAGTTACAAATACAGCGCTGGGAAAGACTTTTCTGTAACACATGTAGACATAGTAACTATGTAAAATATGCTTGTAACTGATCTCTCAGAGTGTGTGACATAACTTTAAGGTGTCATGGTCTTAATCAGAGAACTAGAGGAACTACTATACAAAAAAAAAAAAAAAAAGACATTTTTTATCTTCTTTTTTTTCTTTTTTTTCTTTTTTTTTTTTCCAAAGGTAAGTAAACAGACTTCACTGAGAGAATGCTTGCTTCTGTACAATGGCTCCCAATGTGAGGATGGCATTCTGTTTCATTATATGAAACATGACGTATAATGACAAAAAAAGCTCAGACTTGTGTCAATAAATTTCCTCTAATCATATATAACTTACATTTATTCTCATACCTATCTGCAATTTTCATTTTAGATGGAAAAAAAACCAAACAGAAAGACTAAACTTTCATAACAACATTAGATTTTGACTGTTGTCTGACATAGTCTACAAAGACAAAAAAAGGTAAAAAGACATCAATTTCTGCCATGTTTTTAGAAGTAAGAAACAAAGAAATTTGTATATTCAAACATACATCCATCCTAGGTACTTACAATTAGTAATTTTGATTTTCACAATCACCAAGATTCATTTAGACACTGAGATCGATTGTCCACACTAACATAGACTTGAACTCAGCATCTTCTATAACATTATAAAATAACCTTACTCTGCCTACTGTGCTCTTAGAAATCCAAATTCTTTCTGTCTATCTATAAAAATACATAAATATAAATGATCATGCAGCATAACAATAAAGATACTCTTGCTGGAAGTGTTCTTCAGAAAGAACAAGTCCTCAGTTTATGTCTGCGTTCCAGAATGCTTCAGTATTTTTCAATCAAGACTGATGAGATAAAACCCAGGACAGTGCCCTCAACAGTATGAGAGGGTCATGCTCCTTCTTATTACTGCTTTTTTGAAGGTTCATGACTTTTGTATCCTCAGTTGCACTGTAAGATAGATTTTGCAAAAGAGGTGGCTGCAGGCCCAAGCTATAGCTCAGCAGATGGGTATGAATTTGTTCAAGCAGAAGAGGGCACTGAACATAAATCTAATTTGTTGGACAAGTATTGCAATTCTTACTGTATTACAAAATGTAGGCAGGAATAACAACACAATAATTACAGGCTGCTCTCATTTCAAAACTGAAATCTACTTGTATTTATAAAAAGGTTGCAATCCAGGCTTAGACAACAAGTGTCTAAGTTCAAGGGAGAGGCAGAATTTAAAAAAAACACTTCTTTTGGACTTTTTGTGACCTCTGTTAGATATGTCTTTTATGCTAAGGATACTGTTTTCTATATATCAAATACGTAGGGGTCACTGTAGTGGAAAGTGACAGATAAATAACTACGTGGGAATGTAGTCCACCTTCTAATAGGTATGCAAGGCAGTGGNCCTCTGTCCCATGGATTTCTGCCAATCTCCGCCTTTCCAAGCGTGGCTCCTGCGCATGCCCAAGCAGGAGTGTCCAAGGCGTGGTTTGCCTCAGATGCGGGTGGCTTTGGTCCAGGAGGTGTGTTTTGATATTACAATGCATAATCCATCTTTTTGACAGCAGCTGTGTGGCACAGCTTGGCCGTTTCTTCTTGTACCAGGTGCTTATTCCAAACTCCTTGTACCAGGTAACGAAGAATGGTACCGTACTCCTCGTACCGTGCAATTCTTCCTCCCAGGGTGTTTGTGCCTTGGTATCCATAGAGATTGCATTCCATTCTGTAGATCAGTAACTGCATCTCAGGTAGGCCGCTGCGGACTCATGTCAAGACGTTAGCCTAAGTTTTGGGGTACCTGATTATCCAAGTCTCTGATGACAATGTTGAGACAATACTGTTCTTCGGACTGACTCTTACAAATCCCAAATTAAAAATGTATGCCTCCATATTCAGAGGGCGATTAAGGGAGTGGAAATGATACTGAGGCTCAGATCTGAAATGTTACAAATTCAAAGAACTAATCAAGAAAAAAGTCAAAAAATACTTTCAATTCTCTGTACATAACAAAGATTATAAGTTTCAGCAAATGGAAAATGAGATCATGGGCATATATTGAAGGAGTATATCATAATCCAGGGTTAAATGAACGATTGCTGTACAATAGCATCATTTAATTCTATAATTTCCAATCTTTTTTTAATATTTCACAAGCAGCTTTAATACATAAACAAATAAATGCAGATAGACAGAGTCCCTACATGTAGTAGCATAACAAAGTATTTTTTTAAACTTCCTACCTTAGCCTTCTGTAAATACTTCTACTATTAAAATTCTGGTTATGATGTTGAATTTTTTTTTCAATAAAAAGTGGGATTTTGACAATGAATAGATGTACCTTCAGAATAAGTTATGGACTATTGGAAGACTGTAAATGAATCTTTAAAATAGAGAACTGAATGGAGAATTAACACAATTTCTAACCTTGATGACAGATTTCTAGACATTTCTTCCTGTCCACTTTGCACAAAAATGACACACAGTGGTATTAATATGCTATATTTCTTTGTACTCCCACAACATCTTTTTCTCTTTTTCAATTAACTTGTAACTTAATGTTCCATTGCACATTTGGCACAGGAAATACACAAATACAATCAGGGGAAAACATTTCTTTAAATCTCCAGTATTTCTGAGCTATATGTGTTAGCCTTAGTGACTCTCTAGTGGACAGATGTTGATCTAGCACTGAGTTATAATCAGCACAGCCCATAAGGAATAATGGAAGTCTCAACATTGAAATCATCTGGCATAGAGATTTATCATTACCATTTCTGATATGGTGGCAGTTTCCAATATAACTTGACATATAGCATTTGATAGGAATTCCAAATATAGCTAGGTGATTTGGAGTCAGTTGCTGGAACTTTTGAATTGTAGTTTCTTATCTGTATCTGCTGCAGTCTGATTAAGCAATATTCGATTTTCTGTGCAATGTAAAAGTCTGTGTTATGTCAGCTGTGCTAAATTTACAAACATGGCCCTAAAAACAGTTCTAAAAATAAGTTCTCCCTACTCCACCGGGTTTTTTTTTTGAGAAATACCTGCCCAAGTGCAAAAGTACATTAGTTAAATTTTCAGTTTAGAGTAGTAACTCTACTAATGCTAGAGAAACTCTTACTATGTAGTAGGTGAGGATGCTGCATTGGTTGCAGGCAAAATATTAACAAAAAGTCCTAAACCAAAAGCAAAGCATTGAGACTTTTTTTGTGTAACCAAAGCTAAGGTAGCATTCAAAAAGCAAGGGTTTTTTGGAAAAAAGGAACCGAGAAATTGAAATTAAATAAAACCTTCTGTTACAGTAATCTTCCTGCAGGCTTGCTTACATACTGAGTCTCTGCCATAGATGTGTTTGCGCTAGAGTTGAGTACATGTATGTGTGTTTAGAACTCTTTCAAATGCAATTTGCATATATTGGACAGGTTGTCATTACTGAAATAAGGTACGCCCTCTTCCTACACATTCCCACTTTAACTATTACTTATGAATATTTATGTAACATTGTGTTTTACAGATTCATATAGGAATATTGAAATTATTGAAGGAGATAAAATACTAATTAGTTCTCTTTCATATTTAGACTTCTGCCTTAGACAACAGAGGTTTAAAAACTCGTTTTTAAAACCATTGGAAATAAAGCCATATGGGCAGCAAACATGATTAAAATGAGGGCAGAGAAACCCATCAGAAGACAAATTTAAACAGATAGAGTTTTATACTGTTGGCTGTAACTTCTTTACCTTGAACCATGTGCAGCATTTTCATTAAATTAGGCCATAACTGGAAATCTCATACAAAAGCGTCATCCATTCTGCCTCAGAGAGATTCTGATCCTTTACCCTCCAAAGCATATAATCTCTGGTGTTGCTTTTACTAGTTACATTCAATAATTTTATCTTGGTTTATTTGTGAGTTTATCCATGTTTATCTGAAGTTCCAGGGAGTAAAAAATTCCAGATTACTAATATCAGAAGAGTTGAGCCATTGTTTCTAGTGATACTATTCATAGAATTTAAAACTGCAGAGAGTAATCTCATTCGTAGTATTACCTTCTAACTGCCTAAAGGTACAGCTTTATTTTGTGGCAGGTTAATTGTAAAAGTACAGTTTGTTGACATCTTTTTAATTTCCTTTGACTTACCCTGTATCTTCAAAGTTTTTCTGTCTTCTCACTGTAAAGTTGTTTTCAATGAGACAGTGGAATATTACATACCTTTGGTCACATTGTACAATAATCCCACCTATATTAAATAGCCTTAGATTCAATAAAACCAGTCTACCATAGCATGACAAACGTTCTGGGGTGTTATGACCCTAAATTTATTAGACCGGCTCATAAAGCTGGAAAAAAACATGGCATTTTTTTTTGTCACATCAACCATTTTTAAGTCTTATGTTCTTATACATGCAAATTCACTAAAATAATCAAAACTGCTATTATTTTAACAGGGAATATGGGAAGAGTGTAAGCACTGAAATATTGCCGCAACAACAACAACAACAAAATTTTAAAAAGACTATATTTAGCATTTATTTAACAATGTTTTGTTGTTTATTTCTTTAATGACTTATGCTTATCAGCTTTTCTCAGTGGTTATGTGTCTTTCAATATATGGGATGATCATATAGCCACAGGACTCTAAAACATGAAGTAATTATTCTCAGATTCAAAATAAATTTGAAAACTTGGCAGTTCTTATCATTCCATTTAAATATTAAAATATTTAGCATTAAAATTAAACATCAGTAACGATAAGCAGTCAGAGAAAACAATTCAGAATTTGCAAAGCATTTCTCTGAATATGTTAAGTAGAAGTAATAATACCCAGCTCTATTTCAATAAAAGAAAATAGGCAGTCCTGGGCAATCACAAACATAAAGAGAGTACTTTCCCATTTGTCCAACACAATGTTTTCTTGCTATATGTAGTCTGCTTTAGTGATAAAGGTTGTTTGTTTCTAGAGGAAAAAAAAAATTACATTTTGTATTTTTTTATGGAAATAAAGATATGATATCTTTTGGTCATTCAGTGTAAGTTATCTGTATTTTTTTCATTCTTGGAAAGTTATTCTTTAGATAAGTGGTATCTCTATTGCTCTATCTCCAGCTGTCATATTCTCAGGTACTGTTCAAGCTTCTATATCTACATCTTCCACATGCCAAATCTGTCTTGTACCTCTCTTGCAAAACTGTTTTTTTGTGCCAGGTTCGGGATTTGATTTTATTTTATT
>VWZK01015021.1:14772-30629 GCA_013396935.1 Baryphthengus martii | reverse complement strand
GCTTCCACGTGGACGTGGTGGTGACAGGGGTGGTGGATCAGTGCGTCTTTTTCGGGAAGGACAGCGCCAAGAAGATGAAGGAGGAGACGGTGCGGCTGCCGCTGGCGCAGGAGGACCCGCCGCCGGGGCAGCTCTTCCTCCTGCCCGTCCCCGAGGAGACGCCGGCGGCGGAGGACGCGGAGCCCGGCGAGGAGCCGTCGGCCATCGCCGACCCTTCGCTTTGCCGCTTGTACCGTCACGTCTCCCACGATTTTTTGGAGATCCGGTTCAAGATCCAGCGGCTGCTGGAGCCCCGACAGTACATGCTTCTGCTGCCGGAGCACGTCATGGTGAAGATCTTCAGCTACCTGCCCACCCAAGCGCTGGCCGCCCTCAAGTGCTCCTGTCACTACTTCAAGTCCATCATCGAGACCTTCGGGGTGCAGGCCACCGACTCCCGCTGGAACCGTGACCCCCTTTACCGTGACGACCCCTGTAAGCAGTGCAAGAAGCATTACGAGAAGGGGGATGTGTCCCTGTGCCGCTGGCATCCCAAACCCTACCACCACGACCTGCCTTACGGCCGATCCTACTGGATGTGCTGCCGGAGACCCGACAAGGAGGCGCCCGGGTGCCGTGTGGGGCTGCACGACAACAACTGGGTCCACCCTGCCCCGCGGCGCGACGATGGCAGGTGAAGGGCCCGGTGCCGGCGGGGACGTTGACGGTGGCTGATGTTGCGGACACTGAGGTGGTGGGGGGGAAGGGTGTGTGTGCTGCGGCGGTTGCCAGAAAAGGGCGGAGGAAGAAGTGGAAAAAAAACTCAAACAAACAAACAAAAATTTGTCAAAGCTTCAAAACTTGAAGGGGGGAAAAAAAAAAGCAAGCAGAACAAACTGGAGAGGAGGTGGTGGTGGCACGAAGGGTGGAGGTCCCGCCTGGGATGGCAGGTGATGGAGGGTGACAGCTCCGTTGGGGTGGTGGGCCCACGGAGGGTGACGGCCTCGTGGGAGGTGACGTTCGGGGGGGTGATGTGGCCTCTTGGGGGTGATGTCTTCACCCAGGGTGACACCCCAGGCCNCCCAGCCCTTCTCGGGACCCTCTCCCAATCCCTGAGATTCCCCCTCCCCCCGATCCCATCGCGGGGCCACCCAAAATATCCACGGGATCCACCGGATCCCTCCAGGGGCACCAAGAAACTGCCCCGAGCGTCCCAACATCCCCTAGGGACCCCTCTCCTCCAGGGTTCCCGTCTTTCTAAGGTCCCCGCCCCCAGACCCTCCCAGATCGTTCCCGCAGCCACTGACGCAGCCCCCCCGCCCCGGCCAGCTCCTTCCCGACCCCGCCTCGGAACAGGACCTGCGGCTGCTCCTGGGGCGCCTGGATCCCACGCGGCTGTGGGACACCTTCCTGCGGCCCCTCCTGCGGGAACGGGTGCCGGGGGGGCCCGGAAGCCGTGTTGCCCGTGAGGTAAGACCCCCTCCCGCCCCCCGACACCACCCTTGGGTATCTCCGCACCCACCCGTGGGTGCCCCCCACGCCCCTCACCGGGTTCCCCGCAGCACATCGTGGGGCGCCTGGGGGCTCTGGGGGCCTCCTGGCACCTGGAGCTCGACACCTTCGAAGCCGCCACCCCCCGAGGACCAGTGACCTTCACCAACGTGGTGGCCACGGCGGCCCCCGACGCCCCGCGACGCCCCGTCCTCGCCTGTCACTACGACACCAAGATCCTGCCCCCCGGGCCGGGCCAGCGGCTTTTCCTGGGGGCCACAGACTCTGCCGTGCCCTGCGCCATCCTCCTGGAGCTGGCGGCCGCGCTCGACCGGCCCCTGCGTAGAGCCAAGGACAGGGTGGGTACTCCCCCCGCTCAGGGTGCCCCCCAGACATGGACTTGCATCCCCCTTGGAGCACCACCAGGGTGCCGGCATCTCCCCGAGATGCCTGGCTCCCTCCTGACCCCCTTCCAGGATCCCGGGTCCCTCCTGGCTCCTTCCAGGACCCNACCCAGGGTGCCCCCCCGGGCCTCCTGTCCCGGGCCGGGGTGGCATCCTGCCGGGAGCGATGGCCTTGCCCCGGGTGACGTCACGCCCGTAGGTGACGTTTCGCTCCGCGACCGGGGCTGCTGCGCATGCGCCTTGGCGCCACTCGCACGGAGGGAGCGTGGCCTGCGGGATAAACCACGCCCCCCGCCCTATCAGCGCCGTCCTAGTCGCCCAGCTCCCCGCCGAGCCGCGCCCCCTGGCCCGGGAGTCTCCGNCCCCCCCGCCCCGGCCAGCTCCTTCCCGACCCCGCCTCGGAACAGGACCTGCGGCTGCTCCTGGGGCGCCTGGATCCCACGCGGCTGTGGGACACCTTCCTGCGGCCCCTCCTGCGGGAACGGGTGCCGGGGGGGCCCGGAAGCCGTGTTGCCCGTGAGGTAAGACCCCCTCCCGCCCCCCGACACCACCCTTGGGTATCTCCGCACCCACCCGTGGGTGCCCCCCACGCCCCTCACCGGGTTCCCCGCAGCACATCGTGGGGCGCCTGGGGGCTCTGGGGGCCTCCTGGCACCTGGAGCTCGACACCTTCGAAGCCGCCACCCCCCGAGGACCAGTGACCTTCACCAACGTGGTGGCCACGGCGGCCCCCGACGCCCCGCGACGCCTCGTCCTCGCCTGTCACTACGACACCAAGATCCTGCCCCCCGGGCCGGGCCAGCGGCTTTTCCTGGGGGCCACAGACTCTGCCGTGCCCTGCGCCATCCTCCTGGAGCTGGCGGCCGCGCTCGACCGGCCCCTGCGTAGAGCCAAGGACAGGGTGGGTACTCCCCCCGCTCAGGGTGCCCCCCAGACATGGACTTGCATCCCCCTTGGAGCACCACCAGGGTGCCGGCATCTCCCCGAGATGCCTGGCTCCCTCCTGACCCCCTTCCAGGATCCCGGGTCCCTCCTGGCTCCTTCCAGGACCCCCAAGTTCCTCCTGATCCCCTTCCAGGACCCCAAGGTCCCTACCCTCACCCTGCCCTCTGGCAGGACCCCCAGGTCCCTCCTGAGCCCCACCAGGACCCCCAGTTCTCATCCCACCCCCCCGCCGAGGGCACCCAGGTCCTTCCTGTCCCCCCTCCAGGACCCTCAGGTGCCTCCTGCCCCCTTCCAAGGACTCTGGGGTCCCTCCCGGACCCCTGTCTGGATGCCGGGTCCCCGCAGGGCACGCAGGTGACGCTGCAGCTGCTGTTCCTGGACGGGGAAGAGGCCGTTGGGGACTGGAGCGTCACCGACTCCCTCTATGGCGCCCGGCACCTCGCTGCACGAATGGCCACCACCCGCCACGGGCCCCACGGAACCCAGATAAGCGCCATGGTAGGTGGCACCGTGTTGCGGGTGGTCTGGTGGTGTCTGAGGGTGGTGGCACCACATTGGAGGTGGTTGGGTAGTGCCCCAGGGTGGTGGGTTGATCTGAGGGCACCCAAGGGTGGTGACGTGGCCTTGGCCCAGCTGGGACGGTCCCACCACCTTTGAGTGGTGGCTCTACTCCTGTGCGGGTGTCCCCATGGCCATGCCGGTGTCCCCAGAGCCTGCTGGTGCTGCTGGACCTGCTGGGCGCCCGTCACCCTGCCATCCACAGCCACTTCCCCAGTACCCACCACTGGTTTCTGCGCCTCGTCGCCATCGGTGGGACATGGGAATGGGGACACGGGAGGGGGGATGGGGACAAGGCCGGGGATGGGATGCGGGGACGCGGATTGGAGATGCGCTAGGACACAGGGTTGGGATGGGGACAGGCTGGGGACAAGGGGGTTGGGGTCCTCAGAAGGTTTTCTGCCCCACTGTGTGTCCTGTGTCCCCCGCCCCGGTGACAGAGCAGCGGCTGCGGCGCCTGCGGCTGCTCCACGCAGCCCCCTGGGACCAGTCCTTCTTCCGCCTCAGCCCGGCCCCGGGGCCCGTCGAGGACGACCACATCCCCTTCCTCCAGCGAGGTGACAGCCCTGGGGTCCCGTGTTGTGTCCTCTCCGCGTGGCGGGGAGGTGGGGCAGGGAGTGCACCAGGGGCCCATCCGGCTGATGGCCACGCGTGCACCCCCCCGCCAGGCGTCCCTGTCCTGCACCTCATCCCCACGCCCTTCCCGCCCGTCTGGCATACGCTGGAGGACACGGAGGAGAACCTGCACCCCCCCACGGTGGAGGATCTCTGCAAGATCCTGGTGGCCTTTGTGGCCGAGTTCCTGCAGCTCTGAGCCTCCGGTTCCACCTCTGTCACCCCTGGCCCGAGCCACCCCCCGCCGGGGGCATCCCAGGGCTGTGCTGGGAGCCACCAGTAAAGAGCTCCGCGAACCGACGATGACGTGTCCTGTGCCTTGGGAATACCCTTGGGGACGGGGACACAGACTGGAGATCCCAGGGAGCGCTACTGGGGGGACTGGGAGTGAGCTGGGGATCCCCAAAGCACCCCTGGGTGACCCTGGGAGGGGGATCTGGGTCCTCGGGACCCTGAGAGCTCTGCAGGAGCAGCGCCGGGTCCCTTTGGGGACCACCAGGCCCCTGAGCACCCCCTTCCCCAAATGAGCCCAAAAATCTCAATTTCTCCAAAAAAAAAAAAAGAGAACAAATCCCGCCCATTTTATTGCTTGTACCATAGAAACTGCCGGCAGGCGAGAGCTGCCAGCGACGCCGGGGCCACCGCGGGCCCACGAGGCAGGGTCTCCCCTGTCCGCCCAGCTGGTTTTAAGTTAATTCAAGTGAATTTGGGCAACTAGGAACCAAGTTAAGAAAAAAAACCCCACTTTCCTCAGTTCCTTTCTCTGGGGAGCAGCACTGGGCACCAAACTCCTACCTCCGAAGCGCCTCGGGGCGGCAAGTCCAGCTCGGCCAACGGGCACGGATCCATCGCCAGGAGAAGCCCGGTCTCGGTAGTGGCAGTGCAGCGGCAAAAGCCTCGTCCCTCTGCGCCAGGACCGGCGGCTGCTGGTTCCAGGGATGCCGCTGTCCCACCAGGGACGTCACCAAGCACGGCGTCTCCGCGGCTCCCGCTTTTAAGGCACCAGAGAAGCCAAAACTATGGCTTTTAGGGTCACTTTTTTGTCCTTGGGGGCTGTGGTTGGTTTCGGATGCAGTTCAAGGCAAGAGCCGGGAGGGTTCTGGGACGTGGTTCCGGGGGGGGCCCTGCCCAGCGCGTCCCCCTCCTCGCCACGGCAGCCGGTGTCGGCAGGATTCCCTCCTTTCTGCTCTGAACTGGGAGCAGTGGGTTTTACTGGGCTGGCTGAGCTGCTGGGTGGGGGTGGGAAGGTGTCTGGGCGGTGAAGGCCACAGTCGTGGGGATGGATTTAAAAAGCTGCGAGCGCTTCTAGGAGTTTAAAAAATAAAAATAATAATAATAATAATTAATTACTGACGGCAGCAGTCCCAGGCCGGGGCAGGCACGGTGCCGGTGGTGCCGCAACAAGAGCACTTGGTGGGGGAAACGGCAGCGTCCTGCCCCCGCCAGGCAGGGAACCCCTAAACCCCTTCTCTTCCTCCTCCTCTTCCTCCGGGTCTCCGGAGGCCGAATCCCGCCGTGGCCGGTCACTCCCGTATGCTGGCGGAGTAGGAGAACTGGGGGAAGTGGGTCCGCTGGTCGCTCTCCAGGGAGCCCAGGTTGTCATCTGCTGGGATGGGGAAACTGAGGCATGAGGGAGGCGCCGGAGCCTCCCCAGCACGTCCCTGGGGTGGAGATGCCGCTGAAACTGTCCGAGATCTCTCCGGGGTGGTGCCAGGGACCCCCGAGGTCCCTCAGACCCTCCCACAGAGATGCAGCAGTGATGGCGCCGGCCCAGCGGGGGACGCTCGGCCAGCACCGCGGTGACAGGAAGGCGAGAGGAAGGGGGTGCGAGGGGCGGGCACTCACAGCGATCCGGTGGTGTGATGGTGATGGACTGGGCGGTGAACTCGTCGTCAAAATACCGCGTGTCGATCTCTGATGTCACCTGGGGCTTGAAGGGCGGCACTAGCTGAGGGAGACCAGGAGGAGATGGAGACAGGGAAAGAGGACGAGTCCCTGACCGAACAGCCCTGTCCCCTCTTCCCAGCACTCCCGTCCCCCCTTCCCAGCGCTCCTGTCCCCCCTTCCCACCTTCTTCTGCACCACGTCCTGCCAGTTGATGGGTGCGAAGAACCGATGCTCCATCACCTCCTTGGCGTCGGTGGGGCCTCCGCCGAGCCTGCCGGCACAGAGAGGAGTGTTGGGAAGGGCCGGCGGTGCTGCCGTGCTTCTGCCTCCGGCGGCGCCTCACCTCTGCTTGGGGTCCTTCTTGAGCAGCCCGGCCAGCAGCGACTTGGCCTCGGGGCTGAGGGTGCGGGGGAAACGAATCTCCTCCATGAGGATCAGCTCGAAGAGCCGCTCGTGGTCCTGGTTGTAGAAGGGCAGGCGGCCGCACATCATCTCGTACATCACCACCCCCAGGCCCCACCAGTCCACGGCGCGGCCGTAGTCGTTGTCCTCCAGGACCTGCGGCAGAGGAGGGGTGGGGGAAAGACCGGAGAGGATGGTGCCGGCAAGGCCGAGGAAGCGGGTGGCGGCTCTAGGAGGGGGAAGGGGAACCCTTCCCAGATCCACCCAACTCCTGCAACCCAAGGCAACCCCTCCTAGATCCATCCCAAGCACTTGGAGAAGCGCCCCCCCGAACCGCTGCCATCCTGGACTTCCATGGAAAAACTCCTTTGGCACAAGAGCTCTACAGAGGGCCGGGCTGCGGGAACGCTGTCGGTACCTCAGGAGCCAGGTACTCGGGGGTGCCGCAGAAGGTCTTCATGGTGGCTCCGTCCGTGATTCCCTCCTTGCAGAGCCCGAAGTCAGTGATTTTGATGTGACCGTCTTTGTCCAGCATGAGATTTTCCAGCTGGGAAGAAAACAAACAACAGATGAGGGAGAAACAAGGTTTGGAGCTGAGGGACCTGAGGCTCTCCAGAGAGGTCTGGTCAGGCTGGGTCTCAACGACCTCCTGCAATGCTCTGGGCCTGGGGAAGAGTGGCTGGAAACTGCCCAGTAGAAAAGGACCTGACGGCCAAGGAGCCACCAGCACCCCGGCTTCTACCGGCACCAGTGTGGCCAGTGGGACCAGGGCAGGGATCGTCCCCCTGCGCTGGGCACTGGGGAGGCCACCCCTCGAATCCTGGGCTCAGTTTTGGGCCCCTCATTCCCAGAAGGAGCTGGAGGGGCTGGAGCGTGGCCAGAGAAGGGCAACGGAGCTGGGGAAGGGTCTGAGGAGCGGCTGAGGGAACTGGGGGTGTTCAACCTGGAGAAAAGGAGGCTCGGGGGAGATGATTCCACGATTCTGTAACTCCACAGCCCAAACGCCAGCCCAGGGAAGTTAAAGCGACGCCGGCACCAAGATGGGCTGAAGGTACCTTGATGTCCCTGTAGACCACGTCCCGCGAGTGCAGATATTCCAGCGCCGAGACAATTTCGGCTCCATAGAACCGGGCCCGGTCCTCCGTGAAGACACGTTCCCTCGAGAGGTGAAAAAACAGCTTGAGGGAAAAAAACAGGGAAAAAAACAGAAATCCAGATCAACAAGCGCTGGCAACTCCCTCCGAGTCAGCCATGGGCTGGTCGCCGCTGGCGTGCGGCTAACGTTCCTCTCGGCAGGGTGGAACGTAATGGAGCACCAGCCTCGAGCATGAGAAGGGCCGGGGAAGCTCTGGGGCGAGGAGAGCCACCAGCTCCGCCTCCCTGAACGTGCCGGGGGGGGGACGGGGGAGAAACGCTCTCCGAAATTTGCTGAAATTCATGATTTCCGATGCGATCTCCGAGACCCATGGGCAGCGCCGGGGCCGCGGCTCCCACCTCTCCGCCGTTGGCGTATTCCATGACGAAACAGAGCCTGTCATTGGTCTGAAAGGCGTATTTCAGAGCCTGAAAAAGGGGGAAAAAAACAGGTCTGGGAGTTGCTGCCAGGGCCCGCCGCTGCCGGTGCGGAGCGGCAGGGAAGGGGGGTTTGGGGAACACCTGGCGCCGCCACACTCACGGTGAGGAAGGGGTGCCTGGTGTTCTGCAGCACCCGGCTCTCCGTCACCGTGTGTGCCACCTCGTCCTGCAAACCGAGCAGAGAGTCAGTGCCTGTCATGAAAAATCAGAGGTGTCTCACGGCAGCAAATGATTCCCAGGGAAGAAAATCACAGGGGTGGGGGCTCTGAGTGCCCGTCTCCACCTGGCTCCCATCTGGAGCAGGGTGAGGATGAGGATGAGGATGAGGATAAGATGAGGAGGACGAGGATGAGGAGAAGATGATGAGAGAATGAGGATGAGGAGAAGATGATGAGAGAATGAGGATGAGGAGAAGATGATGAGAGAATGAGGATGAGGAGAAGATGATGAGAGAATGAGGATGAGGAGAAGATGATGAGAGAATGAGGATGAGGAGAAGATGATGAGAGAATGAGGATGAGGAGAAGATGATGAGAGAATGAGGATGAGGAGAAGATGATGAGAGAATGAGGATGAGGAGAAGATGATGAGAGAATGAGGATGAGGAGAAGATGATGAGAGAATGAGGATGAGGAGAAGATGATGAGAGAATGAGGATGAGGAGAAGATGATGAGAGAATGAGGATGAGGAGAAGATGATGAGAGAATGAGGATGAGGAGAAGATGATGAGAGAATGAGGATGAGGAGAAGATGATGAGAGAATGAGGATGAGGAGAAGATGATGAGAGAATGAGGATGAGGAGAAGATGATGAGAGAATGAGGATGAGGAGAAGATGATGAGAGAATGAGGATGAGGAGAAGATGATGAGAGAATGAGGATGAGGAGAAGATGATGAGAGAATGAGGATGAGGAGAAGATGATGAGAGAATGAGGATGAGGAGAAGAAGATGATGAGAGGACGAGAAGGAGATGATGATGATGAGGAGATGATGAAGAGGATGAGAAGGAGATGATGATGAGGATGATGAGGAGGAGATGATGAAGAGGATGATGAGGAGCAGGACATGGAGGATGTCCTCCATGGGGACATGGAGGGGATCCTGCCGCATCACCCACCCAACCCGTGCCCAGGGCTTTGAAATGAGGACAAATCCAGGAATCCTCTGGTGTTTGGAGCCGGCCGGCACTTGGCAGCACATCGGAAAACCTGCTCCAGCACTGCAGGACTGGCCCAGGTGACCTTCAAAGGTCCCTTCCCACTGGAACGACTGGGATTCTCTGATTCACAGATCCCTGTTAAGTCCCCACCCTGTCCCCTGGCCCGCACCTTGGCAATGATGACCTCTTTCCGGAGGATTTTCATGGCGTAATAGCGGCCGGTGGCCTTTTCCCGCACCAAGATGACTTTGCCGAAAGTGCCTTTTCCCAGGAGCTTCAGGTAGTCAAAATCGTTCATGGTCTGGGGAGAAAGAAGGGGAACAGAGGCGAGAATTTGTGGAGCTGGGATGGGAAAGGCACTGGGAGCTGGCGCCGCGCCGGGGGGAACTTACGGCCTTGGCGCGGGTTTTGCCGATGGCCACCTCCATCTCCTCGGCACCGGTGCCGTCGCTGGGGGAGCCGCACTTGTAATCCATGGCGTCGGCCTCTGCCTCCTGGTTCTTCAGGCTGTTCGCTACCGTCTGGATGGCTCGGATCCACTCCTCGCTGTGGAGAAAGAACCGGCACAGAGCAGGCAGTGAGGAGCGCTCTGGGCTCCTCCGGCATTCGCAGGTGGGTGGATCCCTCTGGAGAGCCTTCAAACCCTCCAGCAGACCTGGATCTCATCCCAGCTTGCTGCCATCTGCAAATTTACCAAGGGTGCCCTCGATCTCCTTGTCCAGATGATCGATAAAGATTAATTAAAGAGAAACGGCCCCAAAGCGGAGCCCTGGGGATCAAGGCAACGTGCCGTGTATACTGGATTCCCAAAGGCAGGGGCCGTCTCGTGCGCCTACCGCTCCTCAGGAGAGTCAACGTGGAAGGTCCTCTCGATGACTGTCGTCCACTGGAGGCAGCGGATCACAAAGGTGTTGGGTCGAGGCCGCTCGGTCTTCATCAGCTGGCATTCTGGGGGAGGGTCAGGAGTAAGTTCAGACCAGGGAAGAGGACGGTTTGGGATCAAATCTTCTCATCCCAAGAACCCCCTGACACCGTCAGGGGCGAGGACGCCGCGGCCGACGCTGGCCTGTCGTCGGGGGCAGCCCCGAAGTGCCGACGCACCCGCTACCGAGAAGTTGTTCAGCGGCGGCAAGTTGTGGTCAGACGTCTCCGGCCGCTCCTTGTATCCGATGAAAGAGCCGTCACTTTTCAGGAGGAAATACCGAGGACGCCACGTTTTGATGTATTCGCCTAAAAAAATAAGAGAGGGGGGCACAGGGGGTTCAGGGAAGGACCCCTTGGAGGGGAGGGTTCCCATCAGCAAGATGGAAAATTAACCAGCAGAAGGACCCCTCAGAGACAGGAAACTAAGGGGATGTTTTTCCTCAGGTTGTTTGGAGGAGCTGCTTCGGAGAAGCTCCGGGAGAGAGCAGCCGGCTGCTGGAATTTTGGGGGAGGCATCAGCCTGCGACGCCCTCGCTCTGGGGGGAATGCGGCGCACGAAAAAGCGCTTCGTGCTTCCCCTGCCGGCTCCAGAAAAATAAAAACCACCTTTGATGGGTCTAAAATTCCCTCTCGGCACGAACGGCTCCTGCTGCGACACCGCGATCCCCACAACACCCCCAGCACGAGCGGCTCCTGCCACGACACCACGACACAGCCCATGCTGGGCTCTGGCCGCGGGGTCAGAGGGTGTGCGGAGATGTCAGGACCGTCCTCTGTCTTCCCAACATTAAAAACGCCACTGCCGGAGGATTTGCTCGCGGCACAGACCGGATGCCAGTGGAGCAGCTTTGCCGATTGCCCGGGGAGGTGCCGAGCAGAGCTGGGACGCCGGTGCGTTCTGGGATGCCCTGCGGTGCCTCACGGCCTGGTTTGGGGCTCAGGGAAATGGAGCTGCTGGTCCCCTCCACCGCCACGGGAAAGGTTAAAATCTCCGGTAACTGGAAACCAGAGCTCTCCTCGGATTCCCAGCGGTGATCCGGTGCTGGAGGGGAGCCATGGAGCCGGCTGGTCCCCACTCACCTCTCTTGTGCAGCCACCCCTCCTTCACCACCGACACCTCGGTCATGGTGGTGCCGCGGGCTCCGAGCCTCTCTGCGCGGTGGGAGCAGGGAAGAGGCTAATGCTGGTATCGGGAGGACCGCCGAGAGCCGGGACGACCTGTGGAAGAAGGGAGATGTTCAAGGAGAAAAAGGCTCCCGATCCCTGGTTTCGGCAGGAAGCTGCTCGCCACCCCACGTGACTATTAAAACTTCTCCGCTGCACCGATTTCCCCCAGAAAACCAAATCCGAGCGTTTTTCTCACAAACTTGGCGGCGCAGGGATGGAGTGGCCACGTCGGCATCGTCCCCGAACCCGTCGGCTGCACTGGGAGGGATTAAGAACCCTTGGGAGGCTTGGAGGAGGTCAGGGTGGGGGTGGGGACCACAAGTCCCTCGCAAAACAAACAGCCTGAGAAAAATTAATCGGAGTCACCCGACAGGATTTAACTCCCCGGGCTCCGAAATCCTGCGGACAAAGGGACGTGCCGCGTCCTGGCGGTGGCCGGAGGCTATTGTTCCCATCCCGGGCTCGTGTCCCCCCAGAGCTTTAATCAGGGGAAAAGAAATCCCTGGATGTGGCGTTAAGTCAGCGGAGCCGCTGTTCCCCTCTGGTCACTTCTGGATCGATCCCAGTCCCTGCCCAAATCCCAACCCTCCAGGACAGGACAAAGCAGCCTCCCAAGAGAAGCAGGGAAAGAGTTTCTCTTCCTTGCTCCCATAAATCTGCCCTTTCCCATGGGAACTGCCCTCTCCACGAACATCCCAGGATGCTCCTGCGATCCTGGGCAGGGAGGAGGATTTTGGGGACTCTGCTCCCCGCCAGGCTCCTTCTGGTGGGCAGGAACCCAGCAATTCGGACAGGACTCGGCAGCGCACGGAGCCAACATTTCTCCAGCCGCCAAAGCATTGAGCTCCAGATGGATCCGCTCCAGGACCCACTCTGGCAAAGAGCTCGATGGTGTTAATTAAAAAGGAAAGAGAAAACTCGTCGCAGGAAAGGGCTCTAATGAATTCCGGAGAAGGTGAGTTGGCTGCAAAGATCCCATGAGGCATCAGCATCAGGGGCCACAAATGAGATCCCGAGAGGCTTTAATTAAAGAAAAAAAACAACCCAAATGACGAAAAGGAGGGATTTGGGGTAGGCTGTGGGACGTGGGGATCCTTCCAGAGCCGAGAGGATCTGCTGGATCTGGGCTGAAACGCAGCGGGGCTGTGGCGAGCTCGCGAAGCCAACAGCTCAAGGCGTCAAACCCCTTCCCAGCCCCTTCTCATCCTTGCAGGCACTGGAGGGTGTTCGGTGCAATCCGGAACGAGCTGCAGTTGTTAGACGCGTTCTACGAGCCCCCATCATTACCGTTACCTCAGCTGTTGGACGGGAATCGGATCAGCCCCTGATGGCCCCCCCGGACCTGCCACAGCCATTTCCAGGCATACGCCGGAATGTGAAGATTCAAGAAAACCACCAAAAAAAGCCCCATTTCAGGCCGATTCAATCAGCTTAGGAAAAGATTCTCAGCTCCTTTGCTGCTGCTCCTCCGTGGGGGGGTTCCCAGCAGAGCCCCCTCCCCAAGCAAGAGACAACCCCCAAGTCCCAGAGACCGCCAAGAAGCCCCTCCAAACTCCGCCCCCCGAGTCTGCCCAGGCCCCCCGAGCTCTGCCAGCCCCTTCCANGCGGCGCCCAGCCAGGGGCCGGCGAGACCAACGCGCGGCGCGGGGGGCGTTCGGTTGCTCACCTGTCATGGACGCCGCAGGCCCGGCCGGCTGCTGTAGCTCATCCTGGCAGCGGCGGGGCTCCCCCCGTTCCGTGTTATCAGCCCCGACAGCGACCGCGCTCCTGAAAATCCCGGCGGAGACGGACGGTAGCGGGGGGAGGGAGGAGGGGCGGAATGAGGGGACGGAACGACGGAGACACACACGGAGAGGCAAAGACCCCGCTGGCCCGTGCGGGGTCGCACTGCGCATGCGCGTCACTGTCTCAACTCACCGCGCAGGCGTCGGGAGGACAGCGCGCATGCGCCGACCGCCGGGCCCCCTCCCGGCCATCCCCAGCGGGTGCGCATGCGCAGAGGCGGAAACTCCAACACCGGACCTAGATGCATTTGCACAAATCCCGTCTCCCGACAAGCCATATGTGGAACCGATGGTTGGTTGATGCTCTCCCCCGTGAGTGTGTCCCAATTGACACGAACCGGAGCCATTTCCACACTTTATTGCAAAAAAGCTGCCCCATGGGCGACGTAAAAAGCCCCAAAATTTCATTTTCACACAGCAAACGGCACCCGTAACGCAACGAAAACTTCCCAAAATCGGGCAAAATACAGAAAGGAGGGGTGTTGTCTATCAAAAGGACTCACCCTCATGGCCCTAGCCTCACCACACCACCCGATTTCCCTATTTTGGGGAGAAAAAATGTTTTCTGGAATTTTGCAGTGTGGCCAGGCGGGTGGAGGGTGATGACGCGCCCGGTGACATCATTGGGAAGAAAGTTTTTCAGAAAAAAGTAATGCAGAGGGAAATAAATAAACCACCCCACGGCAGGATGAGCTCAAACCTAAACCAGCAATGGCCGGATTGAAGCATTAAATTAAGGCAATTTGGGGATTTTTTGAGCCCCCAAAGGAGGTGGGTTTTTTTATGCTTTTGGGTTTTTTGGANCGTGGCACCGGGCAGGCGGGGCGGCTGGGCCGGCTTCTTGAGGACGCCGGCGTAGGGCAGCGCCGCGCCGTCCTCGTCGCTCCCGCTGCTCTGGGCTCTTTCGCTTCCCGAGGCCTCACCCAGCCGGCTGAAGACCCCCGTGGGCTGGGCAATCGGTGGGGGAAAAGACCCTCTCAGCACCCACAGCCCCCGCGTCAGAGGGGCTCCCGTTCCCCTCCTCTCCCCCAAATTCTGCCGCCAGGATGGAGGCGACGCCAACCTCGCCCACGGTAATTAGTGATGATCGGGCTTCAAAAGCGGCCCGTCAATCAACTGTAAAATTGTGGTTGTTCCCGAGGGGCTGAGTCCACAGCTTGTTTTACGCCCCAAGAGGAGAGGAAATCCCTCCTGGATCCCCACACACAGAGCTTCTGGCATCTAGAGGAGGGAAAATCCCTCCTGGATACTCAGTTTTCAGCCTCCAAAAGAGGGAAAAAGCCTCCAGGATCCCCCACTGAAGGGCTCGAACCAGAGGCGCAGCTGGGGATTGCCTGGGGATTTGGGATCCTCTTGCTTTTGACGGCTCGTTCCCACTTTCCCTGACATTTCCCCACCGTTTCCCACCTTCCCTCCTGGGCTGGCGTCGGCTTTTGCCTCAGCTCCCAGCCGGTCAAAGACTGACGTCCTCTGCAGACCTGCGGTTTTCAAGGAAACGTGGTGTTTTTTCTGGGGAAGTTTCCCTGGAAAACGAGCGTCGCCACCACCGGCTGGCGGCCTTTCGGCCCCGTCCGACCAATGAAATGAAATCCACAGGACGAGCCCCGTGTGAACATCCCCCCCCTTCTTNAACCGATGGTTGGTTGATGCTCTCCCCCGTGAGTGTGTCCCAATTGACACGAACCGGAGCCATTTCCACACTTTATTGCAAAAAAGCTGCCCCATGGGCGACGTAAAAAGCCCCAAAATTTCATTTTCACACAGCAAACGGCACCCGTAACGCAACGAAAACTTCCCAAAATCGGGCAAAATACAGAAAGGAGGGGTGTTGTCTATCAAAAGGACTCACCCTCATGGCCCTAGCCTCACCACACCACCCGATTTCCCTATTTTGGGGAGAAAAAATGTTTTCTGGAATTTTGCAGTGTGGCCAGGCGGGTGGAGGGTGATGACGCGCCCGGTGACATCATTGGGAAGAAAGTTTTTCAGAAAAAAGTAATGCAGAGGGAAATAAATAAACCACCCCACGGCAGGATGAGCTCAAACCTAAACCAGCAATGGCCGGATTGAAGCATTAAATTAAGGCAATTTGGGGATTTTTTGAGCCCCCAAAGGAGGTGGGTTTTTTTATGCTTTTGGGTTTTTTGGAGGCTGCTCCAAAATCCTTAAAAATTAAGAATCCCCACAGCTAGTGGCTGCTCCGTGACAACTATCCACAGAGTTGTCCTGGTGCAAATCCCTAAACAGAGGAAAAAGAACCCTGCAGAAGAGGAGGAAAAAATAGAGACCCCCCCACCTCTGTATGGAGTTCTCCAGCTCAAAATTCCTGAATACAGGAAAAAAACAGGAGAGGATGAAAAAATAGCAGAGAAACCAAAAGTTGTGGTGCTGGTAGGAGATGGAGAGCCAAGATTCGGCCTCGCGCCTCCTTGGCTTTGCCGGCAGGGATGCCTGGCAGCAGGGAATCCATCAGGAAGAGCTTTCGCCTGCTCTTCTCTCTGCTCTTTTCCCATGGAATTCGTGTTTCCCCAGGGGACGAAGCATCTCCCGGTGGGATTTGCGCCGTTTCCCCACGTGAGGAGGAAGAGACTCCAAGGGGGAATAAAGGGGATGGCGGGAAGGGCCGGGATGAGAGGGAAAAGCTGTTTGGGAAGCGTCGTGGCGGGATCAATCCTCTTGGGAAGCACGGCGGCGGCAGGATCAATCCGGCTTCTTGCCGAGGCGTTTGAAGACGCTGACGGCTCCGGCGTTGTCCATCTGGGCACCGGGGCCTTCGCTCGTGCTGGTGACGGCTCCACACCCCCAGGTCCTTCGGATCGTCACCCGGAACTCCCGCTCCCCTTTATCCCGCGTGCTGCTGACATCGCCATCCTGCGCTTCCCCCGGCGCTGCCGGCGGACGTTTCGCCGCCGTACGGATGCCGGTGGCGTTCCCGTGAGCCGGGCGCCGGATGCCGGTGCCGGGC
>VWZK01015021.1:1949-12388 GCA_013396935.1 Baryphthengus martii | reverse complement strand
AATTCAGGTGGTGATCCCAGACCGATCTTACACCACCCCCTCAAAACAAGGCAGGGGCTGGGGGGGGCGTTGTTTATCCCTGGGGCCAAGCACTCTCTTTTTGGGGCAGAGTGGGGATCTGCCCCCCAACATTGGGGTGCCTCATCCTGCCCCCAGCCCCAAAAGCGCCAAGGAGGGGGGGGTGGGGGAGAACTGGACACTTCCCCTCCCCGCCCCGAATGGGTCAGGGCACGTGAGTGCCCCGATCCCGTGAGGCCGCCGGGAAAAAAACTTCTGCCCCACCCGTTTTTTTTGGGGTGAGGCTGTGGGATGTCCTTTCCCTCTCCCTTTACTCTGTACCCCAAAGACCCTGCACCCCAGGGGGTATCTCACCTGGCCCAACACGTCGGGAGAAATCCGGTTGATTCTGTTCCAGCGTCGCCACCGCAATGAGGCCGGACGGCACCTACAAGCAGGTACGGCCCCGACACCCCCAAACCGGGACCCACCCCCTGCCCCCCAGACCCTGCACCGCACGGAGACCCCCCGCAATGAGGGGGAGGGGGGGGGGGCACCCTCCCCCAGCCCTTTTGGGGTGGATATTACCCCCCAAAATGCCCCCCGCCTTGATTTGAGGTGTCCCCCTTCCCCGATTCCTTGTCCCCACTGCAGCTGGATCCACTGGAGGACTGCGGGGTGCCACCCACCCGCCTCCCCATGAAGGTAACTCTGCCGGGAGCCGGGATCTCCAGTGCCTGTGGAATCCAGTGCCGGATTCCGCTCATATTGGTGGTGGTTTTAAACCCCACAAAATTAATTTATTCCTGAATTTCGGGGCGCTGCCGGCCCCTCTCTCCACCCCAGTGGTCCCACAGCGCGTTGCTCGCCACCGTCCTCCTCACCCTCTTCATGCTCATCTTCTTCCTCGTCTTCAACCTCCGGCTGAGCTCGGCCTTGCGCGGTGCTGCCGGCGGCAACGCCGGGCCCTGCGGTGACTCGTGCCGGTGAGACCGGTTTCTGGGGTGAGACCATAGCGCTGAGATGCCAAAGGGAGGGACCCTTTGGCATCTCGGCACTACGGTCTCACTGGTACCACTGAATTTCTACCGTAGGATTGTCCTGGTGGAGAGTATCCCAGAGGGAATGAGCTTTGGAGGCAAGTCTGTGCCAAATCCTTCCACGTTTGCCACGTGGAGGAACCTCTTGGGGACTGTCACCCGCAGCCTGGACATCGCCTCCTTCTACTGGACCATGACCAACGAGGACACACGGACACAAGAACCCTCCGCTGCCCAGGTCAGCGCTGCCGGCGGCCGGCACGTGCGGCATGCTTCCAATCCCGACGCTTGAAGCCGGTGCTGGCTGCCGTTTTATCTCCATTCCCAACATTTTTAATCATTTCTGCTTCTTTGGGGGGGGACTGATTCAGGGCGAACAAATCCTGGCAGAGCTCCTCCAGTTACCCCAGCGTGGCGTCACCGTCCGAATCGCTGTCAGCCGCCCCACCGCAAAGTCACCCCTGAATGATCTCCAAGAGCTGGAGCGGAGCGGTGAGTGATGGGAAAAAAACAACCCCAAAACGGGGGATTTTGGAGGGGAATTTGGATGGAGAGACACGCGGCTGGTGGTCCCACAGGTGCCGCGGTGCGTGCCGTCGACCTGCCGCGGCTCACCGGCGGCGTGCTCCATACCAAGTTCTGGCTGATTGACGGCACCCACCTCTACGTTGGCAGCGCCAACATGGACTGGAGGTCGCTGACCCAGGTGAGAAACGCGGCAGCACCATCCTGCTGCCAGACGGTGCCGAACTGGTGCTGAACCGGTGCCAGACCGGTGCCAAACCGCTGCCAAGCAGCACTGGGGCTCTCCCCAGATCTCCAGCTCCATCTGGAAATTCTTGATGCCCCGAGATGGGATTTAGGGCATCGGAGTGGGACGACGGCACCGTTTGGTGACGTGACTGTGCCGCTCGCGGCAGGTGAAGGAACTCGGCGCTGCCGTCTACAACTGCAGCTGCTTGGCCAAAGACTTGGGAAAAATTTTCGAAGCTTATTGGGCTCTCGGTGTTCCTGATGCTTCCATCCCGGTACCGTGGCCAGCAAATTATTCTACCGCCTTCAACATGGAGACGCCGCTGGAGCTGAAGCTGAACGGCACCGACTCTGCCGTCTACTTCTCGGTACGTCTCCAGTCTGCCACGGTTGGTTTTGCTGGCGCCGAGGCTTGGCTCTGCCGGCGCTTGATCCGTCTCCGGTGATTGCCGCAGAGCTCCCCACCGGCTCTCTGTGCCGCTGGGCGGACCCAGGATCTCGGCGCCCTCCTCGGTGTCATCGACGCGGCCGAGGACTTCGTGGACGTCGCGGTGATGAGCTACCTGCCCACCACAGAGTTCTCCCACCCCCAAAGGTTTGTACGATCCGACGCCGACGCCGGCTTGCCGGCCCTGGTGATGCATCAACTGCTTTCCCTCCGCAGGTTTTGGCCGGCGATCGATAACCGGCTGCGCAAAGCTGTCTTTGAGCGCCACGTCAGGGTGCGGCTGTTGGCCGGCTGCTGGCGGCACAGCAAAGCCGCCATGTTCCCCTTCCTCAAATCCCTTGCCGCCGTCTCCGACAACCAGACCCGCTACAGCATGGAGGTGGTGGGTACTGCGGCGTGACTGCGGCGCGCCGGCCGGCGGTGTTTTCGGTGGGTTGACGCTCCCCTCGCTCCCTGCAGCGGCTCTTCGCGGTGCCGACGAGTGCGGCGCAAGCCCAGATCCCCTACGCCCGGGTGAACCACAACAAGTACATGGTGACGGAAAAGACGGCCTACATCGGTAAGCCTGATGTCAGCGACAGTGCTGCTGCGCTGGTTGCCGCCGGTTGCTGGTGACAGTGGCTCGGGGACGGTTTTTGGGGTCTCCTCCCCAAATCTCCTCGCAGGGACGTCCAACTGGTCCGGCGACTACTTTGTGCGGACGGCGGGATCGGCGCTGGTGGTGAAGGAGGCGGTGGGACAAACCGGTGCTGGCACTGCCACCGGCACCGTCCGGGAGCAGCTGCAGGCAGTTTTTGAGCGCGACTGGAGCTCCCAGTACAGCATCGATATCGGCGACGCTGAGCAGTGGGAGAGTCTCTGCGGCAGCCCTTAAGGTGCCATGGAACACACCGCTGGGGATCTGCCAGTTCTGGCCAGGGCAAAGCTGCTCGCTCCACTCCAATTTTGGGAAAAAAAATCAGAAAAACCAAGTTTCTCTGGGCTCTGCAGCGCTGTGATCGACGAGGGGGGACCCCGCACTGCAGGGATGGAGACCGCTGGGCCTTTGCCGGTGCTGTGCTGGTGCTGGCAGGGAAGCCGGGACACCCCTCGAGTCTTGGCACTGCCAAACCCGCGCCAGCAAGGAGTCAGGACTTGGCAAGAGTTGGCAAAACTATTTATTGGGGGATCGTGGTGAGAAACGGTGCTGGCAGCGTCTGGCACGGCACACCTCGGTGAATCCACGCTCCTCTGCCGGCACGGAGCCGGGTTTTGCTGGTCAGGGAGACCGGAGGTGAGGAAGAGGAAGGTCTTGGGTGAGCTCTTGGCCACCATGATGTCCGCCGGCACGGCTGCGGCTCAGTGGTGCTGCGGGTGGTGCTGGTTCCATGCTGGGAGGAACGCGTCCGGTACCACGGAGCGGTGCCAGCCCAAACCTGGCCCCGGTGGCCCGGCCTCGGTGACAGCGCTGGGATACGGGGACGCACAGTCGCGCCACGTCACCGGAGCTTTCTGCAGGGCAAGGTGGGGGGCGAGAAGAGTAGGGATGGGTGAGTGGCGCCCGTGGGTGGGATCCTCGCCCCTTTGTGAGCACCTGGGGCATCCAGGGGTCTCCAGGCACCCGGTGACCTCAGGCATCCGTGACATGGGGCAATGGGGGACGTGGGGACTAGAGACTCCCGAGCACCCGGTGACCTCAGGCACCGAGAGACCTGGGGCCACCCAGGGACCCAAAGCACCTGGAGGACCCTGAGCACCCAAGGGATCCCCAGCACCCAATGTGCCTACCTTGGTGTAGGGCGGGTTATCTGGTGGTCCGGGCAGGTTCTGCTCCTCGAGGCCACCAAAGGCTGTGGTGACGTGGTGGTGGTTGTACAGCGCCCGTCCGCCAGGGGCTTCTGGCGTGACCAAGCGCTGGCCGGTTGGCTGTGTCTGGGGACGCTGCCGCTGCCGGGTGCCGTGGTGGGCGAGGATGGGTGCGGGCGCTTGGCCAGCATCACCGATGGTGCTCCCGAGCGGCTCAGCCAGACTGAACCCGTCCAGCTGGGCAACAGTCTTCTGGATGCCACCTTGCCCGGCGGGGTTGGAGGCACCTTTCTTTGTGCTGTGGAAAATCTCGGCTGCGCCGGTGCCCTTCTGGGCTGCCCTCAGGGCCTCCTGGCAGAGCTGGTAGTACCGGGTGGCGCAGAAGCTGGAGCTGCCCTGCTGCAGGGAGATGAAGGGGTGCTGGAGGGCGGCGCCGGGCGTGATCCTCTCCCGCGAGTCCCACGTCAGCATCCTCTTGAGCAGCTCCACCATCCCAAGCAGGTCCCAGCGCTCAGCCAGCGCCTCTCGGCCGGGGTGTGACGCTGGGTGGAGGTTCACCGTGGCCAGCTGATCCAGTGAGGAGAAGACAAACTTTCTCCTCTCTGTTGGCTTTGCAGTCTCCTCGCCCAGTGGTTTGAGCTGCCAGGAACCAGGGGGATGTGGCACCCGTTGGAAGAAGGACCGCGTCTTCTGGGCAACACAGAGCAGCTCGGCTTTTGGTAGCCCCAAGGTGGAGCAGATGTATCGGACCTGGTCATGCTCGTTGATGCCAGGGTAGAGCGGCCAACCCAAGTGAAGCTCGGCCACCACACAACCCAAAGACCAGACGTCGACTTTCTCGTTGAAGGGCAGTCCCAGCAAGATCTCTGGAGCCCGGTAGAAGCGGGATTGGATGTAGGGCTCCTGGATGTGGCAGACCTCGGGGAAGATGCTGGCAGAGCCGAAGTCGATGACCTTCACGCGGAAAGGGTGGCGCGCGTGGTCCACCAGCATGATGTTCTGTGGCTTGAGGTCGCCGTGGATGATGGAGAGCTCCTTCAGCTTGGCCAGCGCCGCCAGCACCTGCGCTGCGATGGTGCGGATGTGCCGGACGGGCAACGGCGAGAAGTTGTTCCGCTTTTGGAAGTCGAAGAGGTTTTGCTCTAGCAGCTCAAAGACCAGGTAGATCCAGGCACCGTCCCCGAAGGCCTCGAGGAAACGGATGATGTGCGAGTCCTCTGTGTCCACCTCCCGGAGGGCCTGCAGCAGGCGCAGCTCGTTCCTCGCCACCTGGCCATGGTGACCTTCATTCCTCAGGGTCTTGATGGCCACCATCTCCCCTGTGCTTCTCTGCCAGCCCTGGGCCACCTCCCCGAAGGTCCCCTTCCCCACCGTGGTCATCATGTCGTAGCACTCGGTGCCCACCACCAGCGTCCCCATGGTGGGTTGGCTCCAGGGGCTTGGGACCCACCAGCTCAGTGCCCAACAGGGCTTGGGACACCCAAGTGCCTCAACCCAGCCCCTGGCAGCACTGCCGGTTCCAGCATTGCCGTGACGACACCTTCTGTTGCTGACCTTGTCTCCAGGAGCAACCAGTCTCCTGCCTAGGGGGTGGAGGAACCCTCCGAAACCAAATCCTGGTCAGACAAAACCCTGCTGCAGGCCCCCAAAACCCAGCCCTGGGCCCCTAAACTCCATCCCTGGTTCTCCCAAACCCATCCCAGCCCCACTAAACTCCGTCCCTGGACCTCCAAACCCTAGCCTTGGTCTCCCAAAAGCCACCCTAGCCCCACCAAAACCCAACCCTAGCCCTCCAAAATGCAACCCTGGTCCTCCAAAATCCATCCCTGGTCCTCCAAACCCCAGCTCTGGTCCACCAACAACCAGCTCCATCCCCTTAAAACCCATCCATGGTCCCTCCAAGACCATCTCTGTCCCCCCCTCCAGCCCATCACCAGGCCTCACAGACGTGCTCGGGGCTCTTTTCTTTGGGATTAGTGTTTATTCCGGTTGAACTGAGGGCAAGGGGCTGGGGGGGTTGCACGATGCCGCTGGAAAAGGGGTAGAAGAGCTTCAAACACCCTCAAAAAGCAGCTGGATTAGGAATTTTGGGGGAGCAAGGGGGTTTAAGAGGATCTGCTCCACCACCCCCATCGCCATTTTAGGGGGTCCCCAAAGACCCCGATGCTTGGGGTGGGGGCTGGTTCACCACTTGGCGCAGGGCTGGGGGCTCAGCGCCAGCTTTGGCAGCTGGAACCTGGGGGTTCCCTCCACCCCAAGCCCCCCGAGACTGAAGGGTGGTGTGACTTCGGTCATCCCTGGCCCCTGGTTGACTTTGGGGTCTCCGGGGGAGAGCTCAACGGTGGGGAACCGTATCTTGGGCGGGGTGATGGGGGGCTCCGGTGCGGGGGAGAAGCCCACCCTGGGCATCCAGCGCCGCCGCTGGGCCTTGCCCTCGGCATCCCCATTGATGTGGGGGTGGGGACCCGCCACCCACTTGGCTTCTCCTTTCTCCTTCGGCTTCACCAGCACCGCCACTGCTGCCTTCACGCTGCCCATCCTCCTCTCCCTTTCCAACCCGCTCCCGGCAAAACCCGTGCTGAATTTTGGAAATTTGACCCTAGGCCGGCGTTCTGGCCATGGATCCTTCTTGGTGGTCTCCTCTATCCTGTCCATCCCTGGCGGGGCCAACTCCAGCGCCGGCACCTTCAACGCCACCGCACCAGTGGGTTTTGGTACCTTCCAGCTTACTGGATCCTCTGGTTGTTTTACCAGTGCGGTAAAACCGGTCCCCGCGGTGAAACCCACGGCAGGGACGGTGAACCGAGGGGCTGACGGTTGTGCCCCCCACATTGCCCCTCTGTTTTTCAGCTTTGGCTGGATCACGCTGGGTGACTCCGGCATCTTCCTTCCTGCCAGGCCAAGGCTCAAGCTCTCGGCGCTTCCCCCACGTCTCAGAATTTTGGGATCCCCTCCGATGCGGATATCAGGGCTGGATCCCCCAAATTTTGCCAATTTCACCCCTCCTCCCAGCTCTGGCCCAGCAGAGAGCTTGGGCAATGATGGCGCGCGCCGGCTGCCCGTCGTTGGCAGGGCAACGCCCACCAGTGGTATCCGAAGCCGAGGGGTCTCCGGGGACCCCGGTTCCACCGATTTCCCATCGTCCCTTCCCCTCGACCCCCTGATTCCCAACCAGGGCAGCTTCATCCCAGCACCAGCACCCTGGAGACCCTCCTCACTGCTGGCACCCTCGTCCTCGGTCCCAAAAGGTGCCAGGGATAATTTGGGGACCTTCAGCTTGACCCCAGCATCGGTGGGGGTCCCCAGAGCCAGGTCTAAGGCTGCTGTGGGAGCAGCGATGGAGACGCCGGGTGGTGCTGCTGTGCCCAGGCCGCGGGGCACCGTGGGGTGCCCGTCACCATTGCCGCCCATTTTGAGCTTGGAGAGGGACCAGGCAAACCGCGGCAGGGTGAATTTGGAGGGTTTGGGTTTGGCGCCGGTTGCTGGCGCGTCCTCGGCGAGCCGTGCCGGGGTGGCGATTTCCACCACCGGCAGCGGTGCCGTGGGTTCCAGATCCAGGCTGAGCTGTCGGAGCCCTTTAGCAAACCTGGCTGCCAGGTCTGGCATCCCCATGGCATCCACCTCGCCCTGCGCCGCCACAGCACCGGCACTTACTGGCAATGCCAAAGCCACGCCGATGTGCGGCGCAGCAATATCGATGGAGGGTATTGATGGAGCCGGTGCCGCTGGCGGGAGCTCCGAGCGTCGTGCCAGCAGCTTCGCCTCTGACCGCAACTGCCTGCTGGCGATGGCCGGCTCTGGTTTGGGCGTGCCGAGCTCAGGGACCAGCTCCACCGCGGTGCTGGGGATGGCGATGGCAATAGAGGGAACGTGGATGCTGGCAAATGCCCCTCGCATGCCAGCATCCCTCTCCTCATCCTCTACTGGGACCTTGCTGAAGTCTGGCAGCTTGGTTTTCAGCACTGGGCTCCCTCCCCCTCTTCGGCCGCTGCTGGGGGAGTCTGCCTCCCCCGGCTTTATCTGGGGTTGGTTTATGATTGTGCTGGGTTCCGGCATCACCGCTGGCAGTGGCAACTCTGGCACAGCCACCTCCAACTGCGGCAGCCGTAATGCTGGCTCCTTGGCTTGCAGGGTGGCCGGTGGTGCCGTGCCGGTGAGGCTCAGCCCNTCTGGGGTGGGGAGGGGGGGAGGGGGAGGTGGGATCTGGTGCCCATAGGGACCCCCCAGGTGTCCATAGGGACCCCCAAGCACCCTGCATCCCCCATCCTTCATCCATCGGGACCCCCCCCTGAGCATCCATAGGGTCCCCTGAGCATCCTGCACNGCATCCCCATTGATGTGGGGGTGGGGACCCGCCACCCACTTGGCTTCTCCTTTCTCCTTCGGCTTCACCAGCACCGCCACTGCTGCCTTCACGCTGCCCATCCTCCTCTCCCTTTCCAACCCGCTCCCGGCAAAACCCGTGCTGAATTTTGGAAATTTGACCCTAGGCCGGCGTTCTGGCCATGGATCCTTCTTGGTGGTCTCCTCTATCCTGTCCATCCCTGGCGGGGCCAACTCCAGCGCCGGCACCTTCAACGCCACCGCACCAGTGGGTTTTGGTACCTTCCAGCTTACTGGATCCTCTGGTTGTTTTACCAGTGCGGTAAAACCGGTCCCCGCGGTGAAACCCACGGCAGGGACGGTGAACCGAGGGGCTGACGGTTGTGCCCCCCACATTGCCCCTCTGTTTTTCAGCTTTGGCTGGATCACGCTGGGTGACTCCGGCATCTTCCTTCCTGCCAGGCCAAGGCTCAAGCTCTCGGCGCTTCCCCCACGTCTCAGAATTTTGGGATCCCCTCCGATGCGGATATCAGGGCTGGATCCCCCAAATTTTGCCAATTTCACCCCTCCTCCCAGCTCTGGCCCAGCAGAGAGCTTGGGCAATGATGGCGCGCGCCGGCTGCCCGTCGTTGGCAGGGCAACGCCCACCAGTGGTATCCGAAGCCGAGGGGTCTCCGGGGACCCCGGTTCCACCGATTTCCCATCGTCCCTTCCCCTCGACCCCCTGATTCCCAACCAGGGCAGCTTCATCCCAGCACCAGCACCCTGGAGACCCTCCTCACTGCTGGCACCCTCGTCCTCGGTCCCAAAAGGTGCCAGGGATAATTTGGGGACCTTCAGCTTGACCCCAGCATCGGTGGGGGTCCCCAGAGCCAGGTCTAAGGCTGCTGTGGGAGCAGCGATGGAGACGCCGGGTGGTGCTGCTGTGCCCAGGCCGCGGGGCACCGTGGGGTGCCCGTCACCATTGCCGCCCATTTTGAGCTTGGAGAGGGACCAGGCAAACCGCGGCAGGGTGAATTTGGAGGGTTTGGGTTTGGCGCCGGTTGCTGGCGCGTCCTCGGCGAGCCGTGCCGGGGTGGCGATTTCCACCACCGGCAGCGGTGCCGTGGGTTCCAGATCCAGGCTGAGCTGTCGGAGCCCTTTAGCAAACCTGGCTGCCAGGTCTGGCATCCCCATGGCATCCACCTCGCCCTGCGCCGCCACAGCACCGGCACTTACTGGCAATGCCAAAGCCACGCCGATGTGCGGCGCAGCAATATCGATGGAGGGTATTGATGGAGCCGGTGCCGCTGGCGGGAGCTCCGAGCGTCGTGCCAGCAGCTTCGCCTCTGACCGCAACTGCCTGCTGGCGATGGCCGGCTCTGGTTTGGGCGTGCCGAGCTCAGGGACCAGCTCCACCGCGGTGCTGGGGATGGCGATGGCAATAGAGGGAACGTGGATGCTGGCAAATGCCCCTCGCATGCCAGCATCCCTCTCCTCATCCTCTACTGGGACCTTGCTGAAGTCTGGCAGCTTGGTTTTCAGCACTGGGCTCCCTCCCCCTCTTCGGCCGCTGCTGGGGGAGTCTGCCTCCCCCGGCTTTATCTGGGGTTGGTTTATGATTGTGCTGGGTTCCGGCATCACCGCTGGCAGTGGCAACTCTGGCACAGCCACCTCCAACTGCGGCAGCCGTAATGCTGGCTCCTTGGCTTGCAGGGTGGCCGGTGGTGCCGTGCCGGTGAGGCTCAGCCCCATCGTCACTTTGGGAACTGCCACCTCCACAGCTGGGAACCGGGCGCCGGTACCTGCCAGCACCTCAGCGGCGATGCTGGGAACCTCTGCTTTTGCCGACGGCTGCTCCATCCTCACTGTTTTGCCGGCGGCCGCTTCCTTCACCGTTAACCGGAAGGGCGTCGCGCGTGGCCGCTTGGCCTCCGCCACCGGCAGTGCCGCAGCAGCTGGTGCCGGTTCAGCTGCGATCTGACTCTTCACCAGCTTTGGGAGCTTGGGCAGGGCCAATTCCACGGCTGCTACCGTGCTGGTGGGTGCCGCACTCGTCGGGCTGGGGGTTGCTGGTGGCTTCTTGCAGGGCGTCAGGATTGGGATGGTCTGGG
>VWZK01015020.1:0-11350 GCA_013396935.1 Baryphthengus martii | reverse complement strand
TGTGGTTATAATGATTATTGTAATGGTGTCGTATTAAGTCACATTGGATGTCTGTGATTGTGTTGTATTAAGAAAAATAAGGAACAAGGGGTGATGATTTTAAATTAAAAGAGGGGAGATATAGGCTAGAGAGAAAGAAGAAATTTTTTATGCTAAAGGTGATGAGACACTGGCCCAGGTGGCCCCTAGAGGTGGTGGCTGCCCCATCCCTGGCACCATTCAAGGTCAGATTGGATGGGGCTCTGAGCAACGTGCTCTAGTTGCATGTCCCCGCTCACTGCTGTGGTATTGGACTGGATGACCTTGAAAGGTCCCTTTCAACTCAAACCATGTTTTAATTCTGTGATTCTATGAATAGGACCTAACAATTGTCTGATGAAAATCAACAGAAGGATCCAGCTCAGCCTGAGGACCAAAATTAGTTTCCGTGTTTGAATGAAACCACATTTCTGGTCTTGTCTTTCTCTGTTACTAGTCTATCTCAGCCTCGTGTTACGACAGAACAACAGGACTGTCCTATCTCTGGACACAAATCCTGCTTTGATTCTTTAGTAGCCCTCTCATACATTTACATTCTCCCTGTTGCCCATCAAAATTGTTATGAATTCACTTTTCCTCCTCTTTGCACTCTCACACGCTCCCTCCAAGGACACTTTGCAGCACAAGCATTCAAGCCTCTCATCTGGAAACATTCAATATGCTGCTCGTCCCTCCATTTCTCCCTCCAAGACACCTGTTCAGGTCTTTCCAGAATGAATATTCAGTTTTATTTTTCCTCAAAGTCAGTCTAGCAAAAGTTCTCAACATGGGCACATCTGTGCCTCCTAACCCCGGCTCAGATGCCTCCTAAACTCCTTGTGATGCCGTGTGACGCATCGCAATTTCCAAGGTGAGGTGATAAGTTAACGATGCAGTGAAGTCCAGCAATTTTTTTTTTGCCAATCTTTCCCCGTGAACGTCAATAAATATCTGTTTATCGATTCCTGCACGGCAATTTGCCTTGAATAAAGATCTTTTGAGTTTGTACAGCCCAAATCAAGATCATCTGAATTTGTACAACCCAGATTACGACTAGACACGGGTTGAGACTGGCAGGTCTTAATCAGAATAAAAGTCAATATTGTCCAAATAGTCCTTCAAGATAAAAGATGGTATCTGTAAGCAGAACCACTGATGCCACTGACAACTTTGTGCGTGTCTGTGAGGTCAAATCCATTGCTATTCCCCTCCGGCAGATGGATAATCCAGCAGACAGCACTTGTCAGTCACTGCTACTTCCATCTGGTTTTACGTCAGATTTGAGAGGTTTGTGCTCCTTCTAGAGCTATCTGGGGCTTTCCAGCATTTGTTTTTATGGTGCAGAATCTCCCTGCTTGGTTGGAAGGGGCTTATGAGCTCCTGTGAGCACAACTGATGCTGCCTGCAATGAAAATAACGCGGTTTATGAAAACTAACTGCCTTTTAAATAAACACTCCCTAGATTACAGTAGCTCCCATCAGAGGCTCATTTCCAAAAGCTGCTAAAGAAAACATTGAAGAACAAGAGAGCAGGAAACATGTTGGAAAAATTACCTTGAGAGAAATGCTGTTAAAAGTTTATTTTTCTACTCTGTTTTAATGAGGTAATAGCTGGGGATATTACACAGATGAAATTGCACTGGCTAAGTGGGTTTGCATCTTACCTCCGCTGTTTTTTCACCTTCTAGGATTTCCTTCCATTGGATTCTGGGGAATTTATGCTATGCTAAGTGCTTTCTTGGTATGGAGAAGAGGAATCCCAGCGGGAGCATGTTTTGTAAACACGCCTCGGCTATTGGAACAAAGTTCTGGTGAGCACGTGAGCTTGGTGACTTTCTGTTGGGTGTGCAACGTGCCTAGCGCATCTGAAATTCTTCTGTGTGCAAACAAGTGTGTTTCTCAACGTTTTGGACTATTTGAGAGGACCAGCACAAGCTGGAAGGACGATTTTCTTTAAGCAACACACACTACACAAAAATATCCCCGGGACATCTCACGTGCAGCTGTTCAGAGCCGAAAGCAGAGCAAATAAATGTGATATCCCCCAACACTAAGTGTTTGCAGAGGGGAGGGATCAGGTTTTCAATATACCCCAGATTTTCTGGTCTGTAAAAGCATTCTCTGTATATTGGAGCATAGAAAGTATTTGTGACCACTAAGCTTCCTTCTTAATTCAAGAATAAAAATAGGTGCCTCTAAAAGGTGATTTAACTCATCTTAAAACCAAGATGTGAGGACAGTCACAGTAAGCCAAGCCCTCTGGTTAATTTGGGGTATTGATCGATTGCTGTTGTGAAAGACCTGCTGATCCAGACCAATACACTAACAGATTATTTTTATGCACATTTTTCTGTCTTAATTCTTAAGAGGAAGCTTCCTCTCTCCAGCTGTCTACTGACTCTATATGCCTGTGGACTATGCTGCCTCCTAGGATTCTTCCTCTTCTTTTCTTGCTCTGTGGAGAAGGACCTGTGAGTGCTGGTGGCCCACGAGCCAGAAATGGGCCCTCGTGGCCAAGAAGGCCGATGGTCTCCTGGGGGGCATCCAGCAGAGCGTGGGCATCAGAGTGAGGGAGATTCTCCTCCTCTTCTGCTCTGCCCCAGGGAGGCCACCTCGGCTGTATTTTCCACACAACAACCCATCCTAGTGGACAGGAAAGGTTTTGCCATGGTGATTTATGTTGGTTTCCATGGTGCTGGATTAATGTGTGGTGTATTTTTTACCTCTTGGAGCAAGAGTGGGTACGTAGTAGAGCGGATGATATTCCACGGGGTTGTACTCAAGCTTAAACAGTAAGGAAATTTTATTATATAGGTCTTTCAGGAGTCAAGGATGATCTCTGAAACGCCTTCCTGCTTCTTCCAAGATTTTACTTAACCCAAGGAGGCCAAATCGCTATTTTTATGGATTTTCTTTTAACTACTAAACCTCAGATCCCTGGGTTTATACTCATAGGAAATTAGTTCTGCCTGTGGTTTGGCTGAAGACGGAACCATCTGTCATTTTTTTTTTGATGAGAAGTATCTATTATGTTATATAAAAAAGTAGGATCTCTCCCAGTCTCAGGACAAACATGCCTCATCCAGAGGTCATCTCAAGAGGCAACAAGCCTCAGGCTCTCTGCTCTCTGCAGTTGTCACGCTGCAACACAGCAATCCTTGTTCTTCCCGAGCAATTCCTTTCACTCGCCCAACAAAATTTCCTATAGAAGTGGGATGGTGGAGCACGCTCTTAAATGTTTATTACTGAAAATTGGAGGGAAACCACATGGATTTGCTAGACAAGACTTACAAAAACAAGTCGCAATAAAAACTTTATAGCATCTCCCCCAGCACCATAACATAGACTTCCTTTTTTTTTTTTTTTTTTTTGATGAAACATATGCATAAAATGATGGGCAAAATTTGCCTCGCTGGCTAGATGGCAAACATCCATTTCTGACTCTGCTCATTTGTACCAGATGAAGAGTTTTCCTGTTACCACTTGAAAAATTAGCGTTCAACACACAACCGAGATTTGCACGGCATGGGGCAGAGCTGCAGGAGGAAGCGGAGAGGAACATTATGTTTCTATCATGAATTCCTTTTCTTTTACTTCACTTCTTTCTCTGATCCACTTTGAGGATGTTTGCTGTCAAATGGGTAGGTGTGACAATTATAAATGGTCTGAGTATCTCGGCTTAATGAGTTACCTGGGACAAACCTCGTCCGTTTATTGCAAATTCCAGACGTGGTGCATTGAGCAAAGGGATTTTGCTTCAAATAACAAAGCTCAGAGCACAGGCAAATACAGCAGTTTCCTCCCTTGAGTTTTCCTTTCAGCTTCAAACTAGTAGTAATCAAATCTGTAGATGATAAGATTATCAATATTGATATTAATATTGATATTGTGTAGTTTACAGCACTGCACAAATTACATCGTTCTGTGCTGTGTAAACATGAAGCAGTTGAAAGTTTCCAAGAAAAATGAAGAAAATCTGCAGCGTAAAAACAACATAGTGAAGAAAGGACTAAAAAGTTCAAGATCTTCTGTCCAATCCAGACAGGCCAAATAGTCAGAGGGTTAAATCGCAGCAAGGATGAGTCAGATTAAACATCTGTACCAAAAAACAAACCCATGCGATGGCTTGGGGAAACTTTCTGTGCATTGCTTGGGAAGATAAAGAATTTCCCATCCCTGTCAATTTTAGGCACATCCCTGCTGGGATAGACCAGTAGACTCAGTCCTGTCTTGGCAGAGGAGACACGAGCGAGAGGATTTTTCTGAGGTTTCAACCAACTCTTCAATTGCAGAGAAAGGGTTAGTTTCACAAATATTTTGTGAAGTCTGCATTTGCTTTTTTTGGCATAGGCAGGAAAGCGAAGCCTTGTTAGGATGAAGATTTAGAAATAAGATTAGGATCAGGCCTAATGGAGCAAAAGGGGACTCGAGTAGCTTTGCTATTTGATAGGTCCCGTCCAGTCTTCTCCTGCATGTCAGATAATGCTAACAAGGAGTTTCCTGCTGGAAGAGTGCTCTCAGGAAGTACAACTTGAAATAAACCTAAACAGAACAAACTGATTTTGTCATTCTTTGGGGGAAAGATGAGGTCTTATAAACTCCTTTTAATTGCACACGATCGCTTTGTCTTCTGCGCATCGCGTGGGTGCAGTGATCTGCCTTTTACCTGAGGAAACACGAGTCAAAATGATACCGAAAAGTGGAGGAATGTGGGTTCTTGTAACGGTGTAACTGTACAGGTTGCCCAGGGAAGGAGTTGAGGCCCCATCCCTGGAGATATTCCAGGTGAGGCTCAGCAAGGCTCTGAGCAACCTGCTCTAGGTGAGGATGTCCCTGCTCCCTGCAGGAGGGTTGGACCAGGTGACCTTTGGAGGTCTCTTCCAACCTAAACCATTCTATGATTCTGTGATTCCTATGACAATTGGGCAGTGCTGAAGGAGCTTCCATGAGAGCGAGGAGAGAGAACAGGTGGAGTCAGAGACCGATTCGTCCCTCTTTGACTACCCACCATGAAGAGTGGAAGATTTCTTGCTCTTTACCTGCTTCCACCTTCTGTCTACTGCTTCTACACTTCCTTCTGTCTTCACAATTTACTTTTGGAGCAGTTCATACAGGTGTTATCTTTCACCGTATGGTCACCTGTCTTTGTGCTGAAGTGGATTAAAGGTTGTCCCACCTACTCCAGTTCTGCTGGTTGCCAGGGCTTAGAAGTTTCTTCTGGGGCAGGGAAGAGCAGATGTTGTGGGGAGGCTGCAGTGACACCAGCTATATATCAAACCAAGCCTTCTTCAACAAGCCTTCAAGACTTTGCCTTGAGTGTATGATGAATGTCAACAGTACCCTGTGCACTATCAGGCTGAGGAAGATCGAACTTCAGTCTGAGGAATAGAGACAGACAGCTGAATGCATTAACATTTTTATCCAGAAGAACTTGATCTGGATGAGGTCCTCTGTCCACTGGCAGCTGAACCTCTGGTCTGTCCTCAGGATCTGATGTCCAGTGCTGTCCAGTGCTCTTTTTCTCTACCGGTGATGAATATTTTCTGGCTGTTTGTGTGATGAAATGAAAGAACTAAAATATGCACATGAACAGTTGTTCAGGATAGGATGGATCATGACGAAACGTGATCTGACATGAGACTGCATCTCTTTGGAGATATCTCAAATCCCTTTCAGAAAGGCAGAGCCATGCGACCTCCGTAGGTCCGCTACCCACTTTCTGTGCTCAGCTTTACAGACAAAAACTCCTTTGATTTCAGCTGGTCTTGGATTGGCCCACCTGAGATCCAGGTAGCCTTGAAGGAGAATCAAATCAGTTTGTTTATCTTGAGGCAGAACGGGGCTGGCTCTAAGTCTTCTGAGATGATGGCCAAGTGAAGGGCATGGCAGACCACTTCCACAACTAACATCTTTCACTCTTGTGAAAGAAGCTCGGATTGAATCTTCCTGGGCCCAGTAACAAAAAAGTCTAGTATCTGCCCGGCTGGCCCTATGGTGATTCAATCTTCTTTCCTTCCTCCTCTGCTTTTACAAGTGACTAGTGAAAAAAAAAATCTGCTCTAGACCCGTCTGGCTCCTTTGAGTCCCTTTTGTACCTTCTGGGACAAAGAAGACATGCAGGTAGCTGAGTCTTCCTGGCTCACTGGCCTTGTCATGTTTCTGCAGCCTGTGCAATTAATAGATAGCGTGGTCAGGAACACTGCTCCACAAGAAAAGATGGATCCCATCGGTATGAAAACTTCCTGGAAAACCTGGACTGCTGTCAGTCAACCTACCTGACCGTTACCTGACACACTGAGCTCAGTGGTCCGTTAGATTTCTGGAGCAGCCAGAAAATGGAAGAGCCTGGAAGAGCCACGAGACATGTCCTGAGTTTGGTTCGTCTTCACACACATAGAATCATAGAATGGTTTGGGTGGGAAGGGACCTCTCAGAGTCATCCAGTTCAACCCCCCTGCAGGGAGCAGGGACATCTGCAACTAGAGCAGGTTGCTCAGGGCCCCATCCAACCTCCCCTGGGGTGGGGCCAGGGATGGGGCAGCGACCGCCTCTCGGGGCAACTTGGGCCAGGCTCTCACCATCCTCAGCATCAAAAATGTCTTTCTCCTCTCCAGTCTAAATCTACCTTATTTTAATTTAAAACATCACCCCTTGTCCTGTCTCAACTCATAATCGTCACAAATGCGCTGGGGGACTCTCCATCTCGATGGCTCCTTTCCGTGAGATCACCTTGGTTCCTGAGCCCGTCTGGGTTTCAACTGTGATGCCTTCGACAGCAAAACAGAGCCCAGGGATCAGATGACAGCGATTGCTCCCTCCGCATCCAAAACACTGCCTCTCAGCAAAGAGATATGTCCGGAATGCACCGTCATTGTGTTACACAGGGGCGCGATTTCACTGCAGGGGATACAGTAAACCCCTGAAAGATGTTGGCAGATCAACAGATCATGCCATAAGACTCTGCTCAGATGGCTTTTGGCATGGCTGCCTTGAGACAACTCTAATTCGAACCAGCTGGGCTTAACTATATTTAGTGATATTTATTTGGGTTTTGACGCTTTTTTTTTTTTTATTTCCTTCCATTTAATCCATATGGCTATAAAGAATTTCCAAACGAGCAAGAGCAAGCATGTCGTTGATCAGCTAATGAGAACAAGAGCTGGCTAAAAAGGGTTGGCAAACTCAGCTGAAGGGCAGGCTCTACCAATCAACTGGCCATAGGCAATAGAGCTGGCGGGTTTTGTTTGTTGTAGGGTTGTGACTGGAAGCTAAAGCAGCTCATTGTCATGCTCCAGTGACTGGGAGAGTGGGATTAATTCTGATTCCTAGTGGGAATCCCAGGATCCTGGTAGACTCTGAAAGACCATCCAGTTCCAAGGCAGGAACCATTGCATCTGTCCTCTTCCTGACAGCAGTTTATTTAAACTCACCTTAAACCTTTCCTGTAAGACAGATTCCAGCACACAGCTTTCATCCTAACACAGGGTTTCTCCTGACATTTAAGCAGAAAGTTTAACCATCCTGCAGCTTAAACTCTTGAGTAGCACACACATTGGGATCAGAATAGCTTTTTATGCTCTGAAGCTTTTTTTCATGTTCATGTAATCATAGAATCATGTTCGTTTTGGGTGAAAGAGACATTTAAGATCATCAAGTCGAATCATTAACCTTGTGAGGAGCAACTGAGGGACTTGGGGGTTGCTCAGCCTGGAGCAAAGGAGGCTCAGGGGAGACCTTCTGGCTCTCCACAACTCCCTGACAGGAGGTTGGAGCCAGGGGGAGTCAGTCTCTGCTCCCAAGGAACAAGCGCCAGGACAAGAGGAACCAGCCTCAAGTTGCCCCAGGGGAGGCCGAGGTTGGAGCTGAGGAGCAATTTGTTGCCCTTTGGGGTTCCCCAGGCCTGTGCCAGGCTGCCCAGGGCAGGGCTGGAGTCCCCCTGCTCCCTGGAGGGGTTTCCAAGGCGTGGAGCTGTGGTGCTGAGGGACAGGGCTCAGGGGGGCCCTGGCAGGGATGGGGCAGCGCTGGGACTCCATGATCTTTGAGGTCTCTTCTAACCAAAACAATTCCAAGATGCTGTGTTTATGCAAGTGTGATACGCACAAATTCTTACACGCGTATTTTCATAAACACAAAATTTCCTTGGCAGATTCATTCGGACACATCGTGTTTTGCACTTCCTGCTGTATGTTTAGGTATTTACACAGATACTCGCAGGTTTGCACGAGGCAACGCAAGCACAACAACATATATGTGTTTCTGCTCCAGATAAGCCAGTGTAACGAGCCAGATGGGAAGCAAATATGCTTTGATATCAGAACCTCAGAACATTCTTACAGAACCACTTCTGGGTTTTGGGAAATGCTTCAAAATGGTCAAGCATATCTCTGGTTTGTTGACGTCAGGAAGTATGAATTGGAATCATTCTTTCCAGGAGCCGTTACATCCCTGCGGTGGGCTGTAAAACCAAGATGTGACTGGCCTGAGCTACTAGGAGATCACATGTCTCTTATCCCGTGAGCTGGAGTCCAAGGGCCACTGGTGAGCTTGGTTCCAACATATGTTAAGTTTTGATGTGCTCTCAGACACCCTTTTGGGATCTTGCAAGGGATACCCAGAGCTGTCAGCTGCTGTCAAGTGCTAACCGCTGGTGATGACTGGTTCTTTTGGGGGTCAGAAGGGATTGCCTTGCTGTGTGCGGGATATCCCGGAGACAACGCTCACGGGACAGGGCCCAGTGGCTTCTGTAGGAGACTGATACCTCTTCTGGGTATCACAGCACAGAGAACACTTGGTGGGGTGCGGGTTCAGAGCCACAGAATCACAGAATCCCATTATGGTGGGGGTGGGAAGGGATCTCTGGAGATTACCCCATCCAACCCCCCTGAAGATGATGAAGAGTACTATACCTGGGCTAGGAATAAGGTTTCCCTTCCTTTCCCTCCTCTCCCCTCTCACAGAATCACAGAATCCCAGCATGGTAGGAGTTGGAAGGGACCTCTGGAGCTCCTCTGGTGCCACCCCCCTGCTCCAGCAGGGTCACCCAGAGCAGGGGGCCCAGCAGCGCAGGCTCCAGGCGCCTTTGGAATCTCTCCAGAGAAGGAGACTCCCCAAGCTCTCTGGGCAGCCTGGGCCAGGCTCCAACCCCCTCCCACCAAACAAGTTGCTCCTCCCGCTCCCAGGGACCCTCCTGGGTTCCAGTTGGTGCCCGGTGCCCCTCGTCCTGGCGCTGGGCACCCCTGAGCAGAGTCTGGCCCCGGCCTCTGGCCCCCCGGGGGCCCTTGAGCTCTTGCTCAGCCTTGCTCAGCTCCCCTCTGGGGCTGCTCTTCTGCAGCTGAACAGTCCCAGGGCTCTCAGCCTTTCCTGCCCACACAGATGCTCCAGGCCCCTCAGCAGCTTCCCAGCCTCTACTGGACTCTCTCCAGCAGCTCCTGGTCTCTCTGGAACTGGGGAGCCCCGCACTGGAGACAGTACTCCAGAGGTGGTCTCCGTGGGGCAGCGCAAAAGAGAAGAACCTCCCTTGCCCTACTGCCCACACTCTTCTGAATGCCCCCAGGAGACCATTGGCCTTCTTGGCCATTGTTGACTGATAGTCAAACGCTGTATTTCAGATGTCCTTACCCCAAAATACGTTTTCTCCTTCTTCTGTACAATGTAATCTTTTGACAAGCTCATAACCGAAGCTGAGCAAGACCAGGCTTTTGTCTGGTTTATGTCTTTTTATTTATTTCCATCGATGTTTTCTATAGTGATCTGGGGGGTTTTCGGTGGGTGTGGGCTTTCTTGGTTTCGTTTTGGCCTTTGTTCATTATACATGCTTGGAGTAGGCTTTGTCTTAGTGCAAGAGTTTCACCATTTGATGGAACCTACACAAAAAGCTTAACCCCGCAAGGCCCACATACCCGTCCCAATCATATTCCAGCTTCTTGAGTCTGTGTGGGGGAAAATCTCTCTTGGGAGCACTAAAGAGCTAGAGAAAGGAGAGAAGAGTGCAACGAGAGCGGGGAAAAGAGTAATTTTTTACAAATAATGCAAGTCCAATTAGATATCATGACCAAAAATATGTTTGGTGGAAACCTTTTAAAAAAAAAGAGATCTCAAGCTCCTTTCGGCAACGTGTCAGCTGATCAACAGAGGAATAAGACACGAGGATAAAATGATAACTGAGGCAGAGGAAGAAATGTAACTAGAAATATACCCAAGGGCAAATCCTGGGTATGAATGCTGGGGGTTGAGCATGGGATCGTATTCCCAGTGGAATCGTGTCTGTATTTCACGAACTGATCCAGGGGCTGAGCTGGATCTTCACGTGCTTTGCACATATCTGAACTCTAACTCAGCTGATGGAGCTCAGCTCTCTTTTCACACCTCCATGGCTTCTTTGGCCAAGCCAGCACCTGGTGGAGGGTCTCCAAGGTGTAAAGAGCGTGGAGCAGAGCTGGTCCTTGAGTCCTTCAGCTGAGGACATTCCTGGCGTTCCTCTACCAGCCGGCTCGATGTGACTATTGTTCCGAAGCTGCCGATTCAGATTGGGTTACAGCCCTTCGCAGGGGAGGTTGAGTTTCACAACCAGGCCAGAAATTCCACCACGTGAAAAAAAAGGAAGACGAGTATTTTGGGAAGTGACATTAACATTACACCTGTGACATCACTAGAAAAGACTTCATATTCTTTTTTTGATATCTCTGCTACTTACTAAAACAAAGCACAAAGAAAGATCCCCAAACCAAAAAGAGCATCGACACCAAGTAAGTTATTTGCTGTTAAAATATTGTTGGGGAAGGTTTCATGAGGACGTTCCCATCACATACACTGTGTACCTTCTGCAGGAACTCTCTTCAGCCCCCAGGATATACAGCACAGTGTGGAAACATCAGGATAAATTTATGTATTTCCTAATTCTGTCAATGATTCTCCATTTGACCTTGGTCAAATCATCCATCATCCCAATCCAATAAAAAAAAAAAAGCTGTAGGATAACACTCTCCACTCCTTTTTTCTCCTTCTGTCACATAATGTATATTCTACTTTTTTATAAATGTATTTCTATATTTTACATATTTTATTTCTATATTTTACTTTTTTTCTTTTTCCTTTCCCCTCCATGTCTGTAACTAACAAGCTGGGATTGTGGTTTCTGCTGGAACCTCCAGATAGTCCTGTGGCTCAAATGAAAATGGAAAATGAAAGCAAGGTGTAAATTACTTTGATCATCACTGCAAAAGTTTCCCCGACTGTTACAGACCAGAACTTTTAATATCTCTGACAACAAAAAAGAAATCGAGAAATCATAGAATCCTAGAACGTCCCAGGTTGGAAGGGACATCCAAAGGTC
>VWZK01015016.1:37212-69912 GCA_013396935.1 Baryphthengus martii | reverse complement strand
CGCTGCGGAGCCGGGAGCGGGGAGCCCTGGGCACCTTGAGCCGCCCTCCCCCGAGCACCTCGAGTTCCCTCCCCGGCTGTCGGGAGTCCGCGGGGGTCGGGACCGGCGGGGGACGGGGTGTGACCCCACGGGCGGGCAATGCTGTCCCCAAATCACCCCGGTCCGGGGCAGGTTTGGGCGGTCACTCGCTTTCCCGCAGCAACTAAAAGCGGTCAGAGCCTTTTCTGGGTCTTGTCTGTAGCTGGAGTTTAGGAATCTCTCGAATATTTTTTTTTTTACTTTCTCCTTTGCTCCTGGTGTTATGAGGAAAATGAAATAATTTATGTGCTTTAATTTTCCTCGTGAAGGAAGTGGTTTCTGCTCTGCTGGGTCCTGTGACCGAGTCTAATAAAACCTTTCTAGCCTAACATGTAATGCAGGATGTCATTTGTTAAACTGGAAGGCTGGCATGATTTCCTGCATTTTAAGTGGTTAGATTGAGTTACCTGGGAGCATTTAGCACAACAACAACAAAAATCTGATAGGAAAAAAAAATAGTACAGAAAATACTAAGGTAGCGGAGTTCTAAAGTCTTGGGTTTTGGGATCCTGGGGCACAACAGCTGTTCAGACAGAGCTAATGGCACCCAAAGTCTTGGCTGCTTGGCATGTGGAGCAGGGCTGGGAATGGAGCTTTCCAGGTACAGCATTAAACTGCAGCTGGGACTGGCTTGGGTGCCTGGGGTGTGGGTGCTGGGGACTCCCACCCTGGAAACGCAGCTGATGTCTCCAGGCTCTCCACTGTGGCCGCTGCTCCTGGGCTTGGGCAGAGCCTGGCACTGGGAGCGTTGACGCTGTCAGGTCCCGGCACAGGCGGGACCGTTCCCTCCCGGGGAGCCGGGTGTTGGCACAGGGACATGGCTTGGCCCCGGGACCTGCCTGGGCAAACAGGGCGAGAGCCGTCGGAGCTCCTCACCTGGCCCTGCCGGTCCTCTGGGCTGGGTGACGGCGCGGTCAGGCTGGGGACAGCTGCTGGGAACAGTTTCGGCAGGTGACTCAGTTGTTGTTTGAGGTGTGTTGTCCTCGAAGAACTGTGCTAATAACAGGTTTGCGGAGCAGGTCACAATTCCCCAGGTGAAGCCGCGTAAGGAGCGCGCGGGGCAGCTCGTGCCGTTGCAGCTTCCATGGCGCTCGTTTCCCCAAGAAACGAGGGGTGAAGGATGAGTGTTGGATGGGCTCTTCTCTTGCCTCTGACCGTCAGCTTCACCATTCCTGAGCTGCGGGTCTAGAGTCGGAGCAGAGCACCCTTGGCCCAGAGCGTGCACCGTCTCCGTCGAAGCCTGGCTGATCTGGCTGCCGTGCAACTGGTGCAGAGGGTGCAGGGGGGCCTCATGGCCTCAGGAGCTTTGGCTCGAGAGGAGTCTAAAGGTCTTCATCGGTTAGTGACCACTTTGATTTCTTGGTATTTTAGTGGCAGCAGCTGTGGTGTAGGCAATGAGGATGTGGAGAGGCAGATCTAATGGTTTTAGCCAACATCAGCGGCTCTGCGCTGGGAGCTGGAAGAGACTGGTCCTGACTGAGTTCCCTGCAGTGAATGGGGAGCCTTTTCTCCTTTGGAGAAGATGATGATGCTCTTCTTGGTATCTGGAGACGTGTGGCTTGGGGTGTGTGCAAGAACCTGGTGTTTGCTTGTTTCTTTGAGGATTTCTGTGACCTCCTGGAGCCCAGTGTGAGGGCTGGTGGCTCAGGAACTGTGTGGGCTTTCCAGATCTCTGAAAGCTTTGGAGTCTCCCAGCCCCAAACTACCCTCAGTGTTTCACATCCCCATTGTCCCAGTATGTTTTTTTGGCTCCTGGTTTTCCGCCATGTGCCATAGCCTTGGGACACCACTGTGGTCGGGAGGAGACAACCTCAAGGAAGGAGGACGATGCTGAAGGAGGCCTGGCTGCTGCCTCCTCACAGCCACCGAACCCCGGGGCACAGGATGGGCAGTTGCCCCATGCTCTGCTTCCGGCCACTGCCACCCTGGCTTTGGCAGCAGCTGCACCAGGAGCGTTGAGCCCGTTCCCCATGAGCTTTGGAGCAGGAGCAGGCGGCTCTGCGGCTGCTTCCAGTGCCAGGCACCCTCTCCCGCGCAGGCTTTCCCGAGGCGTTCTGCTCGGGAAGCCCATTGTCATAGTTTTGCAGAACCAGCGCTCGCCCTCGGAGTGACTGTGCTAATGAGCTGGTGGAGGAGCTGTCAGCCGCCCCCGTGCCCACGCTGCCTCTCCAGGCAGCTGCCTACACGTGTAGTAATTACAGAGGGAGACGGAGGCTGCTGGCACCTCCCGCCAATGGGAGCCCACCTTCCCTGGCGCTGATTCACGCGCATGGACCCCGCCGTAGCGGAGCAGCTGCTGGGCCGGGCTCCGAGAGCACGGAGAAGGGGAGACCTCTCCGGCTGTGGGCACGGGGTCGGGCGTCTCTCCGGGATGCTCCTCGTGCTCCGCTCGGCCCCTGCGCGGGATTTTCTCCTTTGCAGGAAGGAGGGACTGGACAATTCTGCCTTTTCCCCCCCCAAAGACAAACGTGTCTGGTTGGTGCCGGGTTAGCTCGCTGCCGTTCGCAGCCTGACCTCCATTTCGTTGTGAAGCTGGAAGCGTGGAAGATGGTTTTGCAATGGTGTACGAACAGCTCCGCGTTCGAAGAGGTGTTTTGCTTAAAAACGCTCCAAACTCAAAGCCTAGCTGTCTCGCGCGAGCGCAGGCGGAGTTCCTGGTAGTCATTTGCTGCACATCAGCTGTAATAAGCGTTGGAGCCGGCGCAGCAGCCTCCTGCCTCGTTATCTCCAAGGGGAAGGGGAGCGATTCTGCTCAAGTGAATCAGAAGGGACATTGTGGGTGGCCCGGTGTGTTTGACAGCAGAGGGACAATGGGACGTGACAGAGGAGGAAGGAGCTGGCCCTGCGCTCAGCCTGTGCCACCCCCAAATTCCCTGTGCTGTGCTCCTTGCTCTGGGGCTTCCTGCACCCCGGAGGTGGGAGACCTCTGGGCTGGGCGCCGTGGCTCCGAGCTGAGGGTGCATCGCAGGGGGTCGGTGGCACGGCTGCGGCCGATGGCAGCGCCCATATCCCGTGGGCATTGAGTGCCCTGTGCCTGTGTGGGTGCGGGTGAAACTCTGCAAAATTCTTTTCCCAGCAGAGGGTGCAGGGTGGGGACTTGCCCTGCAGCGAGCGGGACCCCAGGCTGCGGTGGTTCTTTAGGGCAATGGATTTGGACAGAGTTGCAGCTTCGTAGGTGTCTTGGCTCTGCCGCCGAGTTGCTTTGGGGCGAGGCTTAGTGCTGGTCCAGGGGCTGCGGTGGGGGCTCGGCTCCAGCTCCTGCGCTGCTCGGCGCTGGGGTGGTGATGTGGGGCTGCCCCTCACCTTCTGCTGCCCCATCCCTTCTGCGTGCACAGGCTGGCGGGGTGGTTTCTGTCTCGGCTGAGATGTTCCTCTCCAAGCTGGTGAAACTGGTGGACTAAAGTGTTGCAAAGCTCCTGACTTGTCAAAGGTGCCCCAGATCTCTTCCCACGCTGCCTGCAACTCCTGCCCGTGAGAGGTGCTGCTCCCTGGGCTGGAGGCAGCCGCTGGCTTCGCCTTCAGTGCCTTGCTGGGTTGGGTCTGCTCGTGGCTGTGGTTTTGGTGCTATGCTGCTCGCGTTGCAGGGCAGGGCACGGCGTCAGCCGGCCACGTCACGCAGCTCCTGTGCCGAGCTCGTGGAGCTGAAGCCTGTGGCCAAGTTGAGCCCCTTGGTGCGAGGTCTGCAGGGAAGGGGCTGGGGCTGGAGGGCTGTCCTGGCTCAGCAGCAGAGATCCCAACCCCGAGGAGCTGGAAAATGGGCCTGCCTTGCAGGGGTGACTGCTGGTGGGTGCTGATGAGGTGTTCCCAGTGGGTGCTGCGAGCCAGGGTGCTGGGTGGGGAGTTCTGTGCGCCGTGCAGGTCCCCATTCTGGTTTCCTTCAAGCCCAAACCCTGATTACAAAGGTGTTTGGAGCTCTTACCCTGGAACTTGGGTCCCTTCACCCTCTGACACAACCCCCAGTAGAAACTAAATGCCTTTCAGTGGGGACCCTGGTATTTTTCCTGGATTCCTTTGCTCCTGAGCTCTTTCTCCAGTAAAGATCATGCAAAGCCCTGAACTGGCTTTGGGGCAGGACCTTGTGAGAGCCTGAGCTGGAGGACAATGGCTCAGCTATTCCCACGGCTTGGAGTGAGCTTTGAGAGCGTGGAGGGAGGGAGGGAGGGATGGCTGGAGGGATGCAGCACCGCAGCCGTCAGCAGCTCAGGTTGTGCGATGCCACTACTGCCTTGTGCTGTGGCACATCGAGATGCCGGGCACTTTGGCTGGGATGGGGATGTTCTTGGTGGCAGAGTTGCAAGGTGAGCGTGTTGTAAGCAATTAAAAACAGCCCCACTAAGGAGCCCGAGCGAGTGCTCCCCTTCCAGCAGAGACTTGGCTCTTAAAACTCCGGGGCTGTCTTCTGGTGGCACAGGGCAGGAGAAGCTGAGATGGAGGCAGAGCTGGGGTTGGTTTGGGCATTAAATATTAATACAGAAATGACGAAGGTGTTCCCGGAGCAGGGCTGACCCATTTAGAAACAAAACTTCCTTACAGCTGAGCCACTTCTGCAGCATGACCGTGGTGTAGTGGAAAGTCCCATGGTGCTGCCTGTGCTGATGGCTCTCGTCATGGTCACATCACGCCCTGTTGTCACCCAGGAGTCGTCTGGGCAAGCTGTGGGTGCCAGGCTGAGCCCAGGCCACCCCCCACCACTGGGCAGCATCTGTCTTGCCAGGAGCCATCGTGCCTTACCGCTGTGTGGGGGCATCAAAGAGCGGTGTTGGGAAAAGATTGGAGTTGAGTTAAAGTCCGTCACTTGTGTTTGAGGCGTCTGGGACGTCCCAGCGAGTGCTGCCCAGGCTGTCCCTGCGGGGAGGTGGCTGGGACAGGAGCCAGGACATTGGTACGGTGTTTCTGGTGATCATAGAATCGTAGAACAGTTTTGGCTGGGAGAGACCTTCAAGATCATAGAGCCCAACCTTTTCCTAGCCCTGCAGCACCACTAAACCATGTCCCTCAACGCAACATCCACCCTTCTCTTAAACACCTCCAGGGATGGCCACCCAACCACCTCCCTGGGCATGCCGTTCAATGCCTGACAATCCTTTTAGGAAAAAAACGTTTCCTAATGTCCAACCTCATCCCTCAGTCATATCCAGGAGCCTCCTCGCCTTGATCCCTCGTTGGCCAGCCCTTTGCAGTGTGGAGGGGCGGCTGGACATGAAGCTTGGCTGTAATTACAGCGCCGTAATCGGGGCGGTGCGTACGTGGCCCCGTGGGGTGAGGTCCTGTCCCAGCTGTGTGGCGATGCTGGTCCTGCCCGTGGTGTAGAGACCAGATGCCTGCAGAGCGCAGCCACTGACCATCTCCTGCCCCAGCAGAGCAGAGAAGCGCCTGCTTTTTGTTTTGGTTTATATTTGGTTTTAGGAGCTACCTGGGAGGCTGTGTGGATGGATGTGGGGAGAACAATGCAGCCTGTTTTCACTTAATTCTTTTAGAAGCCCTTAAGGAGGTGTCGTGCAGGTCCTTCCTACGCAGGAGAAACGTGATACAACCCAAACCAGCTCCATTTCCAGCTTGTTCTTCGGGAGAACTTAAACTTTTGCTTTCAGGCTGACTGTTACGGGGTTAGAGCAGCTGGTCGATCCTCGAGCCTTGTGAAGTGCCCTCAGAGGGGAGAGATGGGGACCTTACTTACCGTTGCCACTTCTCCCCCTAATTCAGCAGGACCGAGTCCTGGAGACCTCGTGCTTTGCATTAGTTTCATTTTTGGCAGCTGCATAAAGCGGTGCCAATCCCAGAGAGCTGAGTGGTATTACCCAGGGAATTTAGTGCAGTGGAACAAAGCAAAGCCCTTTCAACCTTTAGCTGCCAGGTTTTTTTTTTCGTCTGTGTTTTTCTAAACTCTGCCCGGGCGGCGCGTGGAAGCAAACAACTTGTGGGTGGTGCTGATGGAGCAAAATTGGAGGGAGAATGAGGTTTGCTTTCGTTACCAGTGTTTTGCTAGGTATTGGCTTTGGAGCATCCTCCAGACCTGGACTGGCCTGGCCAGCTGAAGGAGGGTCCTGCCTGAAGCCCACATGGACATCTCTGCCCTCTCTCTTCCATGGGGCCAAGGGTGGGGGGCAACTGGGGGTGCAACCACAGGCACCACAGGAGCGGTGGCGGCACCTCGCTGGCTGACTCGGGTGTGCGGAGCGATTGCTCGCTGAGCGTGTTCCGTGCCATAAATATGTTTATTTTTCGGTATTTCTCCTTGGCAGCTTCTCAGCTGGAGGGGAGGTGTGAAGGTGTGTTAGTTCTGGAGTCACCTTCCCTTCCCACCCTGGGAGGAGTGAGAAGGCGGCTTGGAAAACTCTATTTTTATCTCCGTAGTGAAAAGCCTTTTTCAGTGCCCTCATCCTGCTGGGCTGTTTTTGTTGGAGCCTCCAGACAATGTCTTAAAAACATCCACTTTCAACAAACTTCCTGCTGAGATTTCAGGAATTTTATTTGGCCAGCAGAGAATCGCTGACCCCCTTCTTCAGCTGATCAGTGGGACCTTTTCTGGGGACTTTTTTCTCTTTATTTATCACTTAAAAACGACTGCTGTTGGTCGGTGGGGAATGAGCTCCTGCCCTCAGCAGTGCCAGCAGCTGCCGGGGCCGAGTCACGCTTTGGTTCCTTTCAGGTTGGGGAAGATGCACTGGATTTTGGAAGGGGATTTCCTTGAATCTGTTCCTCCACATCCTTCCCCATGTGAGCCGCAGCTCGACTGCTTTAAGCTTTTGGGCGCAGCCCTCAGCTCCCGGGGGCTGCCTCCAGCGCTGCCATCTGTGCCCGCGGGGCCGGCCGGTGCTCACCCACCGTCACTGGTGCTTCTGCCCCGTGGATGATGTCTGTGGGTCCTGTTCCCTCTCTTTATCCTCCAGGCTCGGTGCTTCAGGAAGATGTGTTTACGCAGGCACTGCTGTGAAAATAATTGTATTTACGTATGTGTGTGTGTACATACATAGGCGTGAACACGGACCGCACTTAACCCAGCAAACTGTTTAAAAATCCCTATCCCACAGAAATTCTGCCAATATTTCTTCTGCATAAGCGTTATTCAGCGGCAGACTGCTCAGCCTGAGCTTGAGCCTGGTGGAGGCTGTAGCCACGGCTCTGCCAGCAGCGGGGACGTGTGCCCGTGTCCCTGTCCCCACGGTGGGCAGCGGGGACGTGTGCCCGTGTCCCTGTCCCCACGGTGGGCAGCGGGGACGTGTGCCCGTGTCCCTGTCCCCACGGTGGGCAGCGGGGACGTGTGCCCGTGTCCCTGTCCCCATGGTGGGCAGCGATCCCAGGCAGTTTGTGGCCTGCACAGGTAGCTTTGACCGGAGTTAAACGTGACGCAGGAAGGATGGAGCAATCGTCGTCAGTATGAATTAGCTCCCGTGCAATTGTCTCCTACAATTAGGGAGAACAACTCTTTACTCGTGACTTGTTGCTACAGATTAATTTTCTCTTTTCGAGCCGAGCATGTTGAGTAAACTACTCTGCCCCAGAGCAGCTTCCATGGGTTCTGTGTTGCTGTGGAGCTTGACCCACAGATTAATTAGCAGTGAAGCTCCTCATTAGCCTTGTGCTTGCCCCTCAGATCTCTGCAATCAGCTTCTCTCCTTTGCAGGGCTGTGTGTGGTGCTGTGGGACAGACCCAAAGTCACTGAGACCTGATGGGATGGTGGCTTTTGGGATGTGGCAGTTTGGGTTGGGTTGGTGCTCTGAGCAGCTGCTCCAGTCGGGATCAGGGCTGCTGCTCTGAGCTCCTCGGAGAACTAAAAGGATTTCTCTTGCCAACAAATGCCAGCACCTGGGTGATGCCCCTGCTTGACACTGGCCTCCGAGCTGGTCTCCTGTGCGAGTTCCTGCTCGCTGAAATTAAAAGATGGCTGTTGGGAGCCGGGGGAAGGCTCTGGCTGAGCCGTGCGCCCGCAGAAGAAAATTAAACTGTCACAGTCTCCAAAGGCCGAGGCAGCAGGAACTCGGGATAAAAATGCCTCAGGCAGAAAATGAGCTTTATAGCGTTTGGCCAGCTTCAGAGGAGGTGACAGATGCTTAATCAGCTTATTCGCCATAAGTGTCTGTCTGTCGTCTTCCCTTCCCTCCCCTCGCCGGGATGGGACGCTGCCAGCAGCGCGGCGTCAGGGTGCGGAGCCCTCGCTTCCCGGGGGATGCCCCCGCGTCCCTGCTCGGGGGGTGTCGGGATGTTTGGGCATTCAACTTAATTTTCTGGTGGTACCCTTGATGAGAAGCTGCTGGGGCGGGGCGAGGGACTGTCCGTGAGGTGGGACAGGGATTCTGAGGCTGCTCCCGCTGCTGCCGGGCTTGGTCCGGAGGTTGGATTCTCAGGGAGAGAATGGAGATTTTTATTGTTTCTTCCAGGGCTCGGCTGGGAATGGGGTGTCTGGTTTTCGAGATGCTATCGGCGCCGGGGATTGAATAGCTCTGGCAGGGCAGGGTCAGGAGCTGCTGTGCCAAGCGTACAAAGAGCCGTTCTTCTTCGTGATCCGATTATTCCTTCCCCCCCCACTCCGTGTTTAAATAAGGACCTTAAAGCGAGGGAGGAAAAGCTGTCAGACGGCGCTTCTGGTGTTCACCGACACCCTAATTTATGCATTTGTAGGCAGGTGGAAAGTGACACCAAGTGCTTTGGGACCCGGGTGTCATTCCTTGTGCGTGTGGCTCCAGCCATGGCTGGCACCAGCGTGGTGGGGACGATGGTGGCTTTGTTCTGGCTTCACCTCCTTGGTGGCTTTTTCAAATACTGCTCTTCAGCCCTTTCTGCTTGTCCATGGTAGACGAAGCTGATGCCACCCTGCAGTCATCTCAGGAGCGGGACATCACCAGCCATCATCTCCCAGAAGGCAGGACAGCTTTGTGGTTGGTCTGGGGGCCGTTGCCTGCTGTCTCAGCCAGCCACTTGGGGTTATCCTTATGGTTATATTTGCTATATCTAATCATTTTCTGGTTTGGGGCATTCGCTTACCTCTTGTGGTGAAGCACCAGCACAAAGCATCTCGTGCTGGGGAGCTGCAGAGCCACCTTCTTTGCCTTACCCTGAATGAGAAGAACATTTCCCCTTTCAGGCTGTCAGGGCCATTCCTTTTGAGCAATTTTTTTTTGGAATATGTGTTTATCCTTAAGGTTTCTCGATGCAAACCCAGCATCCTCTTGCAGGTGTCGGGAAGCTGTGAGGGATGTGGGAGGATTTTATTTTTTTGTTGCATTTTTGCATTAATGAACATTGAGTTCAACGTGGCTGCCCCAGAGGAGCACAGAGCTGCTCTGTCCAGCTCGTGATCATCTCTGCTAACCCCTGATGATGTTCTTCTCTTTCCTCTAGACAATCATGGAGCAGTTCAACCCCAGCCTCAGGAATTTCATTTCAATGGGGAAGACCTATGAAAAAGCCTTAGCAAGTAAGTGAAACTGGGCTGCCGATGCGTTTAGTGGTGCAATGCTGGGGGCTGCAATGCTGGTGAGGGTCTGGCTGGACAGCGTGGCCTTGGAAAGAGAGGACAGCTGGAAAACCAGCTTGGGGTGCTCTGTGTTCCCAGGGTGGGTGAGGGGAGGAAACTTAGGGGGTGGTTCTTGGACTTCAATGCAAATCTCGTGTTGTTTGGCCCCACAGTGGACATGGACCTGTGGAAGTGGAAAGGATTCGAGTGATAAAGTGTTGGATGGCAACCAGATAAATACAGCTCCAACTATTTTAATCTTTAAATGTTACTTTAAAATATTTAGAATTAAGATTTTAAGTTCTTTTTAAAGATGTGCTATTGAAATGTTCATATTTCCCAGAAGAATGTGTTGGAAGAGAAGGGGGGAAAAAAAAAGCATTAAAAACATTGGTAGCAGCTCTTGATTGGGAATGCAGGGTCCTACTGGGAGCCATTAGGGAGGTGTGAATTTAGATGATCAAAAGTAAAATGTGAATTGATGAAAACCAAAAATGGACTATCTTGACTTAAAACAACTCTGCATGCTGCCCAGGCTGGGTTTGAAGGAGGTTTAGGGCAGGCTCTCCTTGACCCCAGGGGCAGCTGCTCGCTTTTGGGAAGGGCTCTGCTCACTTCAGAGCTGCTCTGCACGTCTCCTGGATTTTATTATTTTAATTGGCTCGGTGAAAATGCCCCTAAGGGAAGATGCTGTCAGAATCTTAAGCCAGTGGAAAAAAAAATAAAATATTTTGGTGTCTCATGTTCTTAAATGCCAGAGCGTTGGGGAGGATCCGTGCCTCCTGCTTTGTGCCTGGAGCAACTTGTATTTCCCACTAGTCAAATGAGGTTCCTGGATGTTTTGCTGAAGGATCTCTTAGGAGGCAGAGGTCCTGCCGTTCCCAGGTCCTGCTCCCTGCACGCTGCTTTCTTCCCAGATTAACCATTTTAATGGATCAACCAGCTGTGACACGGGAAGCGCCCGTCCATCCCAATCCACTGCACAGGGGCTGTGGACTCTGCTCCCCCAGGGAGGGGGCACTTGGTGCTCCTGACAAGCAGCAGCGTTTCCCAGCTCTCCCTAACGAGGCTAACGAAGCCCGGAGTGGGGGGTGGGGGTGTGTGATGTGGGGGTGCTTCTCCCTGCTGGGTCTTCAGCGGGTGCAGCAGCAGAGGCAGAGTCTAACCAGGGGAGAAGAGGCTGCTCGTGGGACTCCATTTTTGTTTTTTGTTTTTTTTATTATTTGTTCTCCTGAAATGTTGTCCTGATAATGCAGCTTTTAGCTCCCTGGTGGTGGAGTCAGTTTGTAACGTGCTGGTTTATCCAGGCACGCCGTACCCGCAGCGCTTTGTGGATAACCGGGATGATCGCTTGTTTTCTGGTTTTGTTCCCTCACATCCATGCTGTGAATGCGCTTTGAAGCCCAAGATCTTCCTGTAATTTAAAGAATTGTCCTCAGTCATCCTTCCCTTTGGATCTCTGAGCTTCCAGGGGCATCCGAAGGAAGTGTCTTAATCAGTAAATCAGCCTGGAAGAGGCTTCGGCGCATAATTTGACGATGTTGAGCTAAAGCTGCACAACATGTTCTCGTGATTAGAGGAAACCCCCTGCTTATCTGATTAAAGTGGAGCGTGGAGCTGGAATGTCAACAAACAAGGCAGAACTATAATGAAAGTCTGTGATATTCAATTATTCCGCAGTGATTTTTCTGAGCAGCGTTCAGCAGGCGGCTGGTTACACTGGAATGAAAACCACCAAGGTCCTGCACGTACCTTATTTTTTTTTTTTCTCCTAAATAACCCTATAATCTTACTGCTCAAGCTTGCTTCTTCCTTCACTCATTTTTCTTCTGTTTGTTGTCTAGTCCTTCCCTGTGGGGTTAAGCCCTTTGAAGTAGTGTCTGGTTTAGTGCCTAGCATCTATGCAGTGCCACAGAAGTGATAACAGCTATTAAAGAGAGTGTAACCCGCGTTTTTTGATGCTTTTAGGTATGACATATGCAGCAAAAGGATACTTTGATGCTCTGGTTAAGATGGGAGAGTTGGCCAGTGAAAGCCAAGGATCTAAAGAATTGGGTAAGTCAGCAATTTACTGCTAAATGGAGCTGCGGTCCAGAGCGGGCTCCTCCGAGCACAGGAATGAAACCAGATTTCTGCTGATGATGGGGGATAACGAGCTCAATGTGGAACTGGTCCTGCCTCATGTGAATGGCAAAAATGTCTCTGTTTACTTCTAATGTAGCTCGAAAAACAAGTCTGCTGTTCTTAGTGTTGGGGCTTTGGCACACGGGAGCTCCTGGTGTTTGCAAAGAGCGGCTTTGCCGGTGGCTTTGGCTTTGCAAAGCACCTGCTGGTCCAGGAGCTGCTCACCACGGTCCTCGGAAGGAGAAGGGGACAGGGCAGGGCAGCTGAGCTGGAGCAGAATCTCTCCTGGTAGAAGTGACCTGGTGGCCGGGCTGTGTTTGTACCCTGGGCCCTGCTGAGTGTCTGCAGGTTCCCAGCGCAACGCGGCTGGTGGTTGTTTGCTCAGTCGATCAGAGCTGCTGCAGACACCACGAGCTGTGATGCTCGGGGCCTCTTTTCCCTTTCTTACCCTTTTTCTTCCGATAAATCTTTCAGGAGCTGCTTTTCCAGTCGTCTCATCGCTCGGGCGTGGCTCCTGGGCTCTGGAGGTGGGGTTTGAGGTGGTGGCTCCTCTCCCAGCTCCCCCCAGGGACGCTGCAGCCTCTCGTTAAGGCTCTTGTGGGGCTGAGATGGGGCTTGGTCTCATTGCCTTCGCAGTCTCAGGTGATCTCCCAATCCCAGTCCCTGCAGGTCTGGCTCCCCGGGTCATGGTGCTGGGAGATGAAAAACTGTCCTCATTAGTGTGATCTGAGGCTGTCAATTAACAGAGATGAGGTTGAGCTGAAAAGCCTCCAAAGGCTGATGGGGCTCTGGGTGAAGAGCCCCACAGGGGTGCCAGGCTTCGGCTGTGCCCCGCGTGGTGCTCGGCGCCAGGCACCGTGTGCCCCCTTGGCCACGGCTGCCGCAGCTCGGCCCTGCACAACTCGCCGGCTGGGGGCTGGTGGGGAAAGCAGTAAGTGTCTATGGAAACCGATTCCATCGCTCGGATTAAAGCTGCCTGTAGCAATCTGCTTCTCTTTAATAAATAAAACAAAAGAGCCTCGTGGGCGATGCAGAGGCTGAGGTTGTAAGGGCTGCGCAGACCTCGCTGGCTCAGGGCTTCCTCCTCTGCCCCGTTGAGGGTGAAAGATGAAGCGGCTCTGTCCTCCTGGGAGAGAAAGCTTGGGAGAAGCCTTATCAGAGGTGGCTCAGCTGGGTGAGGGCAGGAATTTGGGGATTGCAAGCCCTGCCTCTCTCTTAGAGCGTCTCCAGGCTTTGCCCGCACTTAGACTTTGGCTTTGGTGTCTTCTGGTGGCTCTGCTTCCTCACCTAAGGATGGTGGCTTGTCACAGGTGCCCTCCGTGCCCTCTGACAGTCTCCTGATGTGCATTTGGTGTGTGGCTGGAGTATTTTGGGGTTGGTTTAAAACATTTCCAAGTTACTGCACCTTCCCCTCTCGGTGTGAGCATCGGAGGGAGGATCCTGGCAACTCCTGCTCAGCCCAGAGCCGTGACGAACTGATGCTCCTCGGACCTCCTGCTTTGTTGATCTTGCTGATATTTATTGTGGCAGCTGCTCCATGCAGAAGAAAGTTGAGATAAAATTTTTGGCTGCAGTTTACTGGAGCTGATAACAGCCCAGCGGGATGTGTAAACAGGGGCTGAAAAATATTTTAGAGCGGGGCTGTGCTCCCCAAAGGTAATGGCTTTTCCTGGGAACACCTTTACCTTATCGATCCCTGTGCTGTGACTGCTGATAGTGCCGGAAAGGAGCGCCGGGGTCTGGGTTATTTCATTCCTTAGCAGAGGCCACGGCATTGGGCATGTCCATAAATGCTGCTTGTGTTCATGTCCTGCCTGTGCCGCTGCCTCTGGGAGCAACAGGACAGGGAGAGCTGCTCCGAGACACCAGGCACCGCTCTGGGATGCTCTGGTTGGGGCTGCAGCTCACATCTATTTCCAGCCTCCATGGAAAAGAAACTGAGATTCCTCCCGCCTCCCCTCCCTTAACCCTATATTTTCTGAATGTGGATGCTTTTCTGATGCCGTTTGAGACAGGAGGTGTCAAAGGAACACACAATCACACAGATCTCATGTCTAAAAGGTGATGATGTCCAGTCCTCCCTTCCCCACCTCTCCTGCCTGCGCTGCGGGGATGCTGCCCATGCTGGGGGGGCTGGGGGGGGCTCTGCATCCCGTGGGTAGACACAGCATGAACAGAATGTTCCAGGGGCGTTCACAGCACCCCAGGGAGCTGGGGCAACACTCAGAGCCTGCCCTGTGCTGGGAGAGCTGCCATGGCTCTTTCAGTTCTTAAAACCAGCCGTGTTTTCGTGTCACCATCTCTCCAGCAGCACTTGTGTGACTCCAAGGAGATGGTCACTGGAGAACAGCCAGTTTGTGGCTGGTCCACGGCTCTGTGCTGGTCTCTGCTCTCCAGCTGCTTAGCATTTCACATTTTTTGTAAATTCCCCATCAGATTTTAGCAACCGTGTGTAGACAGGATAATCCGTGGGGAGGTAATGGAAAACTTGGCATTAATCAAGCACTTGAGCTGTAATCTGCTCTGTGGCTGGAGTTTTTGGGTGCAGGCGTCTGGTGGGGGTGTGCCTCTGAACCCTGTTGCTGTGGCATCCCTGGGAGCTGGATCACTGGGGAGGGATGGCAGGAAAGCTGCTCCCCTCCCTGCTCTGCTCTCTGGGCTTCTGCCCAGTTCCTGGCACTTGGAGGAATAGACCCATGCCCACAGTTCCTCTTTGATAGAAGCTCCTTGTGCTGTTCTTCACATCTTCAGTGGTTGCTGTGGTGACTTTTGGGAAGCTGGTGTGAAGAGCGTGAGCTCTGCGTCTGATCAGTGAAGGTTTGCTCCAGGCTTGATCCAGGAAGGGTTTGTAGGTACTTCTGAGGAGCTCCAGTTTCACGTGCGCAAGTGCTCGGGTGACTTTGGCTCTTGTCCAGCTCCTCCTTAGGTCTCTCAAGTGCTGTTTCTTTTGTCCCCCTTGAAAACTAGGCCGTGGCAAAGTCATGGGAAGGGGTTTTCTTCTCCAGGGAAGCACGTGCCTGGTGAGCGGAGCCGGAGGCAGTTTCCACCAGGCTGGGAGCACACTGGGATGCTGGAGCTGAACAGCACCTGCGGGGAAACTCCTCTGGGGCTGGAGGTGGATTGTGCTTAGTGGCTGATCTTCTCCAAGGCCCTCTAGAATTAGTGAAGGCTGCTCTGACAGGAGCTGGTGCCGTGGAAGGACAAGACATGCGGTAATTAGTCGGCGGTTGTTGAGCTGCAATGAGCCTCTGGTAGATAACGACCTTCTGGTGCATGATCTGCACAATAAAATCAGGACCAGTGGCTCCTTCATTGTCCAGTGTTTACTGTGGACTGTTTGGTGCCAGTGGAAGATGCTGGGCTTTGAGAATTTTAAACCATCTCCGTACAGCTTTTAAAACATTGATGAGCGTCACAGGGATGCCAGGTAGAGCTGTCTCCACAGGGTGTGTTGTGCTGGTCAGAGCTGGGCGTGGAGCCCGCTCCTGTCCACGATGCTGCCACGGAGCCACCAGCCCGAGCCCTGGTGGGACGGCCAGTGTGGCAGCTCCTGGTGGCCAGCCTGGTGGGTTGGATGTCCATGAGTTCAGGCTCTGGGCTGGTGGCAGCAGCACAGTTCAGAGGCTTTGTGCTGAATCCTCCGGGCAGAGGGATTAATCTGTTAATTGGATTTGCAGTTGTTTTGGGCAGGCACTTCCTGCAGCAGAGGAGATGGAGTTATAGAGTCTTCCAATGTCAAAAGGCATCGATGTTCAAAGTGTGATCGGGGACCACCAGAGCTGATGGTGGTGGCTGTGGGGCCCTGTGTCTGCTGGAGACCTGTCAGAGAAGTGCCCAGAAGAAAAAACAAACCTGAACTTTAGGAAATATTTGCCTGTGATGCATGACTTTGTGTCCCTGTGGTAAAGTCCCTCTGCTCGTGGAGACCAGCTCCTTGGTGGGAAAGCAGCAGTAATTTTGTTGCTTGATCCTTTAAAAATGAAACTTAACGGCGCACTTAACGGCTTGTGGGTAACAACTTTGTGCTGGTGGAGGAATGGATGCTCTGACCTGCATTTCCACCTGCCATTCTGTTAAAAGACCTGGTTTGCCAGAGAAATTGTTCCAGAAATTCAGGACTCCGCCTCCAAGCTGTGGAGCTCCCTTAGGGAAGGAACCTGTAGGAGTGGGCTTGTTAAGGGTGCAGAAACAAGAAGGAATTCTTAAAACCTGCTGCTGCCTCAGAAAAGGGACTTTCCTGTCTGTGTTGCCTTTTCACCACCTTCAAAAGTTCTGGTTAAAGCAGAAGGCCAGAGCAGGAGGGCTCTTCTCACCACCCTGGGTTTGAGGAAGTAACGTGGAGGGTTGTTAAAGGAGCATCTGCAAAGAGCACATTGCCTGGCTGGGGTTTCTAACACCTACCAGCTGCCTGTAGCATTTGGGCTCTACCTCCAGTGGTGACGTCTTCCAGGGATGGTACCTCCCTGCTGCGGGTGCTGAGCCCAAGATGAGCACCTGCAGGGGTGCCCCATCCTTTCAGGAGGGATGGCGGGGCCACTTGAGTGTCTGTGGGCTGATTTCTGCTGCCCATCAGCCACGTTGAGCGTGGCAGGTTTGTGGTAGGGGCACAGCTTGGTGTGGTGTGGGGGGTCCTGGAGGGGTTTCCTTCCCCTCCTGGGGGTGCTGGTGTGTGGGATGGATGGGTTCGTGGAGTCTGAGCTGGGTGGCACCAGGCTGGTGAATGGGAGGTCTGTGCAGTTGTGTTCTCCTGTGCTAATTAATAATTAATCCTGTGTCACCAATATAGCTGCTGCCAGAGCGGCTGGGCACTGGGGACTCGCTGACCAGTACATCGTGAAACAGATCCATGGTCTGTGCACATCTAGGGGGTGGCTGCTGGGACTGGACAGTGCTTGGTTAATGGTTGGACTTGATCTTAAAGGTCTTTTCCAACCTAAATGATTCTAAGGGACGTCACAGGTCACCCAGATCCCTAATCCATCTGTGGTCAAAGTGTCAGTGGCAGCTGCTCAGCCCAAGGGAGCCGATTACTGGGAATATGTTGCTGAACTTACTCAAGTCAGGGTACTTGGGAAGCTTTTGCCTTTTTTTTTTTCTCCTTATCTCTCATTAAATAAATAAAAAAATGCCTTTAGCTTTGCGGAGCTGGATGGAAGCAGAGGCTGCAAAGGGAGCTGATCATTGTGATGCTGATGAGTCGCTGCTACACCACCAACAAACGTTACCATCCTTCGGGGCTGTGATAAGTGAAACCTTTTTTTTTTTTGAAGAGGAGATCGATGAATCAGCACCGAGAAGCTGATTGTTTCCCCACACTCGCATCCTTCCCACAGCACACGCACGGATCATCCCCCGGCTTGTCTTGCGACAGTGTCAGCGCCGCCAATCAAGTCAGAGCCTCCCCGTCTCGATGAGCTGTTGGGCTCTGAAGTGCTGCTCGGTGGCTTCAGGGCTTGGCTGTGGTGTGGGTTTGATGGTGTTGGGTTAACGATTAAAGATCTGTTCCCACCTAAAGGATTACCTGTGAGGGTGACAGAGCCTGGCCCAGACTGCCCAGAGAGGTGGTGGAGTCTTCTTCTCTGGAGACTTTCCAGTCTCCCCTGGATCTGTTCCTGTGTGTCCTGCCCTGGGGGATCCTGCTCTGGCAGGGGGATTGGACTCGATCTCCTGAGGTCCCTTCCAACCCCTCCCAGTCTAGGATTCTATGTGCTGTGCTTATGAACTTGGCTCCAGATACATTATATGAGGGAAGAGAAAGGAGATTGCAGAAGTTGTCCGTAACATGTCTCTGCCTTTGGTGTGGCTTGGTCAGCCCTTCCACATGTGAGAGGAGCTTTTGCTGGGCTGTGTGTACAGGATGGGGGAGGCAGCCGTGCAGCTCTGGGGATGTGCCCGAGCTGGTGGGGGGGAAATGGCCGTGCTTGCTGCTGGTGGTCAATGGAAAATGGGAAGTGTGCAACTGGGTGGCATGCAGTGCTGAAAGGGGAACTGGGAACTGCTGGGCTGAGCCCTGCTCTGCTGAGTCTAAGGGGCAGGATTTCACCCTGGAGTGATGCATTGCTGATGTGCACAAGGCTGATCCACCCTGTTCTCCACCCTGCTCACCCCCCAAAAAAACTCCAGTGATGGAGCTCCCTTGTCCAGCAGATCCCTTTGCTCAGCAGAGCCTGGGAAGAGGGACACAATACCTGTGTTGGAGCAGTGCCTGGTGCAGGGACCTCCTGGGCCCTTCTGCTCCAGGCACCCAGTGCTTTCACATCTGTCTGCCCTGGGAATGTGCATCCCCTCCCTGGGAATGTGCATCCCTTCCCTGGGCTCAAGCGCTTGCTTGGCATCAAAGGATCCAGCTAACAGCATTTAACCAGCCATGGAAAAGCAGATTATTTTTTTTCCCCTCTTAGGCTTCAGGAGCTCGAACAATTTGCCCTGTTACTGTCTGCTCCTTTTGCTCATTAATCAGCTAATATTTCTTTTCTGCCGGCTTGGTTCCTTTTGCTGACAGCACCGTGGACTTTCCTGGTCTCCCTTAATAAAAAGCAACGGGGAGCAGCCCGGTGCAGTGCCACATAGTGGGGGAGCTGAGCCCTGGACTCCTCATTTCATCCTTTTGTGCTCTCTGTTGGGGACCTGAATCTCCAGAGCAAGTGATCTTGCTGGCGAGCGACGCCAGTAGTGCCACGTCCTCCGTCTTACGGGAGCAAGGAACGATGCTGCCAAGGATTCAGTCCTGCTTGCCGGTCAAAGCATCCCCGATGCTGGTGACAGTGGTTGCTGGTGGCCAGTGACCACGGGACTGGCCCTGTGGTGAAACCAGGCCGCTGGCCGCCAGCTCCCACTGCCCTTGTAATCCAGGCTGGGCCGTTCCAGCCCTGCGCAGGCACCGACATGTTCTGGCTCAGAGCAGTTTGATTCCTTCGCCGATGCTTTGTTTGGTGTTTTTAATAAAAACAGCTCGTATCTAGCTCGGGAGTCGGGGAAGTGAAAAATCCTTAAGCTCTGAAAGCTCCAAAGCAAAACACTGTGAGCTGGGCTCCTACTGCTCTGCCTTCTGGAGGGGCAGCTGGTTCCTGCACAGGGCTTGCGGTGCCGATAGCGATGGGAGGGATGTGGAACAACCTGTTTGCCTGTTCCCGGCTGGGTGTGGTAGGGAAGGGCCCACAATAGCTCCGGTAGCTCTCCCAGAACGATACTGTGAGTCAGTTGGACGTAAATAGCAGCTCCTCCTCCTCGCCTGTTTGCTCTTTGCAGCCTGTGGAAAGGTGTGTGAGCCTGGCACGGGCAGATGAAGCCCTTACTCTGTGTCCTACCCTTCCCCATCTTTATTTTTGCCTCTGGGTTGAGGTGAGGCTTTTAACCTTGGCTTTCTTGATCTGTAGGATGTGATTTTTGGCAGCGAGGCCGGTACGGTGCTTGTACTATACAACGCACGCTGTGACCCGAGCTCCTGCCCTGTTCTCTGCCCTGCTGCACAGTGTAATTACCGGGTTTAATTTGCAAATACCACTGGTAGGTGATGCAAAGCACCCGTGGCGTGGGCGGCGGTGCCATTGCCGGGGTGTGTGCCGTGGTCCCAACCCTGCTGCTGAGCTCTGCTCACGCCTCGTGGTATCTGCCCTTGGTACAACACCGCAGATCCTCTTCGGAGCCAGGGTTTGAAATGTTTAGGCTTTCCAGCTACCATGGTATCTCTTAGTGACAGCTTAACATCTCTCCTGCTGCCACGCTGGGTTAGGCTGAGCAGTTTTGGGGTGAGGTGTCTGTTAATGTCTAGCAAGGTCCGGAGCTGTGTTGCAGTGGTGAAGCAGCTCATAGCGTGGAGGTGTCGGGCTGTCGGCGGTGCCATGTGTGAATTCACACCACGCCGCAGCTTCTGCTCAGGGGATTTTAATTCCAACCCCGCTTCTGCCCCGCGTGGGCTCCTGAGGGCGGAGGCAGCCGTGGCAAACCAGGAGCTGAGTCCTTGGGAGCCGGCTGGGCTGTCTCAGCTCCGGAGGAAGCTCTCACTGGGCAGACATCCAACCGCCTTCCTGTGCCACGCCGGCTGCTGTGAGCGCGGCGCTCACCTTGAGCCGTTCTTGGCGCTGGGCTGGCCGCACGGACACAGCAAACTGGCCGTGGCAGGAGTGAGGGGCAAAGCAGCACCCCATTCCCAGGACCGGGACGAGAAGCAGTTTGCAGCAGAGATGCTGTGCTGGTGGAAGAGGCTCCGCACCGTTGCTCACTTTGATGCGGGGCTGTAACACCCCGTGCTCTCTCTGTGATGAGAGCTGAGGGGGTGGTGGTGGAGCAGAAAGTCTACACCAAGATGTGTATCTGTTGAGAGACACCAGGCACCTCCCTGGCAGCTGGAACAGCTTAACTCCCTGGGTGAGGAATGCGGTGGGAGCAGAGCCCTGCTGTCCCGGGGCTGGATGTACCCACTGCTGGGTTGAGGTTTGCCATTCCTGAGCATCCTGATTCTTGCTCTCTGGGTGTGCTGGGAGCTCCTCAGCAGTGTCCAGAAAGCCCTGGGTCAGCCCTGCACCAGTTTTCTCAGCCAAGGTTTCCACTCCAGCCAAACGGGAAGCGAAAGGGAGAGGGGGGTGGTGAGAGCTCTGGAAAGAATAAGCGAGCCGCCCTTGCATTGACAGACTCTTGACAAAGCCCTCTGGGCCCAGCGACGCCGTTACGTCATCACCTCCTCGCAGGGGCAATTTGTGCACTTCCCATGATTGAGCCGTCGCAGCCCAACCGGAGAGCAATTTCCTGGAGGTCTCCTGGTGGTGCTGACCCATTGCCCGGACCTCCCCGTTGATGCGTGAAGCTCTTTGCCGCAGACGTGCGGAATTGAGCCCCGGGGGCCGCTCCACCTTGCTCAGCGGCTGTAAGAGTTACAGCCCAGCTCGGTGGCTGTGGAAATCTTGGCACACGGTTCTCTCCTGGTGAAGGAGCAGAGCCTCAGCTGCTGCTCTGGTCACCCCCACTTTGTGGGGTGCTTTGTGCACTGCTACTCTCTCGAGGAGCCAAGCGAGTGGTGCTGGGGGACAGTGGCCCTGGTGCTGGTCTGTGCAGGCTGAGCACTTGTCGGTGCCATGGCCAGTTCTGATACCGCATCGACCCGTGACAGAGGGGGCTGGTGCCTGCCAAGGATAAAAAAGGATCGGATTTTAATGTTTGCAGAAGGTTTTGAGACACGGTGTATGGTGCAAAGTACAAATTGCTGCAACCACCAGAGCAAAGAAACGTTGGGGCAGGTTGTTCCTGATCGGGCAGCGGTGTTGACACTCGGCTGATGTACGTCCCGTGTGCCCGGGCACGTGGTGACTGAGCGGCAGGCTGGCGCTGGCACAGCGTGTGCCATTGGTTTCGTGCCGAATGAGGGTGCTGAGGGTGCTCTTGCACCAGTGAGGTGCTGGTTTGGATCGTCCCGCTCTCACTGTGCTGAGATTTGAAAAGCTCGTTCTGTTCCAGAGATGGCGCTTTCAGCGGGATGGTGGAACCAGCGCGTGTGTGCGTTCGGCTCTGGCTGCGCTGGGGCTTTTTGTTGCAGCAGGACCCACCAGGACCTGCCCTTCCTCCCAGGAAATGCGCAGCAGGCGTGTGACCTGGTGCGTTCTGCCTTTGAAAAGAAAAATTAAAGGAAGAGCCAAAGCAGAGCTGGATCCTTCGGCCACGGGCAGCCCTTCGTGGGACCGGCCTGTGGTGCTGGCAGCAGCCGGTGCCACAGCTCTGCCCACGCTGCCCAGCTCGCCTGCCCAGTGCTATTTAAATTCCCATCGCGGTTCTTAGTGCAGCGTCCCTTATCTCCACTCGCTCCTTTCGATATCTGGAGAGTCGGGTTGAGGTGAGGTGAGGGACCTTCCTTGTTCCCTTCATCTCTGGCTGCTTTGTCACATCAGCTGGGGTGGCTGATGGCACAGAGGGTTGCAGGCAGAGTTGCCCCTGGTCCTGCTGCTGCTCGTCCTCGTTTCCCGTTGTGTTATGCAAGATGTGGGCGTTTGTCCAAGTGCCTCAGATGAACACCTGCTCACCTACAGCTCCCCAAAGGTGGGCACTGGGGGAACACCAGGAGCACCCATGGATCTGGCTGTGGACCCTTCCATGCCAGTGGGTGCTGCCTGACCCAGCCCTGGGGTGTCTCCCTGAGCTCAGTGCCTCAAGCCCTCTCCTCATGTCTCGTCTTTGCAGGAGATGTGCTCTTCCAGATGGCAGAGGTCCACAGGCAGATCCAGAACCAGCTGGAGGAGATGGTGAGTGTCCTGACCTGGCCACACCAGGCTCTCTGGCTGGCCATGAGCTCTGCTGGTGTCACAGCCAAGCAAAACCGTTTTCCATATCTCGTCTCGGTGACACTAGCCCCTTTGAGGCAGATTTGCTGAGCTGCAGAGAGTCTTGTCTACTTGGGCATCTGCTTCTGCCCTGCTGGGTCCCTCTCTGAGTGTCCATCTGTCCCTCACTGCCATCCGCCTCTGTTCCATCTGTACAGACCCTCTCCCGTGCCTGCCCTGGTGCTTCCTGGGCAGGGTTTGCCAGCCCTCACCAAGCACCTATGTTTTTCTTTCTGCCTGCAGCTCAAGTCCTTCCACAACGAGCTTCTGACGCAGCTGGAGCAGAAGGTGGAGCTGGACTCCCGGTACCTGAGTGTGAGTTACAGTCTTGTGTTGTCCGGCAGCACAAACGTTGGCTCGAATGTCTCCTGTTCCTTCTGCCCCCTTCCTCCCTTGCCCAGTTGTGCCCAGACTCTGCTTGTGCCTGTGGTTACAGATGGGTCCCCAGCCTCTGAGCTGTGGGGAACCCACTTTTCCCAAAGCTGGGGAGGGGAGGAGTCTGCTTGTTTCTGCCAACCTGCCGTGGCCAAGACAGGGGTTCAGCTTCAGCTGTTCAGACCTTTCTCCTGTCCCATCCAGGCTGCGCTGAAAAAATACCAGACAGAGCAAAGGAGCAAAGGGGACTCTCTTGACAAGTGCCAGGCAGAGCTGAAGAAACTTCGGAAGAAGAGCCAAGGCAGCAAAAACCCCCAGAAATACTCTGACAAGGAGCTGCAGGTAGGACTCTGGGCATCGGGGGTGGGACGAGCCTCTGGCCCCGGTGCCGGCGTACGGATGCTAGAGGCGGCCTCGGCTCTCGGAAGCGTGCCGATGAGGGTTTACTGTTCTCTTTGGAGGAGCAGCATTAGGGGAGCGTGGTGGGGCGTGGGAGGTGTGGATAGGGAGGGGGTGGCAGCTGCTGATGGGAGCGGGATGGTCTTATGGCCCAACCGGGGGCGGACGGTGCAGAGGGGGAGGCTGCGAGCGCCGCAGATGTTGTGCCGGGCGGTGTGGCCGTGACTAACCCTGCTCGATCCGCTTGCTGCTTTTTTAGTGTTTTCCTTAATGAACGAACCCCAAAAGATAACTAGTTTCTGTTGTGCCAGATCCCTCTTCCTCTGGACCATGTTTTGCTTAAATATTTNGGAATCACCGTGGTGTGATCGGTGTGATCACGGTGTGGGCTCCCGCGCCAACCACGCGCCGTTTGCTAAGCGGGGCCGGGCTGGGGTCTTTCACGGCACCTGCGAGGTGGGCACATTTTGGAGGTCGGAGCATTGGGATTCTCCACAGGGGTCAGGATGTCGCCGAAGAGCATCCCTGGCTGTTGCTGGGGACGTGCTGAAGGGCTGTGGCACTCAGGGTACTGATGTGTTTGCATCAGGATTTTGTGTCTTCTGAATTCTGTGACCTTGGGTTAGAGCTTCACCCTGAATGTGGCAAACTTCAGTGAAAATTTGGTGCACCCACCTGCAAACCTGCTCGGGCTGAAAGCCCTTGTGCTGCCACTCGACTTGAGGCTGTGGAACGATTGAGTAGTGCCTTGAAAAGGGGAAGATGAACCCTGAAGCCAGAAAATGCCACGTCTTGTCTCTGAGGCATGAGTGCATGTGTTGTGTTGGGACCAGGATCCGTTCCTCTGGATGCCACGGGCTTGTAATGTGTCAAAACGACCCGTGTCTGCCAAACGGGATCTAAACACCCGTGGCACTTCCCTCACCGGAGCTGGGTGCGGGGTGGTGTTTAAAGTAACCAGCAGATAGTTAGGCTGGGGAAGTGACGTTGGTAACTGCACTAAAATTTGAGAGATCAGCCATTCTCAGTGGCATGGATCAGAATAAGCCCTGAAGGGGGAAGAGGCACCCGCAGCCATCGGCGTGCAGCTCCCGGCGTGCTGAGCCGGAGCGTGTTGCTTGGCTGTTCACAGGGTGCATGGCGTGGAAGGTGCCCTTGCCCACCAGACTCGAGCGTCCTGCCCACCAAGGCGGGGACTGCAGCATTTTTGGGAGCTCAGCAGCTTAAACCACTTCTGAGGAGCGGCGTCTCCACACCAAGCCTCGCTCCGAAATTCCTGCCGAGCCAGAAAAACCCCGTTAGGCATCAAGGCTCGGCGTGGGGGGAAACTCGGGGATCAGACCTTGGTTATCTGCCACCTGCCAAAGCTGCTGACGGGGCCAACAGAGCGGAACGGCTGCCTGAGCCAGCCTTCTCCTGCTGAACCCCCCCGGGGCTGCTGCCATGCTGGGATCCCCATCCCACACCCAGAGGAGGAGAAAATCCCCGGGATGGGCTTTATATAGCTGGGCGAGGAGCGCTGGTTTGATCCTGCGGCGGGGATGGGGTAGTCCTGTGAGCGCAGCCGCTTCGGGCAGGGAAACAGGATCAGCCTTTCATTCGCTTAATCTTTCGGCAGTGAGTATTTAGGAAGCGCTTATCTCTGAAAAAAGCCTTATGATGGCTTTCGAGCTTAAAGAGCTATGAGACTGCTCAACTGCTGCTGCCTTTCTCCCCCTCTTCCCCCCAGATTAAAATGCAAAGTCAAATTGCTGAAATCAGCCAAGAGGGCCCTTCTCTCTGTTCTCCGCTGGCTGCGGTGCAGTTATTGCCTTTCAACAGAAAAAGAGGATGTTTTGGGCCACCCTTGATGTCGTTCCTACCTTTGCCTGGGCATCGGGGAGCAGGGGGTTGCTGCAAAGATGGGTCCAGCCTGGAGCTATGTGGGTGTTGGTACCAGTCTGAGAAAAGGGCTTAGAGGAACTGGGCTTAGTGAACCAGGGGTGTCTTCGGAGCCGCCGGTGTCACACTGTAGGGCTTTGCTCCACGAAAATCTTTCTCAGCTGGCTTAAACCCGAGAACCACACAGTTCACCCTGGGGAGCTGCTGCATGTGGTTCGGTTTATCTGGCCCAGAGCCACCCCTGCGGCCGGCTTGGAAAACCCCCAGAGAGCTCTGAGGAAGCTGCTGAAGGCACCTCGTGATGCTTGCGGGAAGCTGACGACTTCATCAGGCTGGTGCCCGGGGACCACAGATGGATCAGACAACAACTGGATGGAGCTCTTCTAAGGGGCTGTTGCAGATTACTTGTCCCTAATGGGAGAAGCTGCCGTGGATGGGAACGTGCTGGTAGCTACATCAGTCATCTCCTTCAATAAAGCAACAACATCTTGCTCTTCTTTTGAAGACTCATCTACTTAAGCTACTGCAGCAGTCAGCAGCCCGTCATCATCTCTTTGTATTTACTGCTGCAGGAGCAGAACTGCTCCTTTCTACCTGTTCACCACTTGTGGAGTGACCACATCTCGTCACCGCCTGCAGGACACGGGTGGGTGAGACGAGCAGGGTGGGACAGGCAGTGCTGTCCTCCTTTGAGGAGCTCCAGGACGCGGTTTCTGTAGCATCGTCTCGTTCTGCTGAGGCAAGAGGGGATTTGGGGTTGTCTGGGCTCTGGTCTGCTGCTGGCAGAGGACAGCCCTCACCTGGGTCAGGGTACCAGCCTGGCTCCGGCTCCATGCTCTGCTGGATGGATTGGGCAGCACAAACATCTCACCTGTGGCTACTCAATTCAGATTTCCCCTCTTTATTAAACAGAAAGAAATGCTGGATTCGGCCGGACCTGCACATAACTCATTATCTCATGGCTGGTGAGCAGTAGCTTTGGGAACACGGGGGCTGAGGAGGTCTGCTCAGGAGAAGGCAGCAGCGCGATGCTCCTGGACGCTTGTGGGACGCTTCTGAGTGGCATCGGCCACTCGTTGCATGGAGAGAGGGTTGTCTGCAAGCCCTACATCATCTGGCTGTTGTCTCTTGTGCTGCTTTTGTGGAGTGTAGTAAGTGAGGACGGGCGACGCAGGGTTAAATCGAGTGAGGATTTCAAACACCTCGTGGCTTGCCGAGAAGGCAACTCCTGTAGCTTAAAAGCAGCTCCGAGTGCAATTAGGCTGCAGGAGTGATTTTCCACCTCCAGAGCTGTGTCTGTCATGGTCAAGGGAGATGCCGTGGCTGTGGGTTGTCACTGCTGAGTGTCACAACAAAGCCAGGCTTTTTGTTCCTTATGAATCAGCCCAGAGCTTTCGTTACAGAGGAGGGATGGAAGCTGGGACAGCTGACCGCCTCCGATGTCTCACCTCAGCTATGTAGTCACTGAGGAGGTTTTTTGACCTCTGTTGAAAACCGGGAGAATAAACCAATTCCATTCACTTCACATCTTTTTGTGAAGGAGAATGAAAACAACATGAAGGCTGAACCATCACCAAGGAAGCTAAACTGCTGTAATTTCATTAAACGCTGGTTGTGATCAAGCTATGAAATCAAGGTCACGACGGGTTTAGGACCTTGATTGAATCAGCAGCTCCACAATGAAGTTACGTCGGTTCAAACTATTTTTCAAATCACATTAATGCTACGAACAATTGGATTTCTCCATCGGGCCGAGGCAAAACAGACTCTATTTCATCCTAAATAGCGAGGGAAACCAGCGGTAGTGGGCTGGGGAAGCTGGGCTCAGCTCCTGCCTGGCTCTGCCTTCTGCTCTCTGTCCACACCCCCCCACCTGCTCCTCTGGGAAAGTTTTAAGCATTAAATACCCCTGTGCCAAATAACCTGAGGGGGGTTTTATAATTTTTTTTTTTGTAATTGAAACCTCATTTTGATAATTCCCATCAGGAGAAATAATTTTAGGTATAGGTCAAGAAGCTCTGACAAGGAGTTTGCACAAACCAGGTTACAAAGACTTACGTAAAAGTCAAATAGGGAAGAATTATGTAAAAGCTCAGTGGCTCCAGGTAACTCTCTCCAGGTTTTGTCGTGCTTTAAGCTGTTTGGTTGAGTGTCCAAACCCAGTAAATGCAGTCAGGGAATGCTGCGAGGGGAAGCGCGTGTGAAACACTTGATGGGAGACGCATCAGGTCTGAGGCTGAGCTGCTCTGGTTGTGGGTAGCACCTGAGGGTGGTTCTTGCCAGAGCCAGGTTGGGACTGGGGGATCCCCACTTGGGAGGTACCAACTGGAGCGTTCACGTAGCTCAGTGGTGTTACCTGCTCCTATCTCAGGATCTTACTGGAGAGCTCCTCCCTTGTGGTGTGTTTTGCCTCTGTTTTTCACTCTGTCATCAGCTGTGAACTCCTGTGCTGGTGGCGTTGACCCCTCAGGCTGTACCCCTGAGCATCTGAGGAGGCTTTTGGGTATGGGTGGGGTTTCGTCATACCTTGCTCTGACCCTCTTCTCTGCAGACATGATGCTGCAAGAGCCAATTGCTGAAACAGCTTTTTCAGCCCCTGTGGCCTGCGAGTGCCTAGAAAGAGGCAGCATCAAGGGGAGGAGAGTCTCCATCTCCCCCTTCCAGGGGCTGTGCCCAGGGTGGGTTTGCTCAGCTGCCGTGGCTGGTTGGCAGTGTCCCATCCACCCTGGGTGAGCTACAGGCTCCGGCACAAAGCGTGGTTTCCCGAAACTGGCTCTGCAAATCTATAAGGCAGTGCTATAGATAAGCAGAATGATGTCTTGAGCTTTTCCTCTGGGCTGAGATGCCCCAGATGCCTCTTCTGGGAATCTGCTCCCTCCATCCTGTGCCTGCACAGGTCAGGGCTGCGCCTGAGCGTTTTGGTACCAAACCTTGTGCATCGAGCTGTTGATCTGGAGTGTCCCTGTGTTGAGGAAACATCTTAAGCAGCTGCTGATGAAACCCCTGCAGAGCCTGCTGGAGGAAGCCCTTGCTTGCTGCTCACTCCATCCAACTTATGTAATACCACATGTGTGCATGGATGGTGCTCTCCGGCAGCGGTGAAAGGATGAGGCCGACGCCCCCGATGAACAGCTGCGTGAGACAGGCAACATAACACGGGGAGACAGCCCTTCTCCGGGGAGGGAAGAGCGGCCGGTGTCCTCGGAGCAGGACGGCCATCAGGACTGCGCTCCCTCGGATCCGCGCTGTGCGTTATTTCATCTTTGATAACCATCAGCACGGTGGTGACCACGGTGCCGCAGAGGAAGGTTTGGCCGCGGGGTGACGGAGCCGGAGCGGTGGAGGCTGGTGAGCTGCGAGGTGGGTGCTGGCACTGAAAGACCTTCGCCGGCTGGAGATGTTGGTGCTTGTGCAGGGCAGAAGGAGCTGGTGTTCTCCCTGGAAAAGGTGCAGAGCCTTGAGGTGTCCGTGTGCCAGACACAGAAACCATCCGGCAGTGGGTGGCTGCGGTGACCCAGGGTCCCATGGCTCTGCGGGTGCTTTGTCCTTGCAAAAGGCAGGGGTGTGTGTTGGGACCCACGGTGATTGGCGTATGGGCATCCTCTGCCGCAGGAGAGGGTTTGGTCTGATGCTTTGTTTGCCGTATTGTGAGAGAGGGTAGGTCACCTCAGGCTCATTCCTGAGCTCCCATATCCATCCTGGCCGTGCTCTGCTGGGAAGAGCTGCTGGTATCCCAGGGCTCGAGTGTGGCATCACTCTGGCTAAACAAACCAACCACCCTCCTGCTCCATCTGTGACACCCTTGGATGATGGTGGAGGCTGGAGGGAGCCAGGAGGGGATGGCGGCTCCCCGTGTGGCTGCTCTAAGGACAACCAGCTTCCATGCAAGGAGCAAATTCTGGGAATGGGGAAAAGATGTCTCCTTCCCAGGAGCCGTCAGGGCTGAGGATCCCCAGGCGGCCGCTTTCCCTCGGTTTGGCCGAATGCCCTGATAGGGTTTCAGATGTTTTTAGTGGAGACTATTCAACAGCTTAGATGCTCTTCCTCTGTTAATCAGCCTAACTTCTTTCTTATTTTATCCCATTACTTTCTAATCATTCTCCCTTGTGGTTCCCTAAATAAATCCTCCCATCTCTTGGTGTTCACTCCTTCCAGGTATTTCATCCGGCCGCTTCGCTCTGGCACAGCTCAGAGTCTTCTCCCTTCCTCTCTTTCCTTTGTCTCTTGTCCCGGCTGCTCCGGTCCTGCCCCAGCCCTCCCTGGGCCAGGTGCCCAGTGTTGGGAGCCGGCACGGCGGCGCAGTCCCCTCCCTGCTCCGCATCTCTCCTGGTGACGGCTTGAATCGTGCCCGCCGTGTGCTCCCCTGCGGTGTTACAGACTTTCTGGCCTCGAAGCTCATCCCTGTGCCCACCCTAGTTAGGTGGTGACTCCTGGAAGGCTTTGACCTGCTCTTGGCGCCCTCTCGTCCCTGTGGCAGGTCCTTTGCTGTGTTCCTGGCGCTGGCAGATGCATCTGAAGGCCGATAAAGGTCTGTGGTGACGATTCCCGCAGTCAGTCGTGCTCAGCGTGGTGGTGATGAGCATTGCCCTTGGCTCTCGTTCCTGACTGCTTCACGCGGTCTTTGCTCGGATAGAACGGTTTGAACTAATTTTCCTCCAGTGAGGATGGGCGGTTACTAAAAGCCTGGAGTGAAGTTTGTTGCTGTTTGACCTGCGCTGACGGCAGCGTGCGCTTGAAAAGAGCTCAGGTCTTGACATTTCTCAGATGCTCTTTCATCTTCACACACCTCTAGCTGTCAGCTTTGGAGTGAAAGGTGTTGGTGTAAGCGGTGGGGCCTTTGTGTTCCCCGTGCCGGGGATGACAGCGGCTGCTGGAGCCGGGGGCTTGGCAGCACCTTGATTCCTCTTTCATGTTTTCTTGTTCCTGATTTTTCGGTCTGACCCATGGCTCTGGCTTCAGTGGGGGGATTGCCGAGATTTGGCTGGACCCAGCGTGGCCAAGCGTTGCTCCCCCTCCCCAGAATCGCTGCTTCCTCGCCTCTGCTGGCTCCTGGCCCTGCGCCACAGCAGATCTTCAGCCGAGCGCCTGCCCGGCTGTGCCCGGCGCCGCCACGCGCTGACATTGCTAATTAGGTCAGCGGCTCCCGGTGAATTGGAAGTGGCTGCGTTCGGGAGGCGGAGGGGAGGGGGGCAGAAGGGGGAGTTATTTGAGGCTTCTCCAACCTAGAAACCCAGAAAAGGTTTCTAGAGCTGTTGGGTGGCTCCAGAGCTCTTGGCATGGCCACAGCCACCATCAACACCCCTTGGGTGCTCGGGTCACAAACAGGGTTTTATTTCTTCTTTTAAACCGGGAATTTTATGTAGATGATGCTTACAAGCTGAATTTGAAGCTGACAGGCTAAATCAAGGTCTGAGTTTAAAATGCAGCACTCGAGTGGGATGTGCTTGTCGGAGAGGACTGGAGGGGATGCTGCCGAGCTGCGGAGCCCAAGGCTGGCAGGGAGGCACCTTCCCCCGGCCCTTACGCTGCTCGTCAGGTCGTGCCATGCTGAGAAAATCCTTTGGCTGGGGTTCAAAATGTAGAGGGTGCCTGCGGGATCCCCCAGCCCACCCCATCTCCGGGGAGAGGAGCCGGGAGCAGCCACCAGGCACCTGGCTGCGGGTCAAGCCCCGCTCACCGGCCAAAGCCAACGCTCCTCCTTGGCAGGCGGCACTGAGATCTTGCATCCTGCTTTGCATGTTGTTTAGGGTTTTTTTTCCCCCCCCTGTGTATCTGTTAAATACAAGGTCTTTATTTAAATTGTCTTTCTGTGCGTTACTTGAAAGCCCGTTGTCTTTTTGAGCAAAATCCAAACTGAAAACGGTCTGGTGCCCGAGAAGCGTCGCTCGCCATTTTGTAAGAACGTGTTAAAATCCAGGCTCTGAATAAATCAATGGCACATCAGGCGTATTTACATAAAGTATATAAAGCGCTGAGAATACTAAATTTAGAGCACAGGCTCTCCGCTTGCAAACTGGCGTGTTCCAACTAGCTGCAGCCGCTAAGACAAGCCTTTCTTCAGCGAAATAATGAAAAGCGTACGTGCATAACAAGCCCAAAATCAGGGCTGTAAATACGGCTTTAACTCGTGCGGTTAAATCACGATTAAAAAAACCTAGCGTTGCCGAGATAAGGAAGAATTCTTCCCCTGTGGTGTGTGCGGGGCTGGAGCTGGGTCCTGTCCACCCACCGTACCTGGGGAAACCGGATCCGTGGTGGGGTGGTCCTTGTGCTCCTCAACTGAGCTGGTGGGGGACTCGTTTTGCTCCTCACCTTCTTGCTCTTGATGGCCCAGTTAGGAAATTAAGCAGGATGAGTTTAGGGCGTCGGGGGCTGCGTGTGCTCCCGCATTCCTGCTATTTTGGGTGCCGTCAGGGTTGTTTCCTTCCAGGGGGATCATCGTCCTGCTACTTCCCTCAGGAGAGAAGGGAAGGAAATTTTTTTGGGAGGCTGCCTGTAGTGCAGGGCAGTGGGGCCAGCGGGGCTCAGTGCATCCCAGACGTCGCGGGGATGCCGTGGAGGGGTGGCAGCAACCGGACTCTGGGGCATCCAGGGGCTCTCTGGGCTGGGGCATCTTCCCTCCCAGCTCCCTGTCACTGCTGCCAGGCTGATGCCTCTGGACTCTGTCCCTGTGCTGTTCTCAGGCCTAATAACACCCGGGAGGAGGTGAGTGTCCCCAGCCCGCTCTGGACAGCGATGCTTTCCCCGCTCACACCGAGCGCATCCTCCCATGGCCGCCTGCTCCTGCTCTCCGGCACGTGCCCGGGGCTGCTGCCGCCTCTGCCCGCTGCCTCTGTGCCTGCTGCCAGCTTTTCCCAGTGCCCTCCCCATTACCCCCACCGGCTCCCATCCGGCTCAGCTCTCCCTGCAGCTTCACTTGCAGATGGTGGAGATGCCTCCATTATTTCTGCTTCTGCACCCTGTGGCATCAGCTCAGTTGCCTCCGTTTTTATTTTAGCTCCTAAACACAGATGTTTGCACTGAATTTTCTTATCTATGGAAAAAAATTTCTCCCTGAAAGGGGGTTGCTGGTTGCAAAATGCGTTTTTACCCATTTCACTGACCCCCTTTCCCTCACCTGTGTTGGTGCAGATGAGGAGAGCCAAAACCTGTTGCGTCCGGCCTGAGCTCTGCGCAGGGTTTGCTCCCGAGGGAGGATGCTCCGAGTAGGCTGGGAGCAGTGGGAGCTCAGGCTCCAAAACAAGCGCACTTTGAAGTCAGGGATGTCACTGAATCTCTGCTTTTGTTGAGGTTTGCTCCATTTTATGTAGCTGCTAATAAATATTGTAGCATGCTAAAAATAACTATTTAAACACAAAGAAAGAAGTAAAGCTGCTTTGGGCCCTGAATTTCCAGTTTAATTCCCTTCTCAGGGAAGCTCAGACTTTCTGAAACCAACAGTTCAGCTGCGTGGTTGGCTGTGGCTTTTCAGCTGTCCCAGGGAAGAGTCAGTGGCAGGGAGGCCTCGCAGGGCAGGACAGCGACGAGTGACAGAGATGCTCCTCGTAGAGGCGTATTGAGGGTGGAAGCTCCTTGCAGAGGAGCTGGGGATGTCCTGAGAGGATTGAGGGAGGAGAAGAGTGGCTGGGTTGGGAAGCTGGGGACGTCTTGTGTGCTCAGGGATGGCAACGGTGTGGCCAAGCAGCAGCCCTGTGCTCTCGGGCGTTGCTCTGAAGTCTTCCCGTCTGCCACGTTTGCATCGCGTGGGTCAACTTGAGCAGCCGTGTTACCCCAGCTCGTCCTTCTGTGCCATTTCCATGCCCCACGCGGTGCTGTCACGGCCCCACATGGCCCAGCCGTGCTGGTGGAAGTCACGTAGGTAGAGCAGGAGGCTGTGCCAGCGGCGGTTCAGTGTCGCTGATGGCTGGGTGCATTGGAGAGAGCTTCACGGGCTGTCCCACCGTGGCTCATCGGGCACCGATGCGTGTGAGCAGCGATTTGGCAGAGAGGAGGCGCTGGGCTGGGTTGCGGGGAGCCGGGGTGGGGCCGTGAGCAGCCTCCTTGGCCTTCGCCACCTCAGACGCCGGCGCCTCGGCGCGGCT
>VWZK01015016.1:24527-35904 GCA_013396935.1 Baryphthengus martii | reverse complement strand
CCGTCCCGCCGCCCGCGCCGCTCCAGCCCCCGGGCTGACTCAGCGCCTCTGCGTGGGGGGCTCCGATGAGTAAGGGTGGGTTGGAGGGGGCCGCGCAGGCACAGTGAGCGCCCGTGTCCTGCGCCGGGGGATGGCCCTGAGGGCACCCTCCCTGCTGGCCCCTCTCCGAAGGTCCCCTGCCCTGCGCTCGGCGGGCGCAGCGGCGACGGCAGCCACATCTCCACTTCTCTTCCTGTTCCAGTACATTGAAGCCATCAGCAACAAGCAAAGCGAGCTGGAAAACTACGTCTCCGACGGCTACAAGACGGCTCTCACGGAAGAGAGGAGACGATTCTGCTTCCTGGTAGAGAAACAGTGCGCGGTAGCCAAGAGCGCGATCACCTACCATGCCAAGGTGAGCCACCAGTCTGCTGCTGGAGTCCCACACCTGTTAGGGCTGCAGGTCCTGACTGCTCCTGTCGCTGGGGGGATGCTCCTGTCACTAAAGGGCAGGTGGATACCCTGAAAGCTGCAGCTGGTGCAGCCCCTGTGGCTCAGGGAGCAGCGTCAGGGGGTATAACTTATTGACATTAAGGTGTGGGAGGCTTTCCTAGGGCTCTTCAGGACTTCAAGGGGCCTGTCTGAAAGATGGGGGCAGAATTTTGAACAGGGCCTGTTGGGACAGGACAAGGGGGGATGGCTTGAAACTAAAAGAGGGATTTTTAGCCCAGAGAGAAGGAAGAAAGTTTTGATGCTGAGGGTGGTGAGAGCCTGGCCCAGGTTGCCTCAAGAGGTGGTCGCTGCCCCATCCTTGGAACCATCCCAGGGGAGGTTGGATGGGGTTCTGAGCAACCTGCTCGAGTTGCAGATGTCCCTGCTCCCTGCAGGGGGTTTGCACCTTGAAAGATAATCACTAGATGACCCAGCCGGTGTCCCATGGACAAGGTGCTCTGGGAGACATGTGCTCCTGGATTGGGAGAGGCAGGGCTGCCCTCCTGGCTGCACCCTGAGCTACCCTGGTGTGGGGGACACATCTCCCATGGGTGCTACTCTGCATTTCCANCAGGGATGGCAACGGTGTGGCCAAGCAGCAGCCCTGTGCTCTCGGGCGTTGCTCTGAAGTCTTCCCGTCTGCCACGTTTGCATCGCGTGGGTCAACTTGAGCAGCCGTGTTACCCCAGCTCGTCCTTCTGTGCCATTTCCATGCCCCACGCGGTGCTGTCACGGCCCCACATGGCCCAGCCGTGCTGGTGGAAGTCATGTAGGTAGAGCAGGAGGCTGTGCCAGCGGCGGTTCAGTGTCGCTGATGGCTGGGTGCGTTGGAGAGAGCTTCACGGGCTGTCCCACCGCGGCTCATCGGGCACCGATGCGTGTGAGCAGCGATTTGGCAAAGAGGAGGCGCTGGGCTGGGTTGCAGGGAGCCGGGGTGGGGCCATGAGCAGCCTCCTCGGCCTTCGCCACCTCAGACGCCGGCGCCTCGGCGCGGCTCCGGTGCCCGTTTGGTGAGAGNGTGGATACCCTGAAAGCTGCAGCTGGTGCAACCCCTGTGGCTCAGGAAGCAGCGTCAGGGGGTATAACTTATTGACATTAAGGTGTGGGAGGCTTTCCTAGGGCTCTTCAGGACTTCAAGGGGCCTGTCTGAAAGATGGGGGCAGAATTTTGAACAGGGCCTGTTGGGACAGGACAAGGGGGGATGGCTTGAAACTAAAAGAGGGATTTTTAGCCCAGAGAGAAGGAAGAAAGTTTTGATGCTGAGGGTGGTGAGAGCCTGGCCCAGGTTGCCTCAAGAGGTGGTCGCTGCCCCATCCTTGGAACCATCCCAGGGGAGGTTGGATGGGGTTCTGAGCAACCTGCTCGAGTTGCAGATGTCCCTGCTCCCTGCAGGGGGTTTGCACCTTGAAAGATAATCACTAGATGACCCAGCCGGTGTCCCATGGACAAGGTGCTCTGGGAGACATGTGCTCCTGGATTGGGAGAGGCAGGGCTGCCCTCCTGGCTGCACCCTGAGCTACCCTGGTGTGGGGGACACATCTCCCATGGGTGCTACTCTGCATTTCCAAGCAGCTTCTGGCCGCACAAGGTAGATGGGGACCATTCCTAAACCGCCCACATCTCCTGGGCCAGAGCTGCTGCCTGCCAGCCTGGGAATTGGCAACCCCCTGCGCTGGTCCGGAGCGGAATCCATCCGGATGAAGGCTGGGAACGCCGGCGCTGCTCCCGCAGCCTCCTTCTCCCATTCTGGTTGTTCCCCACCACCCCCCCTCATCGCTGCCAGCACCCATCTGCCACCGCCGCACTTGGCACCGGCGAGCAGAGAAGGAAGGAGTTTGGATTAGTCAGCGCTGTGCTGTGGGGCTGCATCGATGCTTGGCACAGGAGAATTCCTCTTGGAGCACAGGAGGGGGGGAAATCCTCCCCAGGGACCGGGGGGTCAGCAGACACGGGGGTGCCAGCACTTGCAGCGTGGCTGTGGTGCAAGGAAACCAAACCCTTGGAGCAGCAGCAGCAGCACATGGAGGCTGGTTTGGCAAGAGGGGCTCCGCAGGCGGCTCGCCCAGCGCGGGGTGGGTGTATGTGCAGCATGGGCACCCGGCCCCCACCAGCCTGGCAGCCGCCGTGGGCTTTGCCAGCTAAAAACACCGTCATGGAGGATGCTGGCAGAGCCACAGTCTGGGTGGTGAGGTGGCTGATAGTTGGGAAAAGTTCTGGGATTTTGAAATTGGATTTAGAGGGGTTTTCTTTTCTCCAGGTAAGACCAGTTGCGAAGCCGCGCAGAGGTGCTGGGTCACCCTCTGCTGTGGGGTGAGCCATCGGGCTTTACCGGAGCGGCTCCTCCACAGCCCCTCGCGGCGTGGTGGCTGGGGAAGGACCTCGGGGTGGTTTAGGACATCTCCTCCCTCAGTCACACGATGGAATGGTCACTTAAGGGTCCCTCAGGACGTGTTTAACTCCGTTGTATTTTGGTGTCCCCTGATTCGGAGCATGGTGGTGGATGGCAGCCGACGGGTGGGGACAGTGGGGTTTAGCTGCAGGGTGCTGAGGCCAGAGGCTGTTGGGGCTGAGCTGCCCTAGGTGTGAAGATCAGCCCTTGGGACTTGGGACGCAGCACAGAGCATGAGTGCACACTGTGTCCCACGGCCGAGCCTTTGATCAGCTCTTATCTTTTCGCTGGGTTCTTGCTGAGCCCAGCACCCTGCCCAGCTTCTTACAGCCCCTCTGCTCCCAGACCTGCCCTGCACGGGGCATTTTGGGATAAGCTGGGAGATGAGTTACCTCCTCCTGCCCTCCTTTCCATTTTTCATGGCACCTTCCTGGCCCAGCTGCTGGCAGAGCCTGGAAGCAGCAAGTGCCCATGTCTTATCTCATCCGTGCCATGCACGGAGGATTCAATTAATCCTGTGGCCAGGATCCGGCCAGCTCCACATCCTCATGTTCACTGCCCAGGGAGGGGTGCAGAGCTGGGTGGTTTTCCCACACCCCTGTGCCCTCACTCCTTGTTTCTCTCTGCCGCAGGGGAAGGAGATGCTGACACAGAAGCTGCCGCTGTGGCAACAATCCTGCTCGGATCCCAACAAGATCCCGGACCGCGCCATACAGCTGATGCAGCAGATGGCTGCCAGCAGCAATGGCACCATTATGCCCAGCCCTCTGTCTACATCCAAATCCAACCTCATCATCTCTGACCCCATCCCTGGTGCCAAACCTCTCCCTGTCCCCCCGGAGCTGGCACCTTTTGTAGGAGTAAGTATCTCCGTGGTGGAAGTTGTCCTGCCCTTCTGAGCAAAGCTGGAGGGATGAACCCGGGCCGGTGTCACCGCTGTCCTCAGCAAGTTGCCTTTTGATGGACTGTCACTGATGTGCAGGGATGGGCAGCTCTGGGATGTGGGAAGGAGCCTGGCATGGACAACCTGTCGCATCCCTCCTGCCTGGGTTGCTGAGCTCTGGAGGGCCAGGAGCGCCTGGGGCGTGGTGGGGAACCTGTGAGCTGGACTCAGCTGGCCAGGCTGGTCCCAGAGCTATGAACCTGAAACAAGGTACTCCAGTAATCACAGGATAAGGTGCTTGGAGTAACCCATGGGATGAAAGACCTTCCAGAAAAGGGTCTTCTCCCTGATGCTGGGGCAGGAGCTGAGCCCAAGAGCTGAGGAGGGATTTATCAGGTGTGAGGCAGCTTGGAGCAGTACAATACCAGAGAGGTGACCCCACTGCACCTCCAAGAGCAGTTTGTTTTGGGTGGGCAATTAAACCCAACAGGCTGGAGCTGTGGTCTACTGTGAACCCCCTTCCCAGGAGCTGTGTCCCGCTGCGGGAGCTGCGCTGGGATGCCCTAATGAAGACGTTCCCCATCTCCCCCCCTCCTCTCCTCTCTCCGTAGCGCATGTCGGCACAGGAGGCCATGCCAGTGATGAACGGAGTCTCAGGCCCGGACAGTGACGGGTACAACCACTGGTCTGAGATGAAGCCAGCACAGCCCAAATCTTTATCTCCTCCCCAGCCTCAGAAGCAGCTGAGTGACTCTTACTCCAATACACTCCCAGTTCGCAAAAACGTGCCACCGAAAAACAGCTACGCATCAGGTGAGGATCCGTCCTCTGCTCCTGGGGCTGCTGAGAGGTGCCCGTAGGAGAGGACTTGGGAGAGGCCTGCTCCGTGGTGAGCTGGGTCACTGGAGATGCTGATGGGGTAGTGACCGGCAGCATCCCTCCAGTGTCAAGTGCCGCTCGTGCCTCCGGATCCAGGGTTGGGAAAGGCGCGGAGCTGGGCCCTGCTGTGGGTTTTTGGCTGGGTGGGTTTCAGCCCAAGGACAGGGTTTCCAGGAGGAAAGCTTGAGGAATCCCTTTGCTGCAACTGGTGGGTGATGCCAAGAGCAGTGGCCAGATCCTGCCTGGGATCTGCTTGTTAAGGAGAAAGGTGAGAGTCTCACTGAAGGTTTTCTTGGCACCTGGGGTAAAATAAGGAAAGTTAGGAACCTGTTCTGGCAGGGCTGTCCTGGCCAGGTATGGCCACGGGGTGAGGGACTCGGAGCACTCGTTGGTCTCTGTCTCCCACCAGCCGAAAACAAGACGCTGCCGCGCTCCAGCTCCATGGCCGCAGGGCTCGAGAGGAACGGCAGGACGAGGGTGCAAGCCATTTTCTCCCACGCTGCCGGAGATAACAGCACCCTCCTGAGCTTCAAGGAGGGTGACCTCATCACGCTGCTGGTGCCGGAGGCCAGGGACGGCTGGCACTACGGAGAGAGCGAGAAAACAAAACTGTGAGTCCCGCGGCCGTGCCCACAAACCTCTCCTGGATCCTCCAGGAGTAAATGTGGGTTTGGCTTCATCCCATCTTTGCCTTCCAGGAGGGGCTGGTTTCCTTTCTCCTACACGCGCGTCCTCGACAGCGATGGCAGCGAGCGGGTCCACACAGGGTAGGAGCATCGCGCGGGTGCTTGGCCGGGTGGGTCCCTGTGCCCCTCCCCGGGCAGGCTGATGGACTTGGGATGGGAATGTTCCGCTTCCCCTGGACACGATGTGTGTCAATAGGAATAACCTGGTGGGAACTTTGGTCGTGGGGTTTCCTGCCACAGGTGGACAGGCAGCCTGGGGAAGGGTCTCAGCCTGGCTTGGGCTGGTGCTGATGCCTCTGCTTTGGGTCCCCCCCCCTCCATGCCCAGCCTGCAGCAAGGGAAGAGCAGCAGCACCGGCAACTTGCTGGACAAAGATGACATCTCCATCCCGCCGCCCGACTACGGCATGGCCTCCCAAGCCTTCCCGGCGCAAGGCGTCAACACCTTCAAGCAGCGGCCGTACAGCGTGGCCGTGCCGGCCTTCTCCCAGGTGAGCCCACGGGGGTTTACTCCTGCTTTGGGGCGGGGGGGACTTTTTATAAAAAAGAAGATGCTTGAGTATGTTTGCCACTGGATGCCGGCACGGTGGCCTGGGTTTCCACGGCATCTCTGTCCCACCTGCGGTTTTAAAGCAGGAGGACGAAAGGTGCTGAAGCGTCTCCTGGGTCTCGGTGCGGTGCGAAGCACGTGGAGGGGGAAGGAGGGCTGCTCTCCAACCTGTGTTCATTGTTTGTAGGACTACCTAATGCCCTATGGTTGTGCAATTAAAGACTATTCCAGTGGCCTCTGCCAACCACCCTCCGCTCACTACAAGCCTTACTCTAGGTCGACAGCTGTAAGTCCGAACGCGCGCAAGGTTTCCCTTGGGATTTATGGGCCGGTTTTGCCTGGTGCCCCGTGTGCCTTCTCCGAGACCCCATCTCCTGCTGAGCAGCTCTCCTGGGGAGAAGAGATTGGGGGTACAAGGAGGTGGTGAGAGAGGAGAGCGTCAGATGGGGAGGACGGGCCGCTTTGGCTTGCCTGGGTGGAACGGACAAGGCACAGGGTGCGAGTGGCACAAAACGGCCCCGTGAACCCCCAAAGGACAACACTTGCCAACTCCATGGGAGCCTCCCACCAGAAACAGGCTGTTCACAGGCAGCTGGAAGCGTTTTCTCTGGTACATGCCAAGTCAAGCTGGTGATGGTCCTGTGGGGATGCTGGAGTGAGGGAGTGGGACTGGGGCAGACCCCATCCTGGGCTCCGGTCGTTGTCCAAAATGAGCTCTAGACCTCTGAGGCAGGGGAGGACGCATATGTGGACAACACCAGCTTAACCCAGGAGCTGCTGGCATGATGGGGCTTCCCTGCCAGCATGAGCACGGTGGGGTGAGCCACCTTGGCTTCCCCAGAGCGTTCAGCACATGGCAGCAGATGGGGAGAGGATGAGGAGGGGGAGAGGAGGCCATGCAGTGCCTGACCCTTCAGCCTTGTGTTCTGGAGAGGTGGCAGCTCCAGCCAGGGTCTGGTCCTCTCTGCAGGGGATGGGACAGAAGCTCAGCCCCACTTCTCGCCGCTCGCTGGGTTTTCCCAGCAGGGTTTGTTGCTGGATTGGGTGATCGGGAGCGCTCCTGGGACAATGAGAATGGGCGGGTCTAATCCCTGGTGCATGGCCAGCTCAGAGACCAGCGACTCCCGCTCCTTGCTGGAGTGATCCTGTGTTTGTCACGGAGAGCAGAGCTGCTCTGTGGCTGTATCCCAGGGCAGGCCCTCACCTGAGGGACCACATCCTTAAGGGATGTCCTCTGAGCCCGGTCCCCATCTGCTCCTCAGACCAGCCTTTCTGCAAACCCCGTTCGGTACCAGCTGAAGGAGAAAATGATCCAAAACCCTGTGGGTTTCTGGTGGGAGTTAATAATACAGACAAACGCCTCTTTCCACAGAACATTTCACTGGTGTGTCTCAGACTTGCTCAGCCCCTTTCCAAGTGTCTCACATCTCGAAAGCAGCTGGAGCTCTGGACCATAGCGGGGCTGGGCAGAGCAGAGCGGGGCTCTCTGGCAGTTGCTTTCCCTTGTCTTGCCAGATAAAGTCCCACTCTGAAGAGAGTGGTGCCACTTTACTCCCTGCTGTCTAAATCCCATTTGAATCATCTCCATAATCTCCCTTTCCTCTCCAAATGCACTCGGCCCCGGGATCCCTGGCTCCCGATGCACTTTGGTCCGTTGGTGTGACCCTCCAGTGTCCCTGGAGCTGATGTTCCCCAGCCCTCACCGTGCTTCCTCCCCTCCTCTCCACAGGGTCTCGATGACTACGGGACGAGGTCCGTCAGCAGGTAAGAATTCACCTTCCTGTCGCCACGTTACCTTAAAGCGAACTGTTGGTGTTGGCTCTGGGTGAAGCCGTGGGGCCGTGTCCCCTCAGGGCTCTCTGGGAGAAAGACAGTGGTTGGGATGGGGCCACATCCCCCTGGGGCTCTCCAGGGGCCAGGCAGTGGCTGGGATGGGGCCGTGCGGTGGAGGACGTGGTGCAGGTCTCATCTGTGAGCACAGAGGGACCCAGCATCTCCTGGGGAGGGCAGGTCTTGGAGCCACCCTGACCTCGCACCCCGTGCGTGCCTCCGGAGAGCGCCACGTCTCCCCAGCCTCCTCTCTGGAGCTTGCACCCGGAGAGCGAGGCCACGGAGTGGGCACCCTTGGGACCTTCTCCCAGCCGGCAGCTCCTCCATCGCCATTCCTGCCTCGGGGCCGCCCCGTCTTGCTCTTGGGATAAACCCCAAAGGCAGAAGCTACGAGCAGAGCGGTGCCGGGCAGGGGTGGGGAGCTGGCGGTGCGGTGCCGGGGGGTCTGCGTCGTGGCGCGCGCCGCTGTCCCGGCCACTCTGGCAGTCGGTCTCCTCTGCTTTGTTCCGCAGCGGCAGTGGCAGTTTGGTATCAACGGTGTGAGGACACCTTGGCTCGCGGTGGCCCCTTGCTGCTTGGAAGAGCTTTCTGCTTCTTTCCTCCCTGTCTCTTTTTTTTTTTTTCTCTCCCGTCTTTCCCCCTCGTTTCTCTTTCTCTACTTCTTTCGGATTTTTAAACTCCTTTGTGATCTTCAAGGAAACCATGGTGCTTCTCCACCCCTCCCTGGTGTTCACAGTGCCCTCGTTTCTGACGCCGTTTCAGAGCAGAAACTGCCGCTGGGGCTGCGCTCGCTTTGAAGCAGCCTGGGCGCAGTTGACACTGTAGTGGGACCCACTTTTTGTACTCCCGTGTGAACGTGAGCGATGCCCCCTCCATCCCTCCGCGGGGGCCACGCCAGCCGCCCCGCACGAGCCTGGACAAAAACCTCCCAGCCCGGAACAAAAATATGCATGGCCTCTGGTGTCCGTACTGTTACCGAGCATCCGGGACGCCCGTGCCCGGGATGCCGTTCCCGCGGGAGGCGGCAGCCCCTCGTCCCCTCCCTCCTCGGCCCGATCCGCTTCCCGTCCAACCGCCCGCCCGCCGCGGTGGCTTTGGGAGAAGCGGATGGTGACGAGTTCCCCTTGCTGGGGAAAGGGCTGCTTCTCGACCAGGGTCCCGCCGAGCCGTGGGGTGCAGCCAGAAGCCCCCCAGAAGGGCGATTCCTGGTTGTTTTATAAATATATATATATTTTTTTGTAGCAAGGTATTGTTACCTCACCTTAGCGCTGGGGGCTGGTGTGGAGCCGTCCGAGGATGCGCTCGCATCCCTAAACCGGGCTTGAGGTGCCGGGCCGGGGGCTCGGCAGCGCCCGGGGTCCCGATCCCCCCGCCGAGCTCGGCCGTAGCCCTTCGGTGCCCGTGGCCATCTCCACTGCAGAGCTGAACACGCTTTCTTTTTCTGATGTGGTTTTTAAATCCTCCGCCATTGCCCGTTTCCTAGGAGGTTGCTGGCGATACAGACACACACCCAGACACCTTTTTTTGTTTTATACACTCGCCCACGGGCACGTTGTAACGAGACCCTCCTGCATCGATGTCTGAATTTTGCTAAAGATTTTTAACCCAGGATATTTCATGCTGAGTGACTGAATGTAGAGGGGAGGGAAGAAAACAAACAAAAAAAACAAAAAAAAAACCCCACCACCAACACAACCAGCCTAGTGAAGTCTGTATGGAGATTGTAAAGTGCTGAAAAACCTTTTTTTAAAAGCCAGAGAGAAATGTGCCCTGTACTGAGTTATTGTTTGAATAAAAGTTTTATTTATTGCATTGAGCTGGGCCTCGGTGTCTTTTTCGGCTGCCGTGCCTGTGTGCTGCCCATCACCGCCTGCGCTGCACGTTGCATTGCCTGGTTTTTTTTAAATTTTTATATTTTTCCTTTCTCCATCCCCTCAGCATCAGGCAGCCAGGGAGCGGGGGGACACCCTCTGCTCAGCCCCTCCAGGCTTTAAACAGCTTTGCTGAGCGGGAGCAGCTAAAACTGTTTAAGGGCCGGGTGGCTCTCAGGGGGCTGCATGGAGGCTGCGGCTGCGCTTTCCCGGCACGGCAGCGGCGGTGGGAAAGCGGCGATGGATGGCCAGGGTGAGGGGAAGGAAGCTGTCCCCCCCACCTCCCTTCCGTAGCCCCCACCATGCCTGGGCTCTCTTCTCCTCAGGTGGCTGCCCTGTTGGCCTTGCCCTTCCTTCCCATCCTCGCAGGGAGCCGACAGGCAGCACCAGCGCCTCAATAAACACCACTTTTCCTCCTTTTTTTCTTCTTTTTTTTGTTTTTCCTCCTGTTTCCTCTGCCTGGAGCTTGTGGCGCAGCCGAGGGGCTTCTCGTGCCGGGGAGAGGCTCCGGCTCGTAGCCCCCGGTTCCTCTCCTCAACCACCACCTTCTGTTGCCATCGAGAGGTCGGAGCGTGCCCCGGTGTCCTCCAACCTGCCTTCTCTTTCCCTTGCAGCCCCGATGTTGAAGTGGCCAGGTTTTGAGGTGCCCTTGCCCGTAGGGAGTAAGTTGACGGTCTTGGGGGGAAGCCAAGCCCTGGGTGTGCTGGTGCTGGGCCGCGCGGGGACGGTGCCACCGCTCTGCTTACACCCGGCTGAGCCGCGTCCCCTGCCTCGGTCACCGCTTGTGCCGGTGGCGGGAGCTCCCGGTGTCACCGCGCTGGCTCTGCACGGCTCCTGGCACCACCGCTGCCACGCCGGGCGCCTGGCTGGGGATGCTGAGCTGCCGCTCCCGCTCCTGCCGCTTTCCCTGCTCCCCATAACCAGCCTCTTTGGTCGCAGGTCTCTGGTACGCGCTGTCCCACCGGCGCCTGGTGCCAGCCCTCTCCTGGGGGACGGGGCAGATCCACACTAACGTCAAGTTTTTTGAGCAGCTTCTTTTGCTTGTAGATTCATCTCCTCCTGGCTGCGGCCCCAGGGCAGGGATGGAGGAGTTTTCCCCAGGAGCCGAGACACACACACACCCCCCCTCCTCGCTGGCATTGCAGAGCCCAGGGGAGCCCCTTCCCTCTTTCTCTTTGATCCGTGAGCTGGTTTTCCCACGGCTGCCGGAGCTGCGGGCTCCCGTCCCAACGGCTCTTCCCTGCCAGAACAAAAACAGTTAAATAATAACCCCCTGTGACTCATCAAAGCAACCTTTCCTCTCCCTCCAGTCCTGAGAAGCTGTTTTGTGGCATCCAGGGTGGGGGAAAGTGATCTAAGAACCTGTGTTAACTAGGTGGAAAATTAATTACCCTATTTTTATCTTTTGAGAAAAGCAGCAGCGCACTCGGTGAGGTGAGGGATGGCAGGAGAGAGGGGCTGGGGGAGGCAGCAGGTGCCCTTCTTGGGGGGCTGGGGGTGCCAAGCCTCTGCCCTGTGAGAGGTGACTGGGGGTCCAGGGGGAGGTAACCGGTAACCACGGCTGCTCCCAACGTGGCTTAACCCCTCCTGTCATCTTTGTCTTGCTGACACTTCACCTGTGACTGGGGGTGGCAGAGCTGTGCCCTGGGATAGGGGGGACTGGCTGGTGGGACCCAGAGTGTGGGGCCAGGGCAGTGCCAGGCGCAGGTGGCCCCCATGGCAAAGGAGAGGGGCTGTGCAGGTCCCTGGGAGGGGACCGGGGGCTGGGGCTGGCCGAGTAGGGGGGTGCAGGGATGCTCTGCCCTTGTCCCCCGTCCCG
>VWZK01015015.1:61187-180744 GCA_013396935.1 Baryphthengus martii | reverse complement strand
CAGTTCAATTGTGCACACACCCAAGAATGCCTCTACTGGGGCAGAACAAGGTCCACTTCACCCAGAATCCTTCTTCACAAGTGCCCAGAAGCAATGCCCAGGAAAGATGAGAGCAAGCTAAACATAGATGGCACTTCTTCCACCAACCTCTATTTTCAATTAGAGCACTTCCAGAGCCATCTGTAAGTTCCTCTATATACAGCAGCTTTGAGTGGCTTTCTCATCTGTGAACACGTTGATAGAAACTTCTGGCACCCACATTTTTAATTGGAGCAGTGCCACAGAGTTTTCCCCACCTCATTGAGAACTACCGCTTTTGGTTTTCTTAAGCTTCTTTCCAGCCTCACATATTTACTCCTAGTCTGCACATTAGGCAGGATGGTGAACAGCCTGCCTTCATGCCAGTCTTTCAATACAGCTCACATTTCAGCAAACCTCTATAGCATTCCATCCATACATATTAAATCTAGAAGAGAACCTGTAGCTTAGGCAGTTACTCATCTTACCTTTGATCATCAGCTTTGCCTGCGTAGGAGCCTCTTCTAGGTCTGTTGCATCCATCACATGAGGAACACAGAATATTACACAGTACTTCAGACACAGGTGAACCACAAATTTATGCATTGTCACATCTTGTTTTGTCCTCTATTCTAGTTTTAACACCCTGTCTAAAGTCACAGTGGGAAAAGTAAGAAAAAATTACCCACAAGCATCTAAAGAAAAAGAGTGCAGTCCATGTTAGTCAGATGGCCAACTAAACTCTTCCTTGCAGGCTTATAAAGCTACTCTTCAGAAGTCTTATCTGGGGTTTTTTTCCCCAATCAAGAGTGATTGATGGCAATTACCCAGTAAGTTGTTCCTACAGGAGGAGAGAAAAAAAAAAAAAAAAAAAGAGTTGCCACTTTCTCTAAGTCCAATGGCTGCAGCTGCAATGCATTAAATTGATTTCATCCAGCTTTTTTTCTTTAAACAATTCTGCTCTAATTTGTTTGCATTTCCACGGCAACAGCTAGATGTGTTTAAATGCTGGCTGTTTCCTCCACTTAGCCCTCTGCCATTCTTTTGCAAGAAAATGGCATTGTGTGTCACCTTTCGTTTTCTTTTGCTGTGCTTCTGCAATCAGCCTTCACTTGTGAGACTTCTTGTAAAACTGTAAGTCGCAATGTTACGGTCAGTCTGATCTTGAATTAACTATTAACAACACGATAAAAGGAATAAGCACGTCAGCATGATACACAACTAAAAATAAGTGTTACCAACACAGAACTACAAACCATTACTGGGAATACCAACTGTATATGAATACTTTATTGGATGGAGGGGCTGGGAAGTACAGGCTTATAGCATTTCTAGGAAGCCTTTTATCATTAAGAAAATAATTTAGAGTATAAATAAAATTTATATATTTATCAGACAGTAACATGCATAACATTGGATCACGTAACATGAAAGGTACACAGACACATGCCAACACCATCCCTGAGTGCTAATCTTCTCAACTGTATGTATCTTGCATCCTTGAAAGTTCAGCTATCAATACACATGTGGTGGACAAAGACTATATTTGGTCTTTCTCTGCTGTAGTGAGTGAGCTATACCAGCGATGAGAACAGCCTGAAGAGAGTACATAGCACAGTATCTTCCCTTTGAATTACTAAATCGAAGTTTTCTTCTAAATTATGGGGTTATAGCAATGCATTCATCCATAAAAATATATCTTTTTAAAATCCAGGAGCCTCATTTCCATAGCCGAATACGCCTATGGTCACTGTAATAGGGATCGGAGGTAATTTAGCGTACGCTAGAGAGACAACACTTGACTTGTACACACTGCTTCTAAGTGGTCTTGAACATTAAACTCCTTTTGCTTTCTGTGGGCCTATTATCCAGACGTTTTCTAAATCATCAGGTCTGTTTTATGGAAAAATAAAACGTATCGCACTGTTACTATTTGCATCTACTCAATTTCAGTCCTGGGAAAACAGTCAAAAATGCATATATGGTAATGGGCTGTTTTAATAACAATGAGCAGGGCTGATGAGGTGGCTGGGTAATCTATCCCTGGTGAGTACTAAAGTCATTAATTTGGTTTCTCAGTGCCTGTATTTCTGGTAGGTGGAGCTCTGGCACTGTTTTTTCTTTTTCCCTGATTATCTCTCTAGGCTAGAGGATGACAAATAAGGGATTATTTTCAATTAGTGGGATATAAGAGTGGGAATGTGCAGCACAATAAAGGCTTTAAGTGTATATTTATTTCAGAGCACAAGGGCCTTATTTTTTTTTAGCTTAACACACTGTCTCTAAGTATGTCCACACATGGATTTAATCAGACAAAAAAAAACCCACCACAATGCAGAGAAAGCCCAAAGTAAAAAGAAACATGATAATTCTCCATTTTTTCCCCTCAGGTCACAAAGTGTTAAGGTAAGGTAAATTGTATCCCGCCTTTTATAGCTAAGCCTATCTAAATCAAACTTTTAGGCATATCATAAATTAGCACAAATTATTTTTTATAACAAGCATTAAAAAAGTCGCTTCTCCTTGGCACCTGCTTAAGGCAGTCGAGCGGTACGCAGAGACACAGCGCACAGTAGGAACAGTGTCGACACCTCTGTACTTGGGTGTACTCTGTAGGCTTACTCTGCTGTAAATAATGACAACGCTTATGGCTTTGTCCTGGGCTCGCCCAAGGAATTTACTTGAAATGATTCACTCAGAGGCGTACGGCTGTTGCGAGCAGGTAGCTGCGTTTGAGCTGTGCTTTGGCGAGGCAGTTCTTTTGCTGGTGTTATTCTACCTGGCTTTTAGATCTGGTGGCAGTCCCACAAGATCTTATGAGTATATCCCATCCCTGGCCATAAATAGATACTCAGCAGTGTCATCACTGCTTTTTTAAGGTCACTTATTCACCTTCTCTTTTTTCTCACTGACGCTCCGTTTGTTGAGCTCAGTGTTCACCAGGAGAGATGGGACCCTGCCGTGTGCCTCATGTCTTACAATCTTGCTAAGGTTAGCGTGGGGTAGGGGCACAGCACACGCGTGGACATGCAGAGGCAAAGTGCTATCAAAACTATAGCTGCTGCTATCAAGCTTTGAAATATTTCTTCACATACAACACAAAGGTTTCGTTCCCTGATGCTTATACTACCTACATGGGTTCTCCATTAATCATTAAACATACTGTAGACACAAGAAAGGCACAGCACAGGGAAGCTGCAAGTACCTGGGCAGCTTGGAAAGCATTTCTAGCTGAATAATGTAGAATAGGTTCCTTGCAGTTGAGTAGACACCTTCAACTCTTTAAATATATGCAATAGCGTTTATTTCTAACCTTTTACATCAAAACTGGTTCTCCTACAATATACTACATCTGAAGCTGCCTAGCTTGTAAAAGAAACAAGTGGTTTGCTGATTTTTTTCTTTCTCTTTTTTTTTCTTTTTTTTTTTTAACAACATATAATTTACAATATTTACGTAAAGCAAAACAGAATTCCACATCTATAGATGGAAAAGCTTTACCGGCATTCGTGATGCTCCTTGATTATAGAACTAAAGGCGTTCTGATGTAAACTGGTCTTCACTCTTTTTTCCCTTTGTCTTCTGTTGCAAAACCAAACTCTCACAACTTCTTTCTCAAGATTGAGCCCCTCAGCCATCCTCATAATTTCCTGAGAAGAAGGCTTACTTTGTTCTCCAAAGTGCCTCTCTAGGGCTTCTTTGGCAGCGATACTGGATAAAGGGATAAAATTTCACTTTTAAAAACTTTTCTGACATGTTCAGGCTTTTACCATTAGTTCAGGAGAAGGGTCAAGTAAATGCACCAAAGGTAGCGACTTGGTTTGTTTCCTCTTTTTCTACATAAAGGAAACACATGAAGCTTAAATTACACTGTAGTTCTGTGCTGACATAAACAGCATAACATCATGCATAATTTCAGTACAGAGTAATATAAAGGCAAAACTAGCATCAAGTTTGGTGCAGTTTCAGTGTTAACAATGAACTATTTATGCTTCTTGATGTTTTATAGAAGATACAGCTTCTAAGTACCCATGAATGGGATCGCAGGAACTGGAACAAGCCTGACCACCCCTTCTGCCCCAGTCCCAGTGGTGTCATAGGGGTTCAGCAAATCCACATCAGTGGGATTGCGTGGTTGTATAAAACCATTTGAGTTTACAAAGGGGAAGAGCTCCAAAGAGTGGCCAAAGTCGAGTGGTTCACTCAAAAATGTAAATTAAGATTCCTGTCTTTCATGAATTTTATTCACGTTTGTGTTACTCTTGCTTTTTGAGAATATGCATCTATAAAATGCTTGTGTGACAACAGGAGGGATCCGGACCTGGCTTCAGCTGTAGCTGGAATTTCTTTGGACACAAGAGGGCACTGCATGCGTTAGTCTGGAAACGAGGTGCAGGTATTTCTGTTACAGAAATACACGAAGTAGCTGCTTGAGTTCTAGTTGTTTCCTTAATTCATCTGTAATCTGTTGTTGGTCTTTCGTTTATAGGTCTATTTTGCAATGTTTAGTAACGTTGCCAAAACTACTTAATGGCATGATGTTCTGCACACACAGAAGTATAGAAACATCACTGGTTGACTAACAGTTTCTTAGGCTTGCAAATTAAAGTAGAAAATACAATAGCTTCCACCAATTCAAATTAAGTAGTTTTTGCTCAAGGTACGGCTACACTAATACAGTTAGTGGGGCTTTTGTATTACCTCTAGTTTACCTTCAAACACCCAGTAAGAATTGCTAGGAGCAAGGCTGCAGTTCAGATAAAGTCCCAATTAGTTTGAGGTTCTAAAACTGGGGTCCTATTGTTCAAAGGAACAATTAATATTTTATTTTTTTTTTACTATAAGGGTTTTGGGTCTGAATTTTGCCTCAATTATCTGTGCCCTGTGACAGTCTGCCATATTTGATAGTCCCATTGCAGCTGGGTTAGATGTAAAAGCAGGAATAATTTAAAAATGCTTAATATGAGGACCAATTTCCTCAATAGCTATTAAAAAGCCAACGCAAAGCACCACAATATTAGATGAGCAGTCTTCAGTGGGCTCCTCTAGCCAAGAGAAAACACCGAGGACAAAGATGCCTTCAGCTCACAGCTCTCATGCAGGCCATACTACATAAACTGGGCAAGGTCTTGGCACTGCTGCTCAAGTCCTTACTGGCTTGTAGAGACGCTGCGAGGAGAAACTGGCTTCCCAAGAGTAAAGCTTCATTCCTTGTGAGGTGCTGCGATGAGCAAATGAGCTATGAAAAATTTCCCATTCCCGGTGTGTTCCTAAATTGAGACGAATCCCCTTAGAGGAATACTTAATTCAAAAGTAGAGAGAAATAACCTCTTCATTTTATTCCTTATATCAAAGGCAACATGACTCAAAAAACAAGCCTCAAGCTGAACGTGAAAGGAGAAGGTACATTTCATGGCTGTGGGACTATAGAGCAGCCCACATTTCTGGGAGGTGGCACTGTATATCAGGAAGGATCCCTGTTCAAGGAATAGGCAATTCACTGCAATGAGTAGGTCCAGCACCACTAGGGTTGCGTCCAGGAGGCAGCCAAATTCCCTTCCTGTGGAAGGATAATACAACTCCTTGGAGGCCCCCGGAGTGAAGAATTCTTCATTAAAGCTTTTTAAATTTTGGAATATCTAAAGGAGAAAGAAGTACCCCATGTTCTCATTTTGCCTATTTGTTTTTGTAATATGATTTACCAGCCTACTTGGTTTCCACATGGGGGTCGTGGCTAGATAGATGGTAGATGTTGGCCACCAGGGATGTGAAAAACAGGAGAAGGAGGTTCCCAGAACAAATTCTTTTAATTCATTAAAGTGTTTCTTTGGGAGCTCCAAAGAATCCAGTCACAGAGGATAAGGATGCAATATTACTTGTAAAAGTTTGCCCTCAAAATTCCCATGCCCGAGTTCTCTGCAAAATAATGCAATTAATTTTGCTATAATATAGAACCTTCCAAAATGAAAACAAGGGTGCTCTAATACCTCATTCACTACATAGGTATATGCAATTTGGGTAGTATTGGAATAAAATACTTTTTCATATTAGAATGTGTTCTATCATGAAAAACAAAATTCTTTAATTGGGAAAAGTATTCTATTATGAAAAAAAAAAGGTATTTTGGAGAGTTATGCTGTTAATTTTCACAAGAGTATTTCAAAATAGTGAAACATTTTGAAACAGTATAACTATAGAGATTCATTAACAGAAAATAACACTTTGATTTTTCTTTGAACCCAAGAAAAAAATAAGCATCTTAGCCAAAGTGGTTTCTAACATATAAAACCCTAAATATTTATTACCTTATGGTGGTTCTGCGCTTCCTCTTCCGCTCATTCACTCCAACTTTTTCGTTGTATAAAGCTATATTCAAAACAAAATCCAGCTGTCACTTTCCACAGGGAGTAGAAAACAAGCATAATCATCTCCATAAAAAAACAGTCCATTTCTTTGAAGGCAGAAGAAAGCTAACAGATAATGCTGCTTAGTAAGAGCAGCACCACACATAGGAGAGCTTCTTTCTTTAAGACAGTTGGTCACTCTTTTAATTCCAGCTATAAATAGTTATAAGCAAAAGTGATGTGCCACCAGTAAAGCTGCAAACAGCTCTGGTTCTGTGCCTTTGTACCTGTGGAGCTGTACTTCAGTCCCCTCCTTTGACATATTTTGTTCCTCCAACCATGCTGTGTACAGTCTAGTGAGACAGAATCCATTTCCATACCCCTTGGCTACCTCACCCTCTTTCTTCAGAAATGCAGCCTTGGCCCCCAACCCCATTTATTCTTCTGCCTCTTCCACATCACTTTCCGATGGACAAGTTCCCCCATACTTCTCAGAGGCTGCTACCAGCTCACATGATCTTACTCTGCTACTCAATTCTGTAATGCTGCTCAGGTGGTCAGCAGCTGCTATCCCACCACAACCCTCTCACAAGAGATTGTTGCAATGTGCTGGCCCCGCTAGGAGAGCCTCTGGTTTCTAGTGCAGTTACAGGGGAAGGAAGCTTTCTACATTTGGCTCAAAGGAAACTGAAGTTTGTGCCAGAAACAGCTGTTTAACAGTGTTTCCTACTGTTAAATGCAATGGCAAATCCAAAAAGTAGCATTAAGATCATCTCTTCCTCTAGCAGCAAAAAGGTCACATAAGTAATGTCTATGCCGTGATAATTTCTTCAGGGTTTAAAGACCACTGCCTCAACTGAACTCAAATCCCTTCGCCCATGACATCATCTCATGCGCCAGAAGTTGGAAGGGAGAGTCTTTTTCTAGTGAAGAATTCTTGTACACTGTGAAATGGGTTGTCCTGTAAATCCTAATAACAGCTTTGACAGGAGCTCTACAGGAGTGGAGCTAATTTGCTGGGATGGAACTGAAAGAAATTACTTCCAGGAGGCCAAGTGAGGTTTCTACTCATTTGTAGCCTCAATGCATTTCAGTTTGCCCTTCTTTGCTTACCCCAAAAAGATAACCAAAGTTTAACAGAAGCACATCATATTATTTAAAGCTAGTAAAACAAAAACTTTAGTCTGTGGAAGATACATACTAGACCTTCAACATATATATAGGATTCTGGTTTAAATGTAAATCAATATTTAGAAGATTTCATTTCTCTACCTCCTACTTGTTCTGCTTCCTCCAGCCACTTGGACAATATCGATTTCAATTTGCATGCATTCTTGAAACTCAGCTGCAAGTTTTCAAACCGGCAAATAGTAGTTTGGCTGAATTCAGAGCCATGTACTGCAGCCAGTGCTTCTCCAACATTGGTTTGTGTATACCCTGTTAGAAACAAAAAGAAAAAGTCACTTTGGAGCTTTCTAGAAAGGGTTGCTTTCTTTGAGACACTTAGTCCTTCACTGCCAACTCTTATGAAAAGTGTGTCCCTGTGGTGTATTCACAAGGGCTTTCTGCAGAGGTCTCTGTGGCTGACTGTGACCTCACCGCAGAGATGTGTTCAGTCTACTGTTGGCTTCAGCGGAGTTTTACACCAATTTAATAGAGTTTTATACTCTGAGATTAGGGATTTGAGTAGGATGCAGACAGCCCATATCTTTCTTTCTAAACCTGGTGCAATGGCAATAAAGTAATCCCTGGCAGCACCGCTGGTCTCTTGTTACGTGCTGCAACAACTAAGTTGAAGTGATCAGAGAAATGCTGCAGTTTCCATGCAGACACTGACTTTGTAACAGCAATTCCTGATTCAGAGCTCTCAGTGTGTATCTGTCATGTTCAGGGTTCTGGTTCATCGTCCTCCCTTTCTGCCTCTGCGCCAGAAACAAGCAGCATCTCTCCAGATGCTGAATGTGTCACGAGGCAGCTTTTTACTTCCATTTTGATTGCAGTAACTCTACATCTCAACCTCAGACACACAGCCCATATTAACTCTGTCTTTCCTGGTAAAGCTCAACCTCAGATTAGGTTCCCTGTGCAAATTGCATCTTTTCCCATCAGAGCATCAAGCCCAGCCTTACAGGCTCATTGTCATTTATTTGCATCAGAGGAATTTTTTTCCCTTACAAATTCCGGATGAAGATGCAGTAATAATTACAGTCATTAACAGCATGTAGCATAGAAAACCTTTCCATTGCTGTGACAGATATTAAATACATGATATACAACAAAACTGACCAAGTTGATAATACTATTTTAAATCCTACATTTTTGTTTCAGTCACTGTTTTTACACTGGAAATGGACACACTAGCTTCCTAGCCGTTGAGAGTTTTTTTACATTGATAATGCTGGAAGAATTCCCTATCTAGTAATGATAAAATATAATGTAAGCAAGAATATCAAAATTACAGAATCACCGAATTGCTGAGGCTGGAATAGACCTTTGAGATCATCAAGTCCAACCTATGACCTAACACCACAACATCAACTAGACCANACCCTGCACTTGGCCTTGTTGAACCTCATACCATTGGCCTCAGCCCATTGACCCAGCCTGTCCAACTCTCTCTGCAGCATCTTCCTACCCTCCAGCAGATCAACACTCCCCCTCAATTTGGTGTCATCCACAAATTTACTAACAGTAGACTTGATACCCTCATTGAGGTCATCAATAAAGACGTTGAATAGAACTGGGCCCGGTACTGATCCCTGGGGGACACCACTGGTCACTGAACACCAACTAGATGTTGCACCATTCACAATCTCTCTCTGTGTCCAAGTCTTCATTCGGAGAACCCAATATTCATAAGTGGATTGAGTCTACAGTGCTGGATATTACAGTTTTTCAGCACAGTTCAAAGACACGACAGGCTTTTACTTTGCAACGTACCTCTACTCTACAGGTGAGAAAGGCAGGGTTCAATCCACCTTTGTCTTCAGCTAAGATTGTCCAGTGAGTGACATGCAGCTCACCAGAGACAGTCTAATATAACACATCTTGCATCAGCTCCGGTAGTTATAAGACAGGAAAAAAAGATATCAGTTGCTGCTGCACCTGTGTCTTGGAGCAAGAAAATAAACCAGGAAGAGAATCTTCCTACTGGTATGAAAGAATTGCCATGGATGTCACCCATCTTGTATACTGAAATGACATTGCACCATCAGATGAAGCACTTCATGGGGAAGGGGATGGGTATGAGAGGTTAGAGCATGTGCTGCCCTACGCTGTGGAAAATTTGAGGCAATGTAAAACAACTCTTCTGCTCCTGGATGTAATTTAATGAACAACAATATTTTTCTTTGCACTTAAGACAAGTAATTTAAAGGCAGGAAAGTTCAAAGACACTTTCTGTGTACTAAGTTGCAACAAGCAGTATTTCATTAATTCTTTGCAAGTCTTCTAGAAATAGAGAAAGTTTGGCAGTGCAAGAAAGAATTAAAGTTATGATTAGACAATTGCAGAGGCTAGAGCATAAAACATTCAGAAATAATTGGGCTTTCACTGGCATTTTTTCAGCCTTTTGTTCACGGACATAAAGCACATACCGAGTTTGATTCTCCGCAGCTTAAATTCGTTAGCAAATTTCTCCAGTTCCCTGATTTCAGGGGAGTCCATGTCGACAGGCTCTTCAACACTCTTGCTTTTTCTGCGGAACTCCTGTTTGAAGTCAGCAGCACTGGGATCATCTGTGAGGAGTGACTGATGCATAGGCGTGAAGCCATGGCCCAGAGCACAGGAGCTGGCACTCAGGGCGTGCTCCGGGAATTTATAAAGGCAAGGGGTCAGGCTACCTGAGCAACACCAAAAAGAAGACTCAGTATAGCTTTTCTCTACCACTACACAGTAAAGACATGCCTTCGTCATCTCATAATGCATACTCGTAATATTTATCATACAACATATGAAAAAGTATCCAAGAGCGAAGATCTCCTAGGAGATACAGTCTCTCTCATCCCAATACATGAAAACCAAACAAAAGCCACTTTCACGGTCCACAGCCATCCTATTTCTTGCCTAACTATGATGCACTTAAATGAGACAGTAAACGGTCCAGACTTAAACAGATATCAATCCAAGATCTCAGCTGGAATTCAGTGGCACAATAAGATTGATGGATCTATGTCATTTTGAGCCACCTAAAGTGTGCCAGTCTTTATTTTCTGTTACAAAGAATATTTCCATTTGAATAATATTCAATGCTCAGACAAAATACTATCTTGGTTTAGCTGCAGCACAAAATTTATTTAAAGGAAAGTTCGCAGGTAGGAGCTCAAAGAAAAACAGAACACAACAGAACACATTCAAATCATTCTGGTTTCTAAAGAAATTGCTCAAGGACCAAACAAAACTATTTCATACTACTATTTGTTCATAAATATCAGACTTAACAGGGAGATTTAGCTAAGAATGCAGGCTTTCTTCCCTAGATAGTGTACATAAGCTAAAGAGTCTACGATCTGAAAAGGGGGGTGGGGAGCAATCAGTGGAGGATTTTAAACACTCTTCAATGTATTTGAAGTAGCAAGTAAATTTCAGGTTCTCGGGACATCTTTGCAAATTTTCTAAATTACACAAAACTTTGTAGCAAAACCCAGAACTTAATTAACGTCCCACTGCTGCCTCCATTTACTTTTCTTGTCATCACTGCCCTGCATGCTCTCATCAGCACTGGAGGTTGTAACCCCATGGGAATGTTTTATACACCTCACACAGGAAAATCACAACAACAACAAAAAAAAAGAAATTAAAAAGATCTCAAAGAATAAAGGAAAAGACTAAAAAAGAGAAGGACTTGCTTTGCAAGGTGCTGACACTGTTTACCACATTGGGATGAGGCATGCTGCATGTCTGTAAGATGCGACTCTGGGAGAGACTTGCTGATAACATCTCTGGAGTTGCAGGCTTGATGCCTAAAAAAAACCCCACCCAAACAAAAAAGTAAAGGTACAAAAAAAAAAAAAGGAAGAAAAATAAAGATATATTTATTTTAGAATGAAGCAAAATGAACTTCTGAGCCATGCTCTTTAATACCTATTAACTTTTCCCAAGGATCTGAACAATGCCGGAAATGTTTGCAACAGACACGTAGATGCATAATAAAATAGAAGTATTTGGACATTTGCACACTGTGAAGGAAGTCTACCTTGTTCCTAAAAAGTCCCTACACAGATATACTCCTCTACGCTGACATACTCTAACATTTTCTTCACTCTTAAGTGAAAGAAAATGATGAGTTTGATTTTAGACTATCTCTGAGTCATGATTATTTCCTGGGAGTTTGTTAATTTAATTCATGGTATTATCTCATTGACTGTTACTTGAATTTACCTAGAATAACTGTTCCTCTTTCTTACTCAGCCCTGGACACGGGAAAACGAGCAGAATACTAGCATACATTCATGAGTGTAAAAATCCACAATCATCTGTTGATCTGCCGGTTGAATTCAGCTATCCTTCCATCATGCAACCACTTTATTTTATAGCTCCAGTCAGGGCTCCATCACCCCTGGAACTGGTAATACACAGGTACATCACTCTTGATCGCTCAAAAAGTGAGGATTACCAGAGGAAGTGGACAGAGGTCAGCAAAAAGAGCACCACCACCTCAGTCTTGTAGAGAGAAATAAGATACAGTGACTCCCCAAGAGATGTAGAGGTTTGTGGAAACTCTGGGCACTGACCCCTAATTTCCTAACCCCTTTTCTAGTACCTTAACCCCAATCCTGTCTTCTTTAAGCAACTGTCTTGAATTGGTCCCTCTAAAGGAAAACTAACCAAAATCAACATGCTAATAGGTCACCCAGCTGAGGGTATGTCTCTTACCTGCCATCACCCCGTAGGTAGATGGTTGATTTCCATAATGACAGGAGGGCACAGAGTAATGAAGGCCTGCTGAAGTGTTTCCCAAAATCATCACGGCAAAGTGGATATGGGAGCATATAGGAGTTTGGAGCAAAGATAAAACAGATGGGACTGGTAAGAAAATGTTTGAGGATTCGAGACATAGCCCTTAAGTTCAGGGGTAGACAGTACCCTTGCGTGTAGTTTTTGTGCGCATTCAGTGAGCGTTTAACTCTCGGTCACAAACCATCAGGTTAACACTGCTGGAAGTCCAGACACTTGGCCATATTGCACCAGACAAGACTGCCAGTATAAATAGTGAGATAATCTCTGAGCCAAGAACAAAAACTGTCATGCTGTGGTCTCAATACATTATATTCAGTATAATCTATGGATATAACCTAGTTTACATATATTGGCAAGCAAAGGAAGCATTGAACTCTCCAGTGGGAGACTGATTCCTCTCCCCACTCAACTTCCATGCACTATCTCATTTAATCTTAAATAAAAACTTAATCTATGTTCCCAGAAAATAGATTGGCTTCACTGCTGTGCAACCCCCTCAATGAACACAGGCATCAAGGAAGGCAGTATTTTATGCATGCCTAAAACCTGGATTTCCAAAAGCAGCAGTTTGGGGCATTTCCTTTCAGGCATCCAGAAGTCACATATTCCTAAGTGCCAAGGTACCAAAACCATTTCAGAGTGTTTTGGCAGGGAAACAGAATGATAGGCTGTGGGCTTTTCTAAAAAGTTAGGCCATAATCCACATTTTTCACCATAAGCACCAACAGATACACAATTAATTTATTTCTAATGTTTTCATAGGGATATTTCAGATCTGTGCTCAGTAATCACCAGTGCCTGAAAAAGCAGACAATTTTTTACTGAATGTAAGAAGAGAGATATGGTTGTTTCTCATGCGTAATTAGGAACAGAAATGCTTATACTGCCCCCTCTATCAACTGTCATAAAGCATAATATTAAAAATTCATATTTGTGAGCATTCAGATATGTAAAACTGCATTTTACAGTACACACTCCAGTTGTTTAAAACAATGTAATCAATGAGGGATTAGAATCTCTGTTTTCTACAACTGTAATCATAACAGTAAAATGTCTTTTTAAATTACATTTATGCAAATATAAACATGCCTGGTTTAGTAGATTTTGCACTAATATGAATGCATCCAAAGTAAGGACTGCATTAATTAAGCTAAAATATTTGGAGCAGTACAACTTTTCTGTTGAGGTAAGATCTAAGTACTTGTTTTTGGTTTTTTTCCCCTGTTATTTCAAAATTCATATACTATAATTTTAATGTATCAAAATAACACTATCAACTCACTAATAAGGATTTAAAATTAAATAGTGAGGATTACGCTAAATATTAACAATAAAAGTATTGAGGGTACTGCAGAACAGCAGTTGTATGACATAGTATAGTATTTGAACAAAAGTATATTCACCTCTGTTTCATGATGCAGAATTGTTACATGCATCTTGACATTTAACAGAAGTTGGTATTCAAAATTCTTTCCAGTCTACTTTGCACATAACTTCTTCTTAAATACTTTCACCAGAACGGCATCATTTATTACAACTCCTGAATCTATGTATGAAATTTGCAAACCTTTACTCATTACAGTTAGCATCCTCTGTCACTGCTTCCATCCTCACAGGGTTACCTGGGAGATATGACCCCGCAAACAAAATTCTGACTGACTACAATGCTATTTGTCCTTGGATGGTAACTACAAAATATCACAATCTAAATCTGAAGTAGGTGAGCTGTCTGCTTTTGGCTGTCACCATGTACTTTTTATTATGAATCAGATGGATTTAGAAAATACAACTACGATACTGATACATAAATTTGGCCTCATCCAAAATTCTTACATTCCATATTACTACTGCTACACAAAACCTGTATTAGGACATTTTGAGCCTCCTGCTTCATGTATAAGATCCTGTTATCTACCATCAATGCTCAGTTTTCATTCCTTGCACGCATTTTTTTTAATTAAAATGTTTTATTATAGATGCATTTCAGGAGAAAGCTAGTTTCTCGTTAAGACCCCACATAAAATTCTTACATTAACGCATTTTCAAATAAAACTATTTATTTTGCTATTCCTGAAAGCTTCCCATCAACAATTCCTGTATTTCAGAAACCCAATTCTGCAAGTCTAAGGCTGTAAGAAAACTCTCTTTGTCTCTTTCTCAGATAGTTCAATAGTTACACAGTCCTAGTACTTAAATGCAATTAACTGAATTATATACCCAAACACACAAAATTCAAAAATATTGATGAGACTTCTGCCACCAAGTTTGAGCATTCCACTTAAATCTTAGTGTTGACTCAGCATTCAATATCCTTTGTAAAGCAATGTTTTGACTTTTTGAAAGGTTCTACAAATGATCTTTAGATCTGACCTATTTTAAAAACATTTCCTATATAAAGTAATGTCTATTATTTTAAATTGTGGCTACATAATAAACAAACTTTCAATTAGTTTACATGACACTTGTCATTAGAGACTGCATAGTCATAACAACAGTTGACAGTGTTTGAGCCTGTTCTAAGTTAATGCATTGGTAGCATACTCGAGCTTCATGTTGTAACAAAATGAGAGAAAGCTACAAATTTAGATAAAATATCAACATTTGCATTTTTTTCCTGATTTATTCATCACACAGGGTTTTGTGAAAATGCTTGTACTTTAATACAGCCCAAATCACATATAGCATTGATACTAAACACTTTAAATATTGCAGAACTCAATGAACACGTATCATCCAAAAACATTACAAACAAGAGCTACTGAGAGTAAGATTATTTTTAAAAAGTACCTGTAGAAACAACATTGGTGGCATGGTTAGAAACCGGCAGGCACTCTGCAGAGCTGTGATGCATTATCAGAGGCAGAGAGGGAGAAGACTCAGAATTCAAGGGTACAAAGGTGTCAGAGGAAGCAAATGCTTGGCAAGTCATACCCTCCAACAGCCGAAAGAGCTACTCGCCCCTGTTTTCTAAAAGAACAGATCCTGTGCAATTAACAGCAGCTCAAACTCTGTTCCAGGCTTTTTACCTGCATATACATGTACAGGAGGGCTCCAGAGCACAGGGAGGTCGTGTGCAGGTATTTATACCACTAGGAAATCCCTTTATCCATTTTAATGTTCTTTTCCCAGCAATATTGCTATACTGCTACAGAGCCTCCCTCCTTCCCACACAAACACAATACGTGGCCAATTAATAGGGGGGCGGGGAGAAAAGGGAAACCAGAGACATGATTTAACAGATATTTTCAATTAGGTCTTTTGTGGAGAACAATGATCAGGAAAAAAACCCCACAATATATCGTCTCCAAAGTCAGTAGCAATGAGACAGGTATGTTTAATACTAAGTACATTTCCACAGTTAACACCTGCCACCAAAATCTCATTCAGGCAACTGTCTGGAAGGCAACTTGGCTGAGAGCTCAATCAAAAGTCTGCCCAAGTCAAGAACCTATAGCAAAATAATCTAAATTAACCTAATTCCCAGCAGTTGCACACCAATCATTTGTCTTAACGTACACTGGTATAAACCAGAGATGTGTAATATGGAGCAGCTGTGTCCAGGAGGAAGTTTCTGAACAGATAGCTGTATGTTTATCTAAGATCAACTCTTGAAAGAGCCCATAGTGTCACATAAAACTCATTTATTGTCCTGTTATTAATTCATACTACTGCAGCATACTACAGTCTCATCCAGAAGGTCCTGGTGTTTATTGTGCTACACGCTCAGTAAAAATATGATCTTTTATCCAATAATTTACTAAGTGATTTGTTGGCATGAGACTGGAATTACTTTGGAGCTGTAAAGAACATACAGGTTACCCTAAAAAATGATGAAAATAATTACAATACACCACAGTTGCATATTCCACATGTATGCCACAAATCTCAAAGGAAAAAAGTTATGGAAATGGTCTATTTAATTTATTTTTACTTTTTAGGATGCAAAATGTATTGATATTGAGGCGTTGGGGTTTTTTTGTGTTCTGATTTTCGGGGTGGTTAAGATAACTTTTTTTGGTCTTTCACGACCAGGGATGGTTGGCTTGGATCTTTTATTTCTTTTACATAATGATGATCATACTTTCAGTATGTTTAGTATTTCAAACTGGTTCAGATAGCTGAATTAGGATTTTGACAGCATAGTCTTCAGATACGTGATATGGAAGCAATCATACATGCTATTACATCATTTCTCATGGATTATCGCAGAAAAATCACAAGGTTTAGTGATGACCTTGGTCTGCACACCAGTCCTTGGTAGCAACTCTAAACATCGAGCGCTATCAATTCTGGAAGCACACACTGTCTGCAAAAATCTGTTGTTAACTTCAAAAAGTGCAGTTACTTAAAAGAGACTTAGCTGAAAAGTAAAATCACTGAATTAGTTCTGTTCTAACTCAAACCAGGACAAAATTCAACAGCTGTTTCAAGAATTTTCACCTCTGGTGACCTTTCTCCCTCAGCAAGAAGCATGATACACCCACCAAGAGCTTCAGTCCACATACCTACTGGGCCCTTGAAGCCATGGGAGAAAAAAAGAAACACTAAGAGTAACTTTGTGGCCTTGTCCTTGACAATTCTTTTTTTTTTCCCCTCAAATCCCAATAGGTAGTACATCTACTGCAAACTCGTATCTTTGCATCTAGCATCCCCAAGTGCAAGATGGAGCTCACTTCCAAATTTTCAGTTCTTCCTGAGGTCAGGAGACTTAACTACCCAGGTGCTCAAGCTTTCCAAGCCTACACAGCTCATTAGAGGAGGTTATAATAGGTTCATGAAAGACACTCAGCTGCATCAGCTGGGACCAAGAGAGACTTGGAAGGTACATGCAGCCAGTAGTCATGAAGAACTGAACTCTTCCCCAGAGTATGGTAAAAAGCTGTTCTGTCTCACCCCATCAAAGGTCCTTGCATGACATTACTATTTAGTGTTGTGTTTCATACTGCTGGATGACTTGGATTTTTATTTGTGTGTGTTCGTGCCACATTACCTACTTCTCACTACAAGTAACCACTTCATTATTTTTCTTTTGATTATGATTGAGTTTTCAGTCACATTTGGTTTAAAATAAACATTTTTTGGCTGCATTTTTGAGGATCCTGAATAGCTACACACTGTTAGCAATACCAGGTGTTTGTCCACGTTCACCAGATAGAGTAATGGAGATCATTTCTAGAGAGAATACCACTTCTTCTAAAGCTTTGTTACTAACCACTGTGGATATTGTGTGAATCTGTTACTACTTCTGTTCTGCCAAGAGTCCCTTGGTGGTGAAGCCCTGACACACCATCTACACTCAACTGTTCATCTGGGCTTCAGACTGGCTTACCCAAAGTTACTCTGTGACTCTGTAGATGATAATTTTATGGTTAAACTCCACTGCACAAAGATTTTGCCAACATTTGTTTTTCTTATCCCATCTCCTATCTAGATCTGCAGTAACAGGTATTTTTCTGCTTGATTAGGGAGATTCTAGGGCCAAATGGACCTGAGAAGTGCCTCTTTACTGCCATGGTGACATCTCAGGAACCTGTGCCAGGTGTTTGTCTAAGGACACTCCATTCTGTCCATGAGAATGTGCTAATCATAAGTAAAAAAGATGATATAGTCCTCCTTTCCCACGTCAAGAAGCAATCAGACTTTGGGACTGGAAAAGTCAGTTTGAACTAACAGTAGTTTCTCTCTTCCGACTACATTCACAGAAGACCAAAGTTGTTCTAGGCTAGTAGACCACAAATGGGAGACCTGGAGTGATGGGGGATTTTTGAATTGGCTGGTTATTTTGTTGTTGGTTTTGGTTTTTTTATAAATCTTAACCTTACAGGCTGTAAGAGTGTAAAGGCTACCCCAAGGTCCTTTTTTCCTCCTCAGAAATTAACAGGATGTGTCAGTTTATCTACGGCCTTAGAGCAGAAATACTCTCTGCCCCCTTACTTCATTATACGATCTCTATCTGTCCTCCCTCCAAACTGCAGTCTTTGGCCAGATCTTGAAAAGAAATGCAAAACTGTACTAATTATATACCAATAAATCCCAGCCACTGTCTGAATCTTAACACTCACTAGCCCAAGTTTGGACATCTTACAGAAACAAAACATGCATGTCGTTTTCCAGTGAGAGAGCACCTTATGAATGAGAAAGGCTTCACTGGACATACTCAAATGGACCAAAAAATATACATAGAAGTTATTATCACCCCCAGACAGCCCTCTCTTCCTTTATTTCTTAATTGTCTTCTAATAGCTGAAAAAGGAAAGAATAACAGTTCAGCAATTCCAGATCTGCTGCTACCAACTGAAAGAGATCATCCCTCCCCTACACTTACAAGTGCTCTCAAAAATTCAGCGAGGGTTTTCTGCCCTGAGACACAGACCCCATTCTAAAATTGGATGGTGATGTGCTGTTCGTACTTGCCACAGCAAAGCCCATCTGCCCTCTTGTGAATACTCAGTTGAAATGGACCTTTCAAGTGACTGTTACTTCTATAAGGAGGACTAGGGAAAATTAAGGTTTTTAATGACTGACCCCCTTTTTATGCTATATACTGTAGGGTAATGCTAAGCTCACTTTTATTTCTTCCCTTAAGTTATTTTTAATTTTTGCTTCATGTCGGGACGCTTACTCTCTTTCTTCTAAAACTATTCTGATTGAATCCCAAAATACCTAAGAGAACCTGCAAAAAACATTTGAATTTCTGTTTAGACAGAACTAAGCTACTTGTTTTCATGCCAGAAAGATCTCTTCACACGGGACTCTCACATACAGACTCTGATTGTAGTCTCTCAGGACTGGCTGTGACGCAGTCAGGGAAAGCACCATCATTTTGCTCACAGGAGCACTGTTCCTGAGAGATGATCCCATGCTGATTGACAATATGGATTTTCATCCCTACCTTTGCCAAGCACGACATAATTGCAAAGGAAAGTAGGCACAATGCTGGACGTGGCAACGTCATTCATTCATTCATTTTCCTGGGTCTCCAAGGCTTTCCTCTAGATAACTTGCAAATATAAGGCTTGTTCAAATAAAGAGCAGTAGAGATGGAAGTCTCTACAAGAATGATCACTATAAGACTCCTAAGGCTGAAACATTTCCCACTCAAATAATTGCCCACATGTATATTTCCACTCTGGTGAGGGGGGGTGTGTATAGATGTATATATGCATATCCCTGTACTCCTCCTCTCCCAATAATGCATCTCGGAGAACTTCTGATTCCTTGTGAAGTAAGCTTCACTTTTTTGTTTACTGCACATGGGGTGGGAGATCTTTAACTCTTTCTAGTTTCTGTAACTCCTGTACATTTTTGTACCATGTACTTATATGTAAAAATACCTTTGTCACATGTATAATTTTGATGCAGAATATCTAACTCCTTAGATTTTAATTCCATAATTTCATGGTTGTCTTTTACTGAATTGGTGAAAAACTATAAAACAAATAGAAAGGAAACAGCAACTACCTTCTGACTTGTTTCTATTTTGCCATTAACAGTCTTTTGCAGATATACGTTAAGACAACAAGTTGAGCATACTCAAACTGCATTCCAGATTTCCAAAGAGTCCCAGCTCTATTAGGGCTTCCAGTTGTATCATTCCTCTTTGTTGGGTATTTTCTTAATTCATTGTACTCCTGGCACACTGCATTGCTTGGCAATCCTGCAAAATTGAGTCGTCTGTCGTAACTGTCCCGCATGAAGCATCCCAGCAATGTCTGCTCAATGCTGTGTAACAAGAGCATCTGCAAAACATAGTGGAGGCCATTTCACATGCATACAGACTCTAAAAGATCCTTTTTGGAACAGCAAATGCACAGTTCCTTTCTCCATACCAATGAGGTAGCACACTTGGGTTTCAGCTCTCGGGCAGAAATACTCTTATCATTGCTGCACAAGCTAGATTGGAAAGCTGGTCTGTGAAGCCCACAGTAATGGTGAGGGTAGCCCCTTAAATGCAGATACTTGCACTGCTCCTCAGTATCACAAGTGTACTTTGTGTTTCAAGGACTTGTCTTCACAGAGTGAGTGGTCTCAATGGTAGGTGGTATCAACAGAAGCGGGAAGGACTGAACATCACAAAAAAGCAGGGCTGAGAGACATTTCAGCACACTGCAGAATGTAAGCATTAAATATGTCTGTATTATCACACAAAATCAGTGACCTGGACAGAAACAAAGCACTAGTGATATAATTGCAGATGCTGTGTCATTTTTGGAACATTTGAATATTTGCAGTAGTTTACAGCTGCTCTAAAGATCTGCATGTTTACACAATGCTTCCTCCTATTTTTATTATCCAGAAAGACCTTTAACTGAAATTACTATGCTCCTATTATTGAAATACTAAAAGGACAGAGGGTTAGCATACATTTATATTTTACTTCCTACACTGTAACTGAAAAAAGGCATCTCTAAGTTCATTACACTATGTACTGGAAAAAAAAAAAATGAAATCAATCCTCTTTCTTAGGTAAGACATTAAGTGACTAACTGTCAGCATATGCCATGGACAGTTTCATCCACAAATGATGGGGAGGGAGGGCAGATTAAACATCTTCAAGGAAAATACTTTCCCAGGGACCAGCACAATACAACACTTTTAAAAACCTATGGAAGGCTTATCTGATCTTGTTGCCAAAGTCTGGTTCGCTGGAGTCTGAGTAAAAAACGTGTAATTGCATTAGAGCAAACAATAGCCTTAAAGCCTGATTTAGACCAAGTGGGACTACTTCATAAAGACCAAAAAGAACGTAAGATTATTTGTTTCTCCGAACCACCTGTCCTTAACTTTAGATCATCTCCGCAGAAAAGAGCCCCTGAACACATAGCACAGACAGAATCTGTTATCTGCAGGGAAAGGTGGTGTTCCCACGGCTCTCAAAGTACAGCCTGAGCCTTGCTGTCAGCGACTTCCCGTGCAGGGCGCATCATAAAATATATTTAAAGTTATAGATAAGATCTACAAACCTAAGAGGTGGCTAATAGAGAGCACAGATATACAGTTTTCACTGGCTTGTTTCATGCTCCCAGTCAGATTGGTGCTTCTCAAAATGTTACACATTAGACACACACACAGACACTGAGAGATCCTGACACTTCATAATAGCAGCCCGAGCACATTCCACAGAAAAGCAGTGCAGGACTGGGCTGCAGTTACAACTGGGCCTATACAGTGGACCTATACCAGGCATAAATTTATTCAATTATTTATTCACCTCTGTGCCCGGTAAGATTATGGAGTAGATCCTCCTGAAAGGCACTGCTGAGGCAGAGGATTAACTAAGAGGTGATTGGGTACAATCAACATGGACAAATCGTGCCTGGCAAACCTGGTGGCCTTCTATGAATAGGTCGCAACATCAATAGACAAGGAAAAAGCAACTGATATCATTTACCTGGACCAAGCAAAGCCTTTGACACTGTCCCGCACAACATCCTGGTCTCCGAGCCAATAAAACAAGTGTTTGATGGATGGACCAGTTGGTGAATAAAGAACTGGCTTGACGGCTGCACTCAAAGAGTGGTGGTCAAGGGTCCATGTCCAAGTGGAGGCCAAGGATCAGTGTTGGGACCGGTCTTGTTTAACATCTTCATTGGCAACATGGACAGTGGCATTGAGTGCACCCTCAGCAAGTTTGCCGACGACACTGAGCTATGTGGTGCAGCTGACACGCTGGAGGGAAGGGATCCATCCAGAGGAACCTTAACAGGCTGGAGAGGTGGGCCCATGCCAACCTCATGAAGTTCAACAAGACCAAGTGCAAGGTCCTGCATCTGGGTCAGGTACAATCCCAAGCACCGCTACAGGCTGGGCAGTGACTGGCTTGAGAGCAACTCTGAAGAAAAGGACTTGGGGGTGCCGGTGGACAAGAAGCTCAACATGAGCCATCAGTGCACGCTTGCATCCCAAAAAGCCAACCGTATCCTGGGCTGCATCCAGAGAAGTGTGGCCTGCAGGTCGAGGGAGGTGATTCTCTCCCTCTACTTCACTCTTGTGAGATCCTACCTATAGTACTGCGTCCAGTTCTGGAGTCCCATTACAAGAAATATANGTGGCCTTCTATGAATAGGTCGCAACATCAATAGACAAGGAAAAAGCAACTGATATCATTTACCTGGACCAAGCAAAGCCTTTGACACTGTCCCGCACAACATCCTGGTCTCCGAGCCAATAAAACAAGTGTTTGATGGATGGACCAGTTGGTGAATAAAGAACTGGCTTGACGGCTGCACTCAAAGAGTGGTGGTCAAGGGTCCATGTCCAAGTGGAGGCNTGAGGGACTTTTTAGGATGTTGGGTAGTGATAGGACTAGGGGGAATGGATCCACACTAGAGGAGGGTAGATTTAGATTGGACGTTAGGAAGAAGTTCTTCACCATGAGGGTGGTGAGACACTGGAACAGGTTGCCCAGAGAGGTTGTGGAAGCTCCATGCCCAGAAGTTTTTAAGATCAGGTTGGATGGGGCTCTGAGCAACCTGATCTAGTGGTAGATGTCCCTGTCCATGGCAGGGGGGTTGGAACTAGATGATCTTTAAGGTCCCTTCCAACCCTAACAGTTCTATGATTCTATGAGGGAAAAAAAAAAATATATAGTTATCTTTAAAACATTTACAAAATACTATACAATTGTTAAAGGCCAGGTTTAAAACTCTAATGTGTTACAATTTACTCACTTCTAACTAATTCAGGACCATATAACATCCTTTTCAGTAGCAAATGTCTATTTTTTCCACATAAGTTTTCATTTGTTTCCACAGAGAAAAAGATTTTCATATACCTGGTTATGAATTTAAATCCACACAGTGCTAACAGCTAAACTTTTCAGTGAGCGCTCTTATTTATCTCCAAATGACTTCCTTTGATTTTTCTTACGTCATTTCAGAAAGGGTGTCTGTAACATGGGGAAGCTTTTATCATTCAGACACAGGGGTTTGCTACTATAGCTAGGCCACTAATTCTTTCCTAGTCTTTTCTTTCATATTACAAGACAAACATTGTATTCACAAAGCTTTTGTAAATATTCATGCACGCCGAATACAGTGTATATGCTGCTGTGAATCATGCAAATTCAACACTGACTCGCAGCTTCAAGATACTTAACTTCATTATCTAGCTGCATCTAGCTGTGTTGCTGACTACAAATCAAGATTCTGCAGGTAGAAGTCACATTTCTTGATATTTTCAGATTCAAAAGTGTGTCCAACTACAAAATACTTTTAAGAGATCAGATCATTCATCCATACCGTACAGTCTATGTTTACTAAAACTTAGAACCAACCAAGCAAACAAACAATCAAGAGTAGTTTTTTAAGGGATCTGCTAACTCAGATGCCCAAGACCATAAAGGTTTCCCCAGACAACGTCTTGGAATAAGCCACATCAGCCATCCGAATACCTATTGACATAATAACTGAAATTCATCAACATTACATATAGCCTAAGACTGCATCATCCAATCTCTGCAGCTTTGCTATGAATTAGTCCATTTACTAGCAAAGATGAAAAGATCTATCAGAAAAGCCAGCATCTAACTGGCAGTATAAGCTTTCCCCTGTTCAAAGTTCAAAAATCTACTGAACTAATTTTTTTCTCAGAAACTGGGTTTATACAGTTAAGCAATTGTATTAAACAATGACAATGAGCAAGTGCTGAAGTATTTTTTCTTGAAAGTATCTTTGACATCACTTATCTCCAAAAGCAAATTTTTTCTTCTTAATTCCCAGAGAGGACATTGAATACTTGCCTCACTATCTTTTGAAAGAATTTCAGAAATTTCCTTCTAGAGGACAAAACTCTTGAAAGGATCAGAGTACGTTTAAAGGCTGAAAATATTTTTCCATGGTTGTTTATCACAGCAAGACGCCTTCAGCATTATAGCCTGTGCCTTCTTTGAACAATATACACTTTCTATATATTCCTAGGAAGATGAATTTCATGTTCCAGGCTTAGGCCCATCTCCAGCTCTGTGTGATTCACCGTAAAATTTCTGCTATAACAAGACAATCCTCATGAGCATCCTCACCCCCTTCATGCCACACAGTGAAATAATGTTTTACCATATATTCTTTATGTGACCTCATCTCCACCTCTTTACAATTAATTAGAATGAATACCAAAGAAACTTCTGTAGTCTGGACATTTACTCTAGGCTGCCAGAAATTAATGTTGATTCACAGCCAGAGGCAAGTGTGTGTGTCAGATGCCCAAGCCTCTCTAGAGCTGTGTGAGAGGCATGTAACAGGTAACAACTGAAATCACATTCTGGGAGACTGGGTAATAGTTTTGCCCATTGCTCAATTTTATTAGAAACTTGAGACAAGGATAAGCTATAACTCATGGAAAATGTACTAAATAATGAGGATTCTATTTATTTTTTTCCCCCCCTTCTTCTCCCTCTGGCATAACAATCATCCTCTGATGTGCTCATCTGCTTCCCTCCTCTGCTCTGTGCCTCCTGTCCCTACTCCCCACTTCTTCCTCATTATGTGTTGCAGGAAAGAAGAACAGGTTGATATGTTCCCAAATATATTTGGATATCTGGCCAGCAGAACTGATGAGCAGTTTTCAGCTATAAATTTGTTCCAAAACTAAAAGCGAAATCTTCAGTTTCAACAATTTTGGCCTAAAATAAATGAGATGACTGTGTTTAAATGGAAAGTTTCGGCTTTAATGAAAAGTAATTCAGAATTTCAGAAACTATAGCAAAGGCCTCACCTAATGCTCTGGGCATCTTTGATGAGTTTTTGTAAGTTAACTCAAATACTATTACTATTTTTGACATTATTTTAGGTAAAATATGAACAGATTTTTGATCTGCAATATTATCAATGTTGTTTAATGCAAATAGTTCAGATAGCTTACACAGAATAAATTGTGGGAGGAAAGCTTTCCAGACATATTGCAAATTTAGACATCAGCTCTTTGGGGATTATCCAAATTTGTGTTAATTCATAGGATGAAAATGTTACTTAAGATTTAAAGTAGTAAAGGCACAACATAAGAAAATGTGTATTTTTCTAAATTTAATTTGAATCTTCATATCTTCTGAGACTGCTGCCTTTTATTTTTTTAAGCACCTCTAATATTTCACATCACATCATATGCAGTTATCTTAGTAAGAAAGAGCAAAATGTAACTGTAATATTCATAATACATCCAAAAAAATTTACCCATATTCATCTAGGTTCAGTCTAATTAAAATGTCACTAACAATCAAGTTAGAAAAAAAAAAAGACAACCCCAAAACCAGACTCTGAAATACATTCAAAACATTAAGGTCGAACTTTGATATCCTCATTAAGCAGTATATTAAGCAGTAAACAGTCTCAAAATTCTTCAAAAACACCACTCAGTAGTACAAGTACAGCTGGCAAGATGTGGGCTAAATAGAACTTTCTAATTTGCTAAAATGATTAGTGATGAGAATTCAATTATTTCTGTATTCATAGAGCTAAGTGATAAAATAATGCTGCTTGCTTTCATTATCTGTGTAAAATAAAGGTCATCAGCTGGCTACAAAAATCAAAACCTAAAAGACAGTATTATATGAGCTCCCAGAAAATCCTAGTCATCTATATTCATACTTGAACTTTGCCTGCACACACTGCATTGATGAATATTAGTATATTAGACAGACAAACATCATCAGCTCAACACGGTCAGCAGTTTTGGGTTTCATGACCAAAGAAAACATCTTGCAAGCAAAGTGATTTCATTAGCATATTCAAAACACTGACCGGCTCTGTCTGAAGGTCATTTAAAATTCCTTGAAATGCGAGAAAAAAAATTTAATTCTTAGATCTCTTATAACATTTACAATGCATTATTCTTTAGGAAAGTATGTCATAACTCTTACTAAAAATGTAATCCGCGTAACTCAATCAACCTTTAGCAAGCAATGTTAAACGTGAGAAGCAGATTTTCCCAGTAAGAGAATACTCATCATAGTATAGCACCACTTCACCCTTCAATATCTCCTTTTTTCTAATGACCTCGTCATTGTACCCAGTTACTGCTTCCATTTTATGGGTAAGGAAACTTAAGATGCTTGCCCAAGAGAATACAAAATCAGTGGCCAGCCTAGGGATAGCAGCCAGATCTGCCAATGACATTTTGATCAGTGTTTCACCTATTAAACTATACTACTTTTAAGTGTATTCCTATGCCATGGGAGAAAGCCTGAAATGTCTCACCAGGTGGACATAAGGACTCAAAAATTGCATTTGCACTTTCCGGGGTGTAACCAAGGGCAAAGCCCCATGCTTTTCCATTCTCTAAATTCAGAAGCCACTGTCCAAGATTTGATCTCGTTCAGTCTCAATACAAGTTGACAGCTGAGAGATCACCCTCTCATTTCCAATATAAGCGAGAATGGGTATTAGGAAGAGAGGGCTTTCTAGTATTTTTAACAATCTCATACCTATACACACTCTTAAAATATTGCTCAGGTAAAAGTCAGAAAGTGAGAACCTTCCCAAAGCAAGAACACAACTAAGCTCAAACAATAATGATGGTGTGATTGCCATAAACTATTTGCACGGGACTACAGGAATTACTTATTACTTGAAATCATTTGGAGCTGTTCCTTTCTCCCCAAAGTAAATATTTTAATTCTTCTTGTTGGAACTGTGTTGACAGACCTTTCACAGAAATGACTGCTTTGCTAACTAGGGCCTCAGTCTCCTTTAAAGCACCCTACCACAGGTACTGTGCTTACAGAAACCATACTGGGAGGCAGACACAATAGGGTTTTCAAATTTCCTTTTAAATCACAGCACTGCATTTTAATCTGACAGCGTGAACTTGTAACACATGGCAAGTAGCTTTTCACTGTACCAGCAGGTGTACTGGCCTAAAGGAGCAGGTATTTAAATAAAATACCATGCCGTTTCCAGATGTTAAAACAAACAAGCACAATTCAAAACATGTATACGAGAGGAGGGAAGCAGAAGAGGAGAACCCTTCTGCTTTTTTACAGAGAATTGCTCTGGTCAAAAGAAATCTTATGTTTAACTCAACAGCATTTAGACTTTTGAAATCCCCTCTTTTTCCCGTGCAAGGAAGCCCTACGGTGAGAGCAACAATAGACTGTGGGCGGGGAGTGTGATTCTCAGCATGGCTCAATTATATGAGACCTCCTCTGCTTTGTGCCATACCTGAAGCTGTCGTGCAATGTGGTGGCCTTCTTGATGGTGGTGGAGCAGGAGAAAGAGGCAACTAGCCAGTCACCATCTCCCCTCAGGGCTGTCAGCCAGCCTGTGGGGCTAGCAGGCAGCCAGAGAGCATCAGCATGAGACACAACCATCCAGAAACTCCTATGTTTCACATGTGAGGTGCAGCAGTCAGATAACTTCCAGAAATTCTCTTTTGGAAGGGGATTTCTTCCACTCCAGAGTAGTCAAACACTCCTCAGCTTGTTATTCCTCAGTGCCTGCAGGAGCCCTGCAAGGAACCTAAAGGATCCTCCTGCATAATGCCCTTTTCCTTCACCTGCCAGGCCATACCCATCTTGGGACTAGATAATGTCTCAGAAGCTGGGCTTTTAAGGAAGTTTCAATTAGGACACTCTAGTGAAAGATGCATTAAGTGAGGGGACTCCCACAGTACAGAGCACAATACACACAACCTAGAGACTTTAAACATAATTTTTCTCTCTGCACTCCTTCCTATAAGGGGAAGAAATTTACCACAGCAAAATTTCACTACCCATCATTGCAGCCTTCCCTACATTGTAGCAATGAGGTAGGGAAGGAACAGGGTGCACAAGCTCACCACTGTTCTCTACGTCTTTTACACTGTTTTTTATGATACTGCAGTGAATGAGAGGCAATAAGGAAGTTATTGCAAAGAAGACATAAGAGAACCCTTACAGAAACCTACCACCAACAAACATGAACAGCATTCTTCATAAGTCATTGTCAAACTATCAGATTTCCTTTACAAGAAAAACAATTATCTGTGTATGATGCTGTATAACAAGTCAGTAATACAGAGGATTCTGTGCAGACTATGTGCTCCAAAAGGGCTCTACACAAAGAAACACTAACCTTTCCTACATGCTCTACCTGGATAAACAGTGTGAATATACAGAAAGAAAAAGAACTCCTTAACGACATAACACAGCCTAGGAAGAACACTAACAGAGCTCCCCTTCTCATCAACTGTCTCTGGTTCAGATCAGTAAGAATAAGTATTTTTCAGAAGCAAAGGGAAAGTAAACACAGGAAGACTGCTTGTAAACAGCATCTTTGAGTTCTGAATGGTCTTGCGATCTACACCGACAACGTGTCCATATCCCCTCCACTGCACTATGAAATACATTCATACACTTACAGTTGTAGGCTTCAACAGTCCTAGTGAAAACAAACAAACAAACAAATGACTTTCACTGATCTTTCCATAACACAATCCATTGTAAACCACAAGAAAAACCTCTTCAAGCACCTGTGTGAACCATACCACCCTGCAAAATGTAATCTCATTGAGTACATCTTCTGAACACCTTTCTATTGATGAAGCAATTAAGGAAATTGTTCCCTTTTCTGTCACTTTGTTACTTCTCCTTGTTGTTTCCTCCTCTTTTCAGACCCTGCTTCCCTCCTAACTTGGAACTGGTTACAATTCCCTTTTCGAAGCTCCTCTCAACCTCTCAGTTGACTTATCCACATGATGCAAAAATCACTTGCATTAGGGCACATCACCTTTCCTTGCTGTCCAGTAAAATATAAAATTATAAGTTGAACAAAAAGATACAATATATTAAAAAAAGAGCCGGCTTGCCTCAACAAAAAAGCCAGTTTTAGCACAATTGTTAAAAGATTAGGCATTATCTAACCTTTTAATATTTATCTGGAAGTTAAGTTGGGAGGTATATTCCCATTTACTCAAAAAATAAGTAACAAAAACTCCAGACATCCCCGGTCACAAAACTATAGTAAAGGTGAAAGCTACCACCATTTTCTCTGTCAGTTGGCACTTACAAGGAGACCATAGTAACACTACCATATTCCAATTACTTTAATTTAACACTAACTCTATGAGCAATAAGTTGATTTTTTTTCAGAACATCCCTACGGATTGTCTCAGACCGACTAAATAGCTACCTTCCCCACAGGACAGAGGCTTCATTAGATCTGAGTAAACATGAGCTTTTGATTTTCAGTCTTGTTAGAGGGGTTTAAAAAAGCTGGTGAACTACCTGACTGCTCCTTGCCAGAAAGCGCACAGGCATCTGCCTGCCTGTTTGCACTGCACACCCCAACACAGAGCAAAAGGAACACAAAATCAGGTTGCTTATCCCTATTCCAGTGCACTGAGAGTGTGATTTTTTTTTTCCCAAATGCCTGAGAAAAAAAAACAACACATTTGATTTTAACATCCCCATGCTGATGTGATTCACATCTAGTGTTATTTATTCTGCTATACAGTCTTCATGCAGATCATCAGCAGAGCAATCTGAATGATGAATTAAGTCCTTACCACTCTCAGTGACTGTTTTATACTAGCCTGAAACAAATTATTTTTGAGTTCACAGAAGCTTTAACAGAGAAAGCTAAGAAATATGGCATTAGAAAGAAAAAAAACATATGTTGCTAGCAATGCCTGCAATAACCTATCGTCTCCACATAGCAAACATGGTACCTGAGCGGAAGATTTCCACAAAGCCATCTCTTAATCTTTTTCTTAATCCAACACTCAGACTCATCTTCGTGTTTGCAAAACATAACCACTTGTCCTTTTTTCCCCAAACTGTTGAAAGAACGTCCACATCATCCACGAAATATTCTTCTAAATGAATAGCCTGATGTATTCTCAATAGCAAGCCATTTTTCAAGACGCAACAAATTTTATATAGAGAATAAATAAATTTATAAAATGAATACTTCATATCTAAAGAGAGAACTAATTGATATTACTAAGTGCCTCCACCTGTCAGAGGATTTTATTAATAGCTTACCTTTAAATAACCATTTTTTGATAAAGATTGCTTATTTAATTTTCACTATTTGCTCAATGCTTAAGAATGATATAAAATAGTTTAGGTGATGACAGTTTCAAAAGTATCACTTTTGTAGTAAAATATACTAGGCCGATACTAGAAAGGACACGAAACTATTTGCCATAAAAGAGGTAGGCAAGGCACTATCTTAGTGTGGATTTGGACTTAAACACATAAATAATCCACTAAGATTTTTCCATGTTCTTACATTGAACTGCATGTTAAAAATCAGGTTACTATTCTAGTAGCAGTTCTGGTTCTTACTGTGGGCCTATCAACTTTCTAAAGGAAACCTCTGCAAGATCAGAATATTCCCATGATTATGCAAGTGTTTTTTACAGTTCTTAGATGGATGCAAATTAAATTTGGAATATTGTTGGAAATAATGATTTTTCACTACTGCTTTCAGAAAAAAATACTGCTGAAAACTTCCATTTTAAAAGTCTGTCACATTTTAGCAAGTGCTTTTGGGGATTTTAGAGCTTCTTTTCCAAACTTCATGCGTGCCCAAACAACATCCTGCAAGCATGTCACTTCTGAAAAGTTAATATTGAAATCTGTATATAATTAAGGAAAGAATTACCCTCCCTTTCCTTAACTGGAAGAAAATGATTTATATGAAAGCTGGACTATGGATCTGTTCAAACTTATCAGGTAGTTCCACTTCCCTCAGCTGCCAACCTAAATTTCTACAGAGAGGAAAAGGTTTAATAAAGGCCACATTTTTAAAAAAAACAAACATCGTATCCATTTTAGAGCACTTGTCTGTTTTTATTGACAATGTCTAAATAAAACAAACTCCTTTTAACTGAAATTTGGAGTGTAAAAAGTGATGCAAGAGTATGTGCACAAATGTAGATTTAAACCAACGCTTCTATGTTGTCTGGTAAGGAGAACTATTGCATACTTTAAACACAATACCTCAAAATATACTTGAAAAAAATCACCAAGGCTTAGGTTTCAATGTGAACTAAGTATAATCTTTGAATGAAATTTTCCAAGGAATAAAGGTTATTTGTGTAACATATAGGATTTCCTAAGCAACTGGTTAAACCCAGAACAATCACAGATCTCAGTATTTAGTGCTCTTCCACTTTCAATTTTCTAATGTAAATTGTATATACATTTAAATTCCCTCCTAGCTCCTCAAAAACACTCTTCCACGCCTTCGATTGCTTCGATATTTTAAATTTTTCTTTTAGGGAACTAGTTACAAACATGATCATCCTTAATCACACAAGTCAGCCATAATAGTCAATAAAATATAGGAAGATATTCAGATCAAGGTAACCTCTAGAGAGAGTACAGATATGAGGACACATGTAAGGTAACTTTCATATCAAATACCTATGAAAACTATTTGGAAATTAATGTTAAATGAATTAAAGAGAAACATTAATAAAAAGGAATTTTCTTGATACTTCTTCTTAGTAATTGAAAAATAAAGGAGCAGTAAAACTGATTTGTGATTCGTATTCCATAAAAAGAAGTAGCTGGCAGCATTCAGTATGTTTTGAATGCCAGATTTTACAACACATTGAATCTTTTCTATAGAAAATATTAGCATGAAAATGAATTGGACGTTATAAAGATGCCAATTATGAAAAACTGTGTGCTCACGCTCACATGCACACACACTAATCTCTACATTGTATTCCGTCCATAGCACTGGCTTGAATTTTTGGCACATCAAAAATCCAAAGTAAGGTTTCTTTGTTTCAGCAGGCATTTTATATCTATACTCAAACTACAGCACAGTAGATAAATTAACCCTATCATAGTGAATTCAATGGTAAATTCTATGTAGGCTTCATTTAGTTTCCCTACAGAGGGCGAGAAAAATTGCCCCCCAGAGAACTTAGGTGTACATTTGCACAATTACTCTTCATTTCGGTTCAAGGTTAAAATAATTTAGCAAAGTTTCAGTGCTCAATCAGATACCATAAGACTTAATTACAGGTTGATTTCATTGTCTTCACTTTTAATTTTATATTAATACTTCAGGCAGAAGCAACAACCTTTTTGCACTGTGCCAGCACCTAATGACTCTGTAATTTGAGAATCTGGTACCCAAGAGTTGTCACAACCCTCTCTACAGAATTGAAGTCAGGATTCAGAAAATAGTGGGTGGTAGTCAGAAATGGAAACTCAGATCACCCAACTCTTGATCTCTTGGTTTAGTAAGCGACCCACGCATTTTCCTTCCCAACATCAGAATTGTGCATGCTTAAGCTAGTCTGCCTGAATACTTTTCTCATACAGTGCAGATCTACTTCTTACAAAATAGTTATGAACTACTGGGACAAGTGAAGAGGCTTGCTGAAACAGCACAGATTCATCTGCTTCACCAGGGGCAGTTCCTGGTTTGGACCTCACCATTGACAGCAGAGACATGCATTAATTTACACGTCATTAGTAAGGAAGATTAAACCATGCCACCATTGCTTTTGAGATCTTTTTTTCTGATCTTAGGGTGAAAAGCTTTGATTATGAATTCAAGTGTGTTGCCATTTAAGAAAGATAAAACACGTATGCTTTCACTCCTACCAATTGAGCCAGGAGAGCATGCAATGCCCACGTTTGGAGCAGCTGATTTCTTCTGAAAGCTGAGAAATTGGTAGCTGTTCCAATGTGCTCCAAGGGCAGTCTCAGAGCCACAAACAAGCTGCTGAGAGCATCACCTTTCTGGTCTCAGAAGTCTCATTCATTGTGCTGCAGCCTTTAAAATTGGGCCATTTATATTCAGAGCTTAGAGGCTTGGGACTGGAGTTTGAGGATGACTGTATTTCACTGGTAAGCTACAGTTCTTAGGGGCCACCAAGGTATAATCTCTGAAAGCTTTAGGCTTTCAGTAGTAGCTATTTAGACTGCTTTTAGAAGTATCTCATCTCTCTCATCTCATGAGAGAGATTTGCCTCCCCATGGACCCTTAAAATACAGGTGTGAGCGCATAACATTCTCCTATGACCCAGCAGCAAGGTCTTCCTCATCCCTTTGTTTCAATTCCCCTCCTCCTCAATCAAATAGCACAATCAGTATTTATTCAAAGTCAATGCCATACACCAGACCTGAAACATTTTGTAGTTGGACGTGTTCCTTAGTTGCAAAGCAGCAAGCAGTGTAAGGGGTCTATGGCCTCTGCTAAAGCACCGGCCACTGTGAAAAATGCTACTATAACACAATGCAGTCATGTTAACATACAGCCTCTGACCCCCAGTTCTGCTGGAGCTGTGCACAGTCCCTCATATGCACCTGCAGAATAGTAATCTCTGTGGCATCAATTATATTTCAAAAGAGTAAAAATATTTAAGAAAAAATGTTAAGTCCTATCTTCAGAGTAACTTTTCTCACAAGTTAATAAGTCAAATTCTATTGTTTACCATATACCTACTAGTCACAAGAAAAAAAACCTAAAAATATCTGCACTAGCCTAAGCACACACCCTATCTGCAAAGTCAAATACTTAAAATGTGGATTCTCAGAATTAAGGATCCTTTCATTTAACCTCTTTAAAATAAAGAGAAGGCTTTAGTGGCACAAACGTACACAGTCTTCGCTGCTGATTCTTTATGTGTTTGACTCCTTTCTATTTTATCTTCTCTAGTTTGCCCCTATCTGATATTTATTCTCATCACCTTCAGCTCATCAATACTGCTCATCTTCTTCAAGAGGGAAGATTTATGACTGTGTATTATTACATCCTTTTAACTTCCACTAATTTTTTGCTTTTTTGAAGTAAGTTACAGATTTTCAATGCTGTTTCATTGACCAAGCACAGGCCAATTTTCAAAAGGATGTTAAAACACATCTTTCCTTATACCAAATTTTAAGCATAGAGAAGAAACAGACAATTCAAGAGAGGGGTTTTTTTTGTTTGGTTTGGTGGGTTTTAAACACGATCAAAGTAATTTCGTTTGTTCTTCTCTCATAAAAAGTGAAATTGATGAAACTGTCCATTGAAATTCATCTGAGACTCCCACTAAGGATGAAAAACTTCATCTTGAAATGTCAAAGCCTGACAGATATAAACATACAACCAGACAAAGGACTGGGCAGCGTTAACAACAGGCAACCCTAGCTACAACTCAACCCATTTTTCATCAGAGAAGGGAATAGGTATTTATTAGAATGTCTTGAAAGAAACAAAGCTGAAGGCCAAGGAGTCACCTGCCCTGCCTGCAGTGCCCACACACCTCAACAGGGGAGATGGAGAGGCAAAGAAAGAAGTGAAACCAGGGCCCCTGCAAAACTACCCTCTGAGCCTATATGCACAGATACAGCTGAATCCACATGAAAATTAGCTTTGATCAATGAACAATGGTCAATGAATTGGCAAATGACAGGCACGTACAACGGTGTGGAACAGGACCAGACAGCACAGACTGTGGCTTTCAACAGAACCCCTCTACTGTGTTTCCCCTTCCCTGCGGTTGCCACAGGAGGTCTCAGGCCTCACCCCGACACAGCTCCCACTTCATAAGACATCAAATTACTGCTCAAGCCACAAATGGCAGACACTCTACAGAGTTTTAAACTATTAATTCCCAGGAGATAGCTGGTAATTATCATACTGCGTGAAAGTACATGTTAAGCAGCAGACAATGAGATTAGCTCCTGAAATAGGCTGGCAACACTAAGGTGGAATTTACAAGTAATCACTTAGACTACTTGAGGGTGAAGGAGCACTGGAACAGGCTGCCCAGAGAGGTTGTGGAATCTCCTTCTCTAGAGACTTTCAAACCCCACCTGGATATGTCCCCACATGGCCTGTCCTAGGTGATCCTGCTCTGGCAAGGGGGTTGGACTCAATCTCCAGAGGTCTCTTCCAACTCCAACCATTTTATGATTTTATGATTCTAAGATAGCAATACGATCCTCAAGGCCCCCTCTCCCACGTACAATCCCCTCACTGAGGGCCAAACTCCACTGCCACCACTGCCTCCTCCCTGGGGCTCCCAGTTACCTGTTTGTTGAAGCTGACCTGCTTCAACCAGCAGGTCCATTTTGACTGGTAACGGTGAGCACAGAGCTGTAGCACACACGAGCAGCATTGCCCATGGGATCCTTACACCTTTCTGAGCAAAGAACATCTCCTCACTCTCCCCATATGCTTGCTGCGCATCTCTGTCTTTGAAGAGTGGAGACACAAGCTTTTAATGTCACATGGAGGACAAGATCTTCAAGCTAGCAGAGGTCATGTACACCAAGGAAGCTGACAGAACAGGAACAAGTTCATGGGAGGTTACTACAGTAGCACTATTAATACGACTACTTCAAAATCCCTACAAGTAGCATGTTTGAGCTTGAGATAGAAACAACATGAGCTGTTAGATGGTCACGCTTAATTCCAAGAGGAAATCCAGAGCACTTACCTTCTCATATTGTCTCAGTCACGCTCTGGAGAATATCACACCCAAAAATTGAAAAAGTAACAAGAAAGGCATCTTCCTTGGACAAAATAAAGGCTGTGCAATATACGACATCTTTTTGTGATGACTTCAACTCTGGGCACAAAAGTGCTTTTTTTGGTCACGGCCAGCTTTTGAATTCAGGTCCTTTAGGTCTTTTTGAAAAAACAGTTCTTACAGTGGTTAAGAGGAACTGCAATAAATAAGGACTGGGCCTTGGCTATTTACATAATTTTAACTGCTCTTTGAATATTTGGCGATTGCATAATCTGCAGAAAACAGAGAGCAGTAAACCCACGTAAATTAAATTTGAGAAAAATAATTATAGTCACATTCAAAACACAATTCCAAGAAAAAAATGAAATAATCAGAAAAAGATACTTGTAGTTTTTGCAGATCATTTGTACTTTTCTTTCCTTCCAGGAAGATGAAAAAGCAAGCTATGCTGTGTTTTTACCAGGAGGTGGCAACACCAAACAGCCAGCCAGCAGAAGACTGCAAAATGCTCCAGGGACACACTGGCATTTCTTCACAGGGTCACGTTCAGAAAAAAGGCACAGTACTGTATGCAGCATTGCATCCCCTTCGTGACTGCATTTACTGCACTACAATCTCCTCCCCCTCCCCGTTTTTTTCCTGGAAATCAACTACCCAAATAAAAATTTAAAAAAGAAAAAGAAATAAAAGGAAAAAAAGAGCTAGCAAGCAGCTACTTTGGTTTCTCAGTAAGACAAGGTTTCTGCAGCCATATTTTGTGTGCATACATGTCTGCATGTGTACACATCTGTTAGCACATCAAATTTCTCTGTGATACACATTTTTCCAGGTTTGACTACAAATTAGAAAAAAAAAAAAAGCAGCTGAGTACAGGGCTTAGGCAGGGGGAAGGTGCAGTGTGAGCTCAGCCCAATAGAGGCCTGATAACCGAGAGGGCTGTAGTAGATTCAGTGAGGTCTCAGAGTCTCGAAAACCAGACATGAATCCGTACTTCAGCACCCACTGCTCCGGCTGCACCCAGGACCATACGGATGCCTCCTGGTCCCCAGCCTCCAGGACAGGTGAGGGTTATGCTAATGCCCACTGACTATAGAGACAAAACCATCATCTTCAAATCCATTTAATTCTAAAATGTGCCCAGGACTCAAGAGAATTTGTCTGTTCAAACAAATAAACCAATCTAAACAAACCACTACACTCCCACAGTACAAAAACCTGACAGACTATCAGAAAAACACAAAGCCACAGAAGTCAGCGGGAAGACTCATTGTTATTGGAGTTTGCTTCATTTTAATTCTTTGTCTAGTCTTACATGGATACTTCAGGATGGAAGGAAGTACATAAAGCAGCCTAACTGTTAAAGTCCAAAGAGTCAAGAACAGGAACAAAATGTGGTTTGTGACCAAAGCAGGATTCATTTTCCATTTCTTTCCAAGGCTGATTTATTTCACTTAACTAGAAATTTACAGCAAAGATATCGGCAGCTGAGCCTGTCACCTTAGACTCTCTTCATAATCAACAGTGAGAAATAGGTACTTCAGGGCCCAATTATCTGACTCATTTTAGACTCCTGTTTTTTTTTTTTTCAGACGAGATGAATTGTAAGAAGTGTCTGTTTCTCTGCATTGGCCATAAAGACAATCCAGGACCTGCAGATCAGACATAATAGGCCTATATACATATTTTCTCTGTGAAACCTTGCCTCCCCTGGAGCTCTGAAGAGCCATTAACACTTCTCTGCACCATTAACATCATCAGTTCAGAAGCAACCCAGCGATACACCTACAAAATGTTTCTCTATCTCCCCAGAAAAACAAGCAACTTCAGATATGATTTGAAGTGGCACAGTGTTGAAAAGAGAAGCATGTGAAAACACTGTCTGTATTTTTAAAGCAAGAGAGTGCGAACCTAGCACTACTTTTGAACATGAACACAGAGCTTCAGAAAGCTATTCGAGATATAACAGTTTACTGTTGGTCAACTGTCTCAGGCTACAATACACCTAAAGTGGCCCAGGCCTGTTTTCCATAATTACGTTTGGTCACAGGTACTTCTTGTAGATGAAGATTTCTCTCTTTTCCCTAGATTACCTACCTGGTCTTGAGAACTTTGTGAAATCTTCATAGTGCACCAAGAGGTTATTTATACAAATACAAAACCAGGCACTGATCCTTTCTTTACCAACTTCGCTTATCAGCACTCAAAGTGCAAACAGTCACTCGTCAATACAACTTTTGAAGGAGTAACAATGCAGGGGAACACGTATTGCAACATGATTTTATCTGTGCAATAGCAGCATAGGGAAAATGAATGTGAGGTGTCGAGGGAACCAACATACAGACTTCACTGTGACAGGCCGTCAAACAACTAGGACCACCCATGTGCAGAGGTGAGATGCTCCAAGGAATAAACCATCTGTCTACCACTCTGAAACAATTTTTCTCCCCCAAATACCTGTACTGCTCTCATTCATTGGTTTAAAATATGAACGATTCCTGGCAAACAGCAAAAGCTTGATGCTTTATATGTAGTATCTAATTGCAATAAAGATCCAGTTTAATTATGTGACCACCTGTTGAGAGAACAAGTTAACTCTGCTGAGAATTGCTATCTGTATAAGCCAAGAACAATAAATCAAGTTGGCTACCTCAGTAAAGCTGAGAAAATTAGCCTCTAAGTATTTGATTTAATCCTGTGATAGAAATGTCTCATGTACTTATCTATGGTAAAAGTAGTGAAAGAACAAATAGGACAAACTGATTTTTCTCATGGGCTAAACTCTAAGCCTTTGACGATGTTCTGAACACCAAGGGTCCAACCCTCCAAGGTCTTTAACATCATCTGTGGTCTCAAAGCTCTATTTATCTGGCATCTTGCAGAACTAAGTCATAATTGCTCTCAGAAGAGTATATTGCTCGCTGAAAAGTTCCTTCATTCATGATATTTAGCTAATTATATTCATTTTTGTCTCATTGAGCATAAGCCGATAAACCTATGCGAAAAGTTTAATCCATCTCAAAGAATTACACCACAATTACAACTTTGTCCATCCAGTTTTCAATATAATATTTAGTCTAATCACAGTAGCACCTAGCAACAACATTTTAAGATGAGAGAAGCACTTGCTAAACACTTGATCCAAGCGAGTCCCAGCTCCAGTGCAGTCAGGGACATTCACAGTTATTGCTATTGAAAAATCTGGTCCATTGTGCTTCAAGGTAGAAGTTCAAGAACAAATTTCCAAACTGGCCTTATGTCTTCCTCCTAAGCAGTGTATGTGTCTAAGTTCATCTCTAGTGCAGCTAACTTAAGCAGATTTTTGCTAGCTCTAGCTTCTCCTTTAGGTTCAGTTGGCAAATGGAAGCTGCTACATGGCTGTTTCTTCCACATTTTGTGGCTAGTAAGGAACGGGGAAGAGACAGTAAAATATACTTCTGCTAGAGAGTTGTATATGTTTAGCTTCTCTCAGAGAACTTTAGCAAGACTTTTAGCCATAACCAGCAAGACTTTTCAAATGCCCGTTGGCAGATATGGTTCTCGCTCCCCACCAAAATGTTGCGTGTGAAAGCACATGAGATTACTTAAACATGAATTAGCCTGGAAGATTGCAATTCAAATTCGTAGCTTCTTATACATCTTACAGGTAGTCCTTTAATTTTACTTCATCAGAATTAATAATCTTTCTTTTATTTCCTGCCCAGTAAATTTGTAGACTTTGTAAGTAACTTTTATACCTTCATAAATAATGCCTGCATCAATAAAAATCCAAGACAATTTGCTATCCTTTTGTCACATCTGTAATACAAATAAGGCAGAGCAAACATCACTGGTCTGAGATAATATTTTACAGGTATTGCAATATCATTAACTGTTAAAGCAAGATTACTCTTTTCTCATATGACTTCTTTTAACCACAGTAACTTACTCTTAAGTGAATCTCTTACACAGAAAATTCCATGTGCTTTCTTTGTTACTAGAGAAACGACAATCTAACATTGAGTGTTCATTAGAGTTCAGTGGCAATAAAGTAACATAAAATTCTAGAACTTCAAGAAGAACACGCCTCTCAAATGACTTTGAAAAAAAGGTTGTCATCTTGTGAATTATAAAAGTAGAGGGAATTTTCAGAAGAAGCAGAAAACATTCTCCTTCCAAAATGACACTGTAACCACAGATGGAAGGAAGGAGGTCATGAGGTGAGGCAGGGAAGAGAAGTTATCACTTAGTGACTATTTTCGTGTGGCCAAGCCTAGTTTGAAAACAGAGCTGAAAAAAACCAAGCAAATCTTTGGTTTCATCTATGTGATGGGGAATTGAGGAGTATGGCACAGCTCTCCCTGCATCTACTGCGATATTTAGGAAACAGCCTTTTTGGGTTTCCCAGATTATTATCTGAGAGAGGAAGATGGAAGAGGGATGAGGTCAGGAAGAGAAATCTGATGAGAACAGATGATTAACTAGAGACTTCTAGCAACCAAACAGAAGGTGCCCAAAGGCCCTGTGTTGACATGCAAGGACTGGCTCTAGTGCAAAACCATTTGGGGATGATGACTTCTGGCCCCACTCCCTCTCTGCTGATTCTCAAGGTACAGGGCTGAGGGGAGAGCGTTCCACAAATGAATCCCTTCTCTGCATAAAAATAACAGAACAGGTGGTCTTTCTTTATTAGCTACATCTCTCTAGCTTGGAGAAGAAGAAACTGAGGGGTGACCTCATTAATGTTTACAAATGTATAAAGGGCAAGTGTCAGAAGCATGGAGCCAGGCTCTTCTCAGTGATGTCCAATGATAAGATAAGGGGCAATGGGTACAAGCTGAAACATAGGAGGTTCTGTGTAAACATAAAGAATAACTTCTTTATGGTTAGGGTAACAGAGCACTGGAACAGGCTGCCCAGAGAGGTTGTGGAGTCTCTTTCTCCGGAGACATTCAAAAACCCACGTGAACATGTTCCTGTGTGACCTAATCTAGGTGATTCTGCTCTGGCAGGGCAGTTGGACTAGATCATCTTTCGAGGTCCCTTCCAACCCCTAACATTCTGTGATTCTTTAGTCTAGGCACAGATGAAGAAAGTTGGACCTGCATTTACTCCTAATAATATAATGATGATTTTAACTTTCAGACAGTTTCTTCAGAAGCAGGCAAAACTACTCAGGGCCTAATCTAGAGTTTGAGAAGTCAATGAGGCCCAGACTTGTAAGTCAGAGATATAAAAACTGAGTGTTGAAGGGCGGGGAATCTTTCCAAAGAAAATAAGCAGACAATCAGCTTTGCAGTAAGTATCTGAAGAGAGAGTTGGCAGGCTGGGGGTGGCAGGAAGCACTATGCTTAATAATGAAGGAGTTCCCTCCACAAAAATGACAGGTTTGTGTTGAACTTCACACTGAACTTTCCTTCAATTTGTGGGTCATGTTGACTATTAATATATCTAAAACCTATCAAGGTATGTTTCAGTTAAAGATACTGAAAGGATCCAAGGGTCACAGGAAGATGATCAGTTCTCATACAATACCTTACTAAGCGAATCTGAAAACAGAACTCATGTACTAGAAAAAACAACAACAAAAAACCAGACACGCAAACCAAACAAAAAAATCACACAAACAAAAAAAACTACACCAAAACACAATAAATATGAGACTATAAACTTGTGATCTCAATTGCTTTTTGCATTTACCTTCATTGTTCTGTAATATTTTTCTTATGCATGACCATATCTGTATTCATACATCCTGCCTTCCTGCCACTGATACCTTATCTGATATTCAGTTATTGATTTAGATATTTGTCCATCTAGAAAGACATCTGTCTACATTTAGCAGTAGTCTCTCCTGCAATGAGTCTCTCCCTAGACAAANCATCTAGAAAGACATCTGTCTACATTTAGCTGTTAGCCAGGGCTAACAGCTGGCTAACAGCTAACAGCAATGAGTCTCTCCCTAGACGAGAAGGAGAATGAGGAAAAGGATAGGAGACCCACAGGTTGAAAAGAAAAATGGATTTAACAAAACACCCAAACCAATATCAATGCCAACATAAAATATACAAAGTTGCACTCAGCTCAGCAAAGGTACAGTAGTCACAATAAAAGGGAAAGCAGCCCCCAGAAGCAAACTCAGGAGCCCAAGATACAACCTCATCCTCAGCAAACCTTCCCTTTTATACTGAGCATGATGTTTATGGGATGGGATACACCTGTGATCCAGCTCAGCTCACCTGCCCTGGCTGACTCCAAACTGCTAATGGCCTGCAGACCATGGCTGGGCTGCAATTCTGTCCCAGTGAAACCAGGAAAACACCAAAAAATAGAAACCACTATACTTCAAGCAGCTATTCTCAGTGACCTAATCAGTCTAAGGTTCAATAAACCAGGATCTGTAGTCTAAACGTATTTTAGTTGATTCCACCCTGGCTAAATAACAACACTGAAAGAAGTTACATATAGATTTAAAATAACCCATAACTTCCTGATTCACTTCAAGAACGTAGAACATAGGAGTAGCAAGGGTTGACTGTATAATATAATCAGAAGAGATGACACAGTGTGTGAGTGTACATGACAACTTCCTAAGTTTCTGCTCCTTGGGCTATTGTCATGGTTTAACCGCTCAGAAAGTAACCACCACACAGCTGTTTGCTCACTGCTCCCTCGCCCCCACGATAGGATGGGAAGGACAATCGCAAGAAAAAATGTTATATTAAACTGTCCTTATATCAACCCATGGGGTTTCACAACAGAAAGAGAGAAGAAACAACAGTAATAACAATAACACTAATGAAATAATAAATAAAGTGAGCGATATAAACATCAAGGCTCTACCAGTACCCAAGATGAACAACGAAAACGTGTCTCCTCTCCAGGCCAGCCCTCCCCCTATATAGTGGGCTTGATGTCAGTATGGTATTGAATATCCCACTGGCTGCTTCTTTTGTTTATCCTGACTGTGGCCCCTCCCAAGTGCTTGTGAAAATTAACCCTATTGTACCCAAACCCAGGACAACTATTAGTTTGTTTGGCTATCTTTATGATTTTAAAGGGCATTACTAGCTGAAAGAGCTGGGTTTTTTTTCCCAAGCAAGGCTGGTTGATTTCCTTTCTACTGCAGGGTTACTACATTTAAGATGGATGGTGATTTCCAGTTATGGAACAGAGAAGCACTACACACTGCTAGGCATGGAAGAGAATAATCACTAGAGCACAGATGCTAGGAAATTCACAGCTTCCCAGAGCTTTGACAAGGAAGACCATCTGTCCTAGTTTTGCCATTCTGATCCTTAGGTTTCCCCCGCTGAGAATTTCCCTAGACTTAAAAGCTCCTGAACCTTGTCCATTTTCCCCAATACTTTCCCTAAAGGATCTGGTTTACCTTTCCTTTCATTAACACTGTGATCTCCTTCCTGCCTGATCTCCCAACTCCATATTAAATGGAGTTTTTTGAGCATTGAAAATAGATTTTTAAGAGAAATTACTCTTCTGGAAATTCATTGATGTGCTTATAGTTTAAAAAATAGTACAATAAAGGTGTATATTGTAGTAGCAATATTGGGGACTCTCAGTATTTCAAGCCCTAAGAACATTTTCAGATTCTTAGTGATTCAGTAAAGTGACTAGCTCACAACAAAAATAATTAAAATTCCAGAGAGCTGCAACAATATCTAGAATTCTTTAAAGAAATAGAAAACCCAAATTGATACTCTTAACAAACAAATAACCAGGTCTGTGAATCAAGAAATTAATTATAAAACAATGATCACTACTTATGGATCAAAGGCTGCCTAAGACACAGGGAAATGGCCATGAGGACATACAGAACAGTGTGTGTACCTTCCAGCACACACCTCAGCCTATGCACAAGACACGTCAGCTGCTGCAGCAAATCCTCTAGTTGTGCAGGGAATGAGCTGACCAGTACCCACTAGCCAAGAAATCAGAACTCATGGCACATGAAGAGATATGGTCAGCCAAATCTCTCCCTCTGTTTCTCTCTAGTTTTGAACATCAAGGCAAAAATCTTGTCCTGTTACTCTGCACAGTAAAACAGGCAGAGGGCTTCAGCCCAGTGTATTCTCTTTCAGGTCATAGTTTACAGACTGCTAGCGGCTCATAAAACAACAGAAGGTGATTCGTGAAATGCTTGCTAAATCAACCCCTGCTCCAAATGCACTTTCTCATACATAGAAGCAAAAAGCAAAACCAGGGACAAATAAAGATAAGAGAATATTAAAATTCTACTCAAAGTTTTATTAGTTAGAAGCAAACATTCTGGCAAAACTGCAAAAACAGGGCTAAGGCAAACTAGTCTCTAGATTAAAACAAAACAAAAAACCCCCAACCAACCCAAAACCAAGCATAAAGTACAAGACAGTGTTGCCCCTAAAGGATGTCTTATAGGTCCTCAGACTTCAGGTCTGTCAAGTTGTTTTCTCTCTAGGAAGAGAGTAAGGGAAACCTTCTAGATGTAGCCTTCTCTTAAATTTTGCAGTACCTGCACTCACATTTCCCTGTTTGTGCTATGTAGATATAGAGCCTTTACTCTCAAAGACTGACATTGATAGTCACAAATGATATTCTCAATGAATTCAGAAACTGGACTTTAGAAAACTAATTCTTGTACAATGCAAAGGTATAAATTAGGTATTGATTGAAACTGACAGACTGTTTTTCCCTCTCAACTTCATACCTAAGAGACCAAGTTGTTCCAATTAATTTCCTAATAGGTAGTTATCCAGATCACAAAGAAAAACCCATCACAATTATTGCTGGCATTTTCACTGATGATCTGAGATCCAGAAGAGCAAAGCATGTTTTCAAGCCATCCCAAAGGCAGTCTGATATCCTTCCAGAACATTAAAGGAGTCTATCCAAGACAAAAAGCAGATTTTTTTATCTGTGCTTGTGTGTTCCATACTCCTCCAAAATCTTCAGGTTCCTAAGCACTAGGCGCCTTTGGCATGTGTGAGGGCACATGAATTAGTGACTATTGTTCTTTAGAACTTTTCTTGCATTCTGTTGAAAGAATTTTGGCCATGCATTTGTCCTTCAGTTGTTCCACCTCTGAAAAGAGACATTTGTACTTAATGAGCTTTAAGATCCCTGGATGAAGAGTCATTTGAAAGCAAGGTGGTATTGCTCTCACAGAACAAAAATTAAGGAAAAAAAAAGTTTAGTTTCTTCATTGATTTCTGGTAGGACACTTGTCTATTCCTAGCTTATTTTCATCATTTATATTTAACTACTTTTAATAAGCAAACAACATATGACAAACACAGGGGAAAAAAAAACCTGAGGTAAATCATGGATGGAATCTCTCAGTGGTACTCAGACCTGCAAAAGCAGCGAAATCTGACATGGAAAGAACTCTGAGAAACATTTTAAGGAAAATGCAGAAGTCCCCCTCCCTCCTCCTTTCCCTCAACACACAGCACCCAAAGCACAAGTAAACAGGAGCATCTGTTCTTTACAGTCTGGAAACTGAAATCTGTTACAGAAAAATATAAGGGTAATTTAACTGTCAAAATTATTTTTTCTTTCCATTACTTATGAAGTAGCAGAAGAGAGAATACTGAAAATGGAGGATGAGCTGTATTATGAACTATCAAAATCACACAAAACATAAATTTCAGGTTATATATTCAAAAACATCAGTAAGATTGAAACGGTATTTATAAAAACCTCTATGTTCACGTAAGAAGCATTTTCACAGGGCAGCGTAAGACTGGACTTGGAAATGTTGCAGATCCTCTAGGTCTATATGAAGATAAAGCTACAAGCCCAGAAGCAGGTCCCTGTAAGAAGAGGAGGCCTTCAAAGTGCCTCTCAGGAGCTTAGCTGCTGCTGTTTTCATTTTCTAGGCCTCTGCTCATCGCCAAGGCAGGAAAGCAACGCATGGGAGAGATGAATACGACATGCACTTGGCTTTGTGTTTTAAAGTTGCTATAGTTTCACACTACTGGAAATCAACAGAACGTGGGTTTTTTTTCAATTGTATTCTGTCCATGCCCTTCCTCCATGGCAACACGGTGGAGCAGCTGACTTTCTGACACAGCAGCCTGTCTCTGCAAAAAATACAATCACATCATGCTCAGAGAATCAGCATTACTACAGTATTATTTACCTTGACTTCTTTGTTCATTGCTTTCATAAAACCACTGTTCTAACACTCCACTTCAGCTCCTTTCAAGGGAGCCGCTAACTTCAATATGGGAAGTTTCCCCTCTCTGCAAGCCTACAGGTCTACAAGTTTGCCTGCATTTTCTGGTTTCTATAGATTAAATGCTCTTTCTTGTACTTCAGAATGTGGGCAGTGATAGGAAAACAAAGCAAACATTAAACAGATTTACTATGTTCACTGTTACGCAAATTAATAGTCCTAAATATTCAGCTTCAATACTGCAATGATTTCCTTCTGAATGAATATCTTCTAAATATATATACACGCATATGGGGTGAAAATACATAGAAAACGTTAGAGTAATAATTCTTTTAGGTTTTTGTTTTGTTTTTCTTCAGTAGTCACTTATATCTGATGCATTTTCTTTATTTGCCAAAATTGGTCATCTTTGTAAAAGAAAAAAAAAACAAAGGTGGTTTGGGGTTTTGAGGGGCTTTTTTTTGCCTTTATCTTGTTAAAAATGGGTAAATCAAGACAGAGGACACTGTAATATTGAGCATGCTTGTAGCTTTCAAAGTGCCACGCCGTGAATACGCTGATTGCTAAATTTGTTCAGCAGTGTGTTAGTTGCCTCCTTTTGCCAGGTGATATCTTAGCAGGACATCGTCTATAAGTAGAAATAATCCTGCAGAGAAGTTTGTAACACTCGATGTCAGAAAATAAGCCTGAAAAATAACTTGTCATTCTCTTTAAATAAAGAAAAAATACAATACACAGTCTTAGAATCAATCATACTGTACAGTCTTAAAATTAACCCTGATTTAATACCAGTAAGTGAAATTATGACTGGCTTCAGTGACAAGTATCTGCCTGCAATCTTCTTCTCTGCGAAATGTAATAAATAAATATATAAATGTAATAAATAAGACTACCTTCTCCATTCGTAAGTCTTGGAATTACAGATTGTAAAAATATAGTTTTTCATTCTCTTGCAGGAAGAATGAAAAACTTGGTTTTCCAGTGCACTCTTGATAAGCAGATTACCTTTGCTAGTTTCCCTCTCCCTCTGAGGGATTCTGGCCAACTAAATCCCATTTAGGCAGGGCAGCCCCCTAGCCCTTGGCTCTCTTATCCTTATTCCTCCTCCACTTTCCAAGAAGGCAGGAGGTCAGTGCAGGGCTTCCCATCAGAGAGGTGACTCCAGCAGCCCAGAAAGGTTCTTTAGCTATTTTAAAGTGACATTTCAGAAAAAGAGTATGCTTACCTACATCATTTTTATCACCTTAGCACGATGGATGAATGGTGGTGGCAGTTTTGAGGAATGGATTTTCATTTAATTCTCTGCTAAAGCCACACTCATCACATTTTGGGGCATTTCAGGTGAATAAATAGGATTTATTTATGTGTAATGTTTTGCCTCTATAACGATGGCTCGAGGTAAAGACATCTTTGAATATGGAACGTCTTTATTCCAGAGCAGAAGTTCCACACTCCAAGTATAGGTGCAATTCTTCAAGTTGAAAACTGCAGTTACCTTGATGCCTAAGTGTGCCTGTCACTCAAGAGAAAAAAATAGCTGCTATTAATCATAGCGTTTGATTTACAAGTGCAAGCTACTTCTCTCTAATGGATCGGAATTCACACATTAATGTTTTCCCGAGAAAACAGAAGTTGCTTAAAATGCAAAACACAAAATTGTAACAAAACATTATCCTACTTGGACTTTATACCTATACAATACTGTACTTCTTGTTGAAGTTAGGTATAGTGCATCAGGAAGTAATACAGAATTCAAAAGTACACGAAGTACAACAAATTAAGCTTTCAAGTCTGTGAAGAGGAATTCTTTACTAGAAATATCAAGTATCTTTGCAAGACGCTTAGCTACTTTTTACTGCACATTGTTACTCAGCCTTTCAAGAGACTTACTTGTCAAAGCCTTTTTCAGACAAAGATTTCATTCTGTGATGATGTAGAGGGTACCTATTGGCCTTTAATTCCTATTGGACTAGTTACTTGGCTTGGTATCATGCACTAACACAAGGAATTTAATTCCAAGCATAAGCAATGTGGTCAATGATGAAAAATTGTACATCCATCTAGGAAGGAGAATTCACTTTCTGAGAAGAACAGTTTTATATCCAGCAGCACGCAGTGCAGGTACCTACATTGTTGAGGCACACTATCTTATGATGGTACCTTACCACCAGCAAGAAAAAGTATGTAAATGTTCCCATAAAAAGAAGAACCAACCACAAACTCAAACACAACACCTACACCAAAATCGTATTTCAGTTTGTCCTGTAGCAATGAATAACATGAGATGACTACATGCTTTGTCAAATGGTGCTTATTCTTTTGTACTGAAGAGTATGGTCTTTCAAATATTGCAAAGTCTTAACTCCATACTATGTAACAGGAAAAAAACAGGAGTTGAATAAACCTTCCACAAATTTCAATTGCTTCAATCAAGGTATAACTAACCACTTCCCTTTTCTAATCCAAAAATGCTGTATCCTGTCTTTTGCAAATACATTTGTCAAAGCCTCTGCTTTTCATTTTTATGCAATAGATAACACATCAAAAGTAAGTACCATCATGCGCTACTGAACCTGCAATCCAAACTGCAGCAAATATAGTGAATGTTTGCATTGGTCAGTATATGATTGAGTAGAGAAGGTTCTGACTGTAGAGAAGACCAGGTTCGAGACCATCTAATGAACCTGAAGGTGTACAAGTCCATAGGACTGGACAAGAGTCATCCATGAGTCCCGAGGGAACTGGCAGATGAAAATGCAAAGCCACTTTTCATCACATTTGAAAAGTCATGAAGTTCTGGTGGAGTTCCCACTGACTGAAAAAGGAGAAACATAACCCTCATTTTCAAAAAGGGAAACTATAGGCCAGTCAGTCTCACCTCAGGTCCTGGCAAGATAATGAAGCAGATTATCCTGAAGACTCTGCTAGATTACATGGAAAATGAGGAGGTGGGTGGTAGGAACCAACATGGCTTCACCAAAAGCAAATCCTGCCTAACAAACTTGGTGGCTTTTTATGATGGGGTCACAGCATCAGTGGATAAGGGAAGAGCAACTGACATCATCTTCCTGGACCTGCACAAAGCATTCAACACTGTCCTGCATGATATCCTGGTCTCTAAATTGGAAGGACACGGATTTGATGGATGGACCACTCCATAGATAAGGAATCGGCTAGACGGCCGCTCTCAAATAGCTGCGATGAACGTCTCAATGTCCAAATGGAGATCTGTGATGAGTGGAGTCCCTCAGCAATCGATACTGGGACTGCTACTGTTAACATCTTTGTCGGCGACATGGACAGTGGAATTAAGTGCACCCTCAGCAAGTCTGCTGATGACATCAAGCTGTGTGGTGCAGTCACCACACTGGAGGGAAGGGATGCCATCCAGAGGGACCTTGACAGGCTGGAGAGGTGGGTCCATGCCAACCTCATGAAGTTCAACAAGGCCAAGTGCAAGGTCCTGCACCTGGGGCGGAGCAATCCCAAGCATAAACACAGGGTGAGTGACAAGTGGATTGAGAGCAGCTCTGCAGAGAACGACCTGAGGGTGCTGGTCAATGAAGCACTTAACATGAGCCAGCAGTGTGTCCTGCTAACTCAAAAAGCCAACTGTATCCTGGGCTGCATCAAAAGATGCGTGGCCGGCAGGTCAAGGGAAGTGATTCTGCCCCTCTACTCTGCTCTTGTGAGACCTGACCTGGAATACTCTGTCCAACTCTGGAGCTCCCAACAGAAGAGGGACATGGATCTGTGGGAGAGGGTCCAGGGGAGGGCCACAAAGACAATCCAAGGGCTGGAGCACCTCTCTTATGAGGACAGGCTGAGGGAGGTATTTGAGGTCTGCAAAATGCTCTGTAAAAGGCGGCACAAATCACAGCTTCTGTCTCTGTGGAGGTTACTGCAAACAACATCAGCAGCAGGCAGGGACTGTCTCATAACCATTCCGTACATTACATTTGCAAGGTCATCCAGTTATCGCTTCCTGCCCTGCTTTCATGGTGCAATTATAGTCAGCTAGTCACTGTTTAGCTAAATCAAAGGTAGGGATAGTAGATACAATCCTAAAGGAAGACACTAATATAATCCTTCACAAGGGATTTACATACTGCTTTAAATTATGCATATCCTTAGCAATTACTAGCCAGTTAATCCATGCTTTGCTGGGTGTGTATACTATGGGTAATGTATATTTGGATCTTCTTTCCACACTTCCTGAAATTGTTACTAGAAGCACATTGATTTTGAAATATTACAATTTTCTTTTACTTCTGATCGGTAAAGGTAATGTAACACAATCCAGAATGTTGCAGAATCCTGAATGGTTACTTACCTATTCTGTGGAAAACTCAAATGCATATTAGCAAATATATTTTTTTGTTGGATTTTTTTTTGGTAGAGCTAAGAGTCAGAATTTTATCTCATTGAGTTTGGGAGAGGAAGGGTGCCTAAATAGTACAATTCACTGGACCAAATGGAAGTCCAGGCTCCCCAGGGTACTGTTCCGATGCAGCATAGCAGAATAGATCAGACCTACCCATCTAATAATAGAGAGATACTGTTTAAAGCCAAACAGTCCTGTCTGGAATGTAAGTTCAGATTCTGTATAAAAATACATGTTCTACTAATAGTTGATTTGTGTGGGTCATTTCACAGCGTGACACAAGATGTCAAAGCTCTTACAGAATTTCTGCCTCAAATTGTCAGAAAAATCTCCCCATCTCTTAACATACTTTGATCTACAAAACTATAGCGTGCCTAAGACAGCAACGCACGATCAAAAGAGTGCAGATCATTTCTCTTAGAATATTTTTGGTTTACTTCTATTCATTCACAAGGGAAATGTAAATCTTTCAAAATGCATGCTTCTACAAACATTACAAACCCCTATTTTGTAATTAAAATACAAACTTTACATTTGGGCTCTTTGATAAGTTGCACAACATTCTGATTACTCCTATTTTGATTTAATTACTCCTGCTATTTATGCTGCAAACCACCAACAGTGAAAATGATGAATTACATATTTGATTATAAAATTCAGAATTAGCATCTGCTCAGGCTAAATTTTTTTGGCTCGAATTCAAGCATGCAAGCTAATCATTTATTCGTGTATTCAGACTAGTAAAAAGAAAAGGCACTAAAAAACAAGTAAAAAACCACCAACTATGCTCCCATTTTGAATGCTGAAATGATCTCAAATCAACCCAGATTCTCACAATAAATGATTCATGTGTGCCATGTTGCTGCCACTACAAAGGAAGCAGTTGAAACAGGCACCATGCATAGAATTTTCTCAGATTGATAGCATTTTTTTTTTAGCCTGGCTTTTCTCAAGAATAAAAGGCTGCATACTGAAAGTTTATTTTGTAAGATTATATAAAACCCTGCACAGCAGCCTTGGAATTCTGCGATTTCTGATGTGATCTGCATCATTGTAGATACAAGTCAAACTACTGAAAAAAAAATAAAAAAATCAGAATTTCTACATGTTTCCAGGGCAACCAAAATTCTTGAAAAAGACACTGTTTAGCCTTGCTAGCACATGGCCTTTTTAATAACAATTTTTGCTAAATTAATTATTCCGCAGGCATCCAATATTTGTTCCACCATCCCTAAGGCATATTTATTCTTTAATGCACTACTATGGTGAGTTCATTAAACACAAATAGCAATTAACAATCTCATTAATACCCTGTTGTTGAAATATGCTTCCAACATCATAACAAGAACAAAATTGTAAGCGGTCTACTAAAATTTGGTCAGTATCTTAAGTGGGAACATCGCTGAAACGAAATCCACCAAATTAGGATCGATTTGAATCAACTCACTCATTTTTAATGTCATGTCGCACATTTTAGCGGAGAAAAAGACAAAAAAAAGAGTAATATTACTTAAGCAAGAACAAGAGAAGAAGTTAAGCTGCTACTCTGTCATGCTGATCTGTGGCATGGGATTTAGTTCTCCTAGAGGTGTTGCACAGAACAAAGGAACTGACGAGCCTCAGCAGCCAGGTCTTATAGTTACCTGCTCACAGCCGGGCCACCGATAGCTGCATGACTGGTCACTGATCTTAGGTATAATAGAGAGTTGATGCTTTCTAGAGCACTCAGCTTTCCCTGGGGGAGGAAAACCAAACACAATCACACTAACATTAAAAGATTTCCATGGTCACTATGTCAGACACACAAGCCATGAAAAGCTTAGAATGTAAGTAAACACCACGCAAGCTTAACTCTGGGTATGACCACACCACCTTCAATTAAACACTTAAGCACTAGTTTTCCACAAAGTCTCTCCTCTTGGCAGTGCACAGGATGTAAATTAGTCGTGCACGAAGCAGCTACTGAAAATTTTGATCTTCTCACATTTCTTTCCTTGCCTTATTTACTGCAGTTTTCTGAATGAGAAAAATGTTTCCTAGTATTATACCCTTAGTTTCTCAGGTGCTTTGGGATCTATTGTATCACAGTTGCTATAGCTGAAAAAAAAAAAAAAAAGCCTCAGCCCAGTCTGGTGTTAACAGTAGGCTCTTTATGACATAGATTATGAAACTATTATTTAATTGTTTGGTAGGGAAGGTTTTTTTTGCTTCAAATTACATGTCAAACATCTTAAGTAGGCTGAATTACATCTAAACAGAATTCTCTTGTACACATGCAATAAGAATGATAATCTACAGTACAAAGCAGTAAGAATAACAACTCTGTCACCTTCCTGGTTTCACACTTTTTTTTTCCTACACAGAGGCTAAGATGCTAAATTGGCTATGTTGCATACTTATTTGCACTTAAATAATACTCTATTTTAATAAGAATATTCTAAAGAAGATGGCTCAGGACTTAAATACTCTGAATAGAAAAAAAAAAAGACTTCGCTGAGTATCTTCACCCTCATAAGTGTTAAGTACAACTTATGTGCTGAGGTGGGGGAGGTGAAGACTGAGGAGGAAAATTATTATGCTGTGCATCTTGGAAGGCTGCTACCTGCTACAGCTAAGAATTTTTTTGTCTCATAAGGAAAGTTGCTGAGCCTTGCACTCACAGATAGTTTTGAGAGACATGCCATAATCCTAGACCTTTTATTGCTGCACAGTCTTCTACTATCTGTACAGTTTAGGCATTGCCCTTTTACGTCCACGTGAAACATGCTCATAAGCAAGGACAGAGTTGTCTGCATTGAAAAGCCTGTTTCCTTGCTAATTCACTAGGGCCATATGACATTCCAGAAAGCTAGGAAAGAGAAAGAACTGCAAACATGTGATGAAGGACCACTGGGAAAGATAAGGAATGGACAGCAGAATAAAGAAGGATAGACTGGCTAATACTGTGTTGCACCCCTAAAAGATCAAGTGATTGTTGTCTCTTTCTATGGGTGATAAAAGAGAAACTCCTTTCACTGAACACATACACAGAGGACTGCCTTTGAAGCTCAATTTTTCTAGGTAAAAAAACCACCCCAAACAACAGGCTAACTTCTGTATCTTCCTATAGAAGAGTGGTTAGGCACTGGAACAGGCTGCCCAGGGAGGTGGTGGAGTCACCATCCCTGGAGGTGTTTAAGAGACGAGTAGATGTGGCACTTGAGGCTACGGTCTAGTGGTTAGGGATGCTGGGATGAAGGTTGGACTAGATGATCCTGGAGGTCCTTTCCAACCGTAGTGATTCTATGATTCTACCAACATTTTAAAAAACAAATCTATGGCTGAAGTATTTCTTTCACATGCTAGAAATGTGTCTGCATTGATCTGCACAACATACACTACATAAAGAACACATGAATGCTATCTTAGCTGGCTTTCTTTGTCACATGCAAGATATACAACTTAAACCTGCAGCAGGAGACATATGGAAGGCCCAAGGTTGGAAACGAGTAAGGCAAGCCATATCAAAAGTTTACAAACCAGTTTCCAGAAGGTGTTTAAAAGTCAAAAGATACATACAGACAATACAACAAGTTGTCATCCTCTGTTTTCAAGAAATTTTTGGAACAGGAAGGTAATTTCTCTCACTGATGTTCGTGTACAGAAAAACAGCGTTGCAGGTTTTATCTGTCTGGTTTTAGGACTAACACTCTAGGTGAAAAAAAATCTCTCTTAAGGATCCCCAAAAGACCAAGAATTTATAAACATCATTACTTACTTTATGTCACAAATGAAGAGATTGCATATCACATATGAAAGCATGTGTTTGCTCAGGAGGAGAGGATCATGTTGTGTGATTGTGATCTTTACTATTATGAAGAAAAACTTGAACACAGTCTTGATGCTTCTGGGTGGTCTAAATCCTGATCACCTTCATTCATGTTCAAAGTCCCTATGACTCAGATCGTTCACAAACCTGATCAAGAATGACTCATCTCAGACAAAAGATGACATTAAAAAAATCAACAAGTAATCTTGAAGAGAACTGGTCTTCAAATGGCCAAATTAACAGTTCCTAAGTTGAAAGACAAACAGAACACCACCACTGAATTCCCAGGCTCATACACTTCCACTTTACACAAACCTTGGCACTCTGACTAAATATCTGAGAAACAGTTGTAAGGGAAAAGTTGAGTTGGGACAAGACAGGTAGGTTACAGGTTACCCCATTATGGCAGAGTGGGAAGAGAAACTCTTCTTTCCTTCATTGTGAGTGAAGGGGACCAGCGTGACTTTGCAATCAATCCTGAAGATCTCCTCTCTTTTGCATCCCGAAGCGGGTTTCCACAGGCCCAGACCTGCTGTAACCACTGTGAAGCTAGCACAGGGAAGGAGGAGAAGAAATGCTTGGGAAGGATTCTTTGGGAGTTCAAGAGTTTGTACGTGTGAATTCTTTACACCCAAGGAGCTGCTACCTCCTGAGGGAAGGCAGTTACTTTCTCACCTGGAAGTCTTCAGGATCAGTTGGGAGTTAGGCAAGTAGAGCTGGCATGCACTGGACAGGAAACAGGATTCAGTTTCCACATAACAAAGATTATATGTGAGGATGTTCCAGTATCGAGTATTGTGAAGGCAGTCACCTCAGAAGCTCCTCAAAGCTGGCCCTCTGTAGCAGGTCACCTATAGTACACTTGTTCACTGATACTCTAAGCTATTTATGTGATTTTCTGTCCTTGGCAGTCTGATTATGTCTTTTTCAGAGCTGGCCTTTTAACAAATGCTTCTGTATTCAGTCCGTGCTGTCTTCCTCTCATTAGCTGATAGAATCACCTACAGATGACATATCTTTGTATTACGCTTTTGTGCCAGATGTGCCTATCATTCTTCTGCCCTGTTATATGACAGTTATTTAGGCTTAATGTATATTCTGGAGGTCCGTCTTTTATTCACAAATCCACTGTCACTTGTGGCTGTCACTTTCCTGTCAAATTATCAAGTTTTCTTTGAAAAGCTTGACTAAGATAGTCGGTAGGAAAGAATTACTAAACAACAAAACAAAACCAAAATCCAAAGCCAACAAAAAACCAAGATATCCAACAACATCACACAAATAGCAAAAGCTGCAAGCAATCAATAGAACACCCTCTCAAAAAAAATAGTGATGACCTTAGAAAGTTTTAAGATAAAGTATGCTTTCAACTTGTCCATAAATATAAATGGTTCTTTAGAGTCCACACTACTCACAGCCTGCTGTTCCCAGCTTGCCTGCCTCCACACCTATGATTCTGCTTCACATTTTCTTACTGATAGATGCTCCAACCAAAATCATTCAGCAAGAAAACAAGTTTTACTTAGCAACAGTTTCCAGGCAAAATTTGCCATCCAAATCCACTGCAGAGGCATTTATTTGACTTAAACAAAGGGACAGCATAACTATTAAGACACTTAACCCCAAACCTGTTCAAAAATACAGCAATATCTCTCTATCCTAACAACTGCAGCTTTCTTGGAGAACATATTTACTAACAATACAAGCAGGAAAATAAATTTTCATTGCAGCAGGCAGATCATATATTTTGTGGCCAGCACCTGACAGACAACCTGTGAAAAAATACAGCTGTATGAGGAAGCTGCAGCTCAGACAGGAAGATTTCAGCTGAGCCTTGGAAGAGGAGTTCTCTTGATGTTATAAAGCTCCAAGGGAATCCTAAATTGCTTAAGTGTTTCCCAGTATCTCCATACAAATATGTTAAAAAAAAAAAAAAAGCAATATTAAAGAAGGAGGGGTAAACAAAACCCAAGAACACTGATGAAGAGAAGCTGGAGCAGAAAATTATGAATTCAAGACCAAAGAGCTGGCAAGAACAATAAAAAATTTTTACACAGTGGTAGAGGGCAGGTGTCAGAGAAGGAGGACATTTTTCAACTGATCAGTCAACTTTCATATTTTTTTTTGCCTTCTGTTCAATTTTAAAAACAGTTGTGACAACAGAAAAATCTCACTGCAATGACTACAGCAGAGCTCATGCAAGTGTGAAAATCTCCCTACACCACCGTTTATGATTAGAGTGGCATTCAAAGACAAGTCATCAGGTATGAGGAGAGCCACTAGTGCAGTTCATCCAGGGTTAGACAGTCAGCTGTAGGATATTACTTGTTTACATCAGTACCTTTGGCACTGTCTCATTTCCCTACACGCACATTAAACCATCGCCTTCACACTGCTGGAGTTGATGTTATTTGTTTAGCACGTATAATTGCCAAACCTATTATACTGATAACATAATTAAGTAAAATCATATAAATATTTTCATTCTGTTTTCCCAAACTAGAAAACCTTATTTGAGATAGAATATTTACCTAAGTTATTAAAAATTACTGAAAGACCCCAATAATCAAATTATGAAATCAACATTTAAAATACTTTTTTTGCTATTCCTTTTGATGCACTTCCAAGACACTACCTTACAAACATCTGTTTATAAGCAGATAACCTTTTTTAGTTCAGATGAATGCACAAGGAAAGTACTTCACGTGTTTAGATGCAGTAAGGGCAGACTTTTAGGGTGTCTGAATACTTGAACATGGTTACTACATCATGAGCTAAGAGACACTTCAATGGACATTGTAATAGAGGGCTACAGACTGAATACAACAGGAAGATTATATCTGTCCCTGCAAGATTCTATAGGATTTATGTTAAATCTTTTCAGAATTTTGCTGTCCATAGAGAACAGAAATTAGAGCTTTCATTTAATTTTGAATTATTATTTAAAAAAAAAATAATCAGAGAATAACCTGTTTTTTTATTCTTTTACAGAAGTCTAAGGAAGTTTTCATTGGCAATCTCCAATTATATGCTTTATAAGAGTTCTCCACTGTAGTATTTGAAATTCACCATCATTTAAGACAAAATATCAGATTCATTTAATCACTGATACACTCAAATAGAGAGTTCTTCTGTCTCCAGTTATTCTTTAATTAGAAACTCCTACACCATAAGTACTCATTACAGGAATAAAACATTTAGGGAAATAAATTTTAATATAACACAGATAGAAATTATAAACCAATATTAGTTTATATCTCCTACCAGCAGCAGTATCTGCGGTCAACCTAGGGGAAAAAATTGCTACTTTCAATTTGGCTGCCATGGTAACATGAAATGGTCCAATTTACTGCAGTTATCACAAATGCTATTAATCCTAGGGATAACGATGGGTGGCAATGAGCCATACTGAGCAGGATTATTTTCTTTGGATTTTTGCTAAGGGATTTAGAAAGAAATAGAATAATCAGTACTGAAGATGATAGCTGAATAGATGTTATCCCACAAAGCAGAGTCGTTTACCCGATGTACAACAAGCCAATCTCACACACTGAGACAAGATATTGTTTTATTACCAAATTGTGCAAATTTGGGTGCTAGGTGACTTTCCACAAAGTTAGAAACCCAAGGCGCTTTTCAAAGCTTCTTTTACACACAAACTCGTCAACTGGTAAGTTTCCAAGAACTTCCCACTAACACTGATTAGTCTGTAATTCCCTAATAGTTACACAATCACCTATTCATACTATACATGCTCCATGAGGAAGGGTCTTCACCTGGGCTGGGGCCCAAAGACCCCATTTCAGCTTTGTCAGGGGCTGTTAGTCTTCACCTCAGCAAAGTATTAGGGGTATCCAGCCATGCCTCCTGGGCAAACCTTGGATGCCTGCTTCAGCCTTGTCTCCAGACTGGTCCTTAATTCTGACTCCACTTCCTCCTGTTGACCCCTTTGGCTGTTGTTCATCTCTTCACCGTGCCTGAGCTGTCAATGGATCCCATTACCAGCACCCAGCTCTGCCTGTCCCTCTCAAACACCATGGAGCTTATCAGTGAGGCACCACAATAAGTATTGGGGTCACCTCCACTACTTACATGGCCCTTTCAGAGCAGTCTCACATTCTTGCTGCTTCCAAGACCCCTTAGCTTCAAACAAAATCCTCAGAACATACAATCATACATGCAAGGGTTATGTCCACATTAGGTAGAGTGGGTGCTCTACTCTACGGTCTTCCTCATTCTTAGAGAAAGGCACAATTCGTTCAACAAGAACTAGCTAATGTTTGTTACAGGAAAACTCTCTCAAATACCAACATACTCTAGTCTTGGAAAGGTTTTCCAAACAGTTTTCATCAAATCACTAAATTCACATTTCTTCTTCCACCACACTGATATTTCCATACAAGAAAAAGCACGTGAACAAAAACGTCTACTTCCCCTTCACGTGAGAGGAAGAAGCTGAATTTATCTTCTGTTACTCCATTGCTAAAATGACAGAATTTCCACCATGCTCATACAAGCAATCTCTGACCAGTAACAGCCTAAGATATTTCATTGACCCAACGAAAAATTTAAGAAAGGCTTCAAGATAACTATGCTTACAGTAGACAGTTTTCATACGATATAAAAAAGAGGTGCCATCATAAGAAAATTACTGCAGGATGTGTACTATCCAGCACAAACTGAAAGTACAGTCAGTATCTGAAGTCGAGACTTGTAAGTAGCATGCTGTGCTCTTAAAGTCAGAGATATTACAGGCTGCAGAAAACAAAATGTATACCATACACCAGAAACGTGTGGATGAGCTGAGGCATTTGCTCGTAAATCTTAGCAATTGTTCCCTGAGGCCCAGGGAGAGAGCTCAAGCCTCTGAGGAAGGGCTTCAGGTCGACAGAATTCTTTCCTGATCAAGAAAAGCTGCTATTTTCCCGGCATGTGACCATGGGGGAAGGCTTTCTAATCATGCCTTAAGGATCATTGTCTCACTCCATACTTCTACCCCTTCATTTTCTGCTGAATGAACGGTTTGTTAAAAACTGTTCAACCAACTGTGCCACATGCTGTACCTTTGATGGGCAATACACAGAGAATCTGCTTATCTTGATGTCACTAATACAATGAACTACCTGGGTTTTTCTTTGTTTATCTATAAATAAAGTGACATTGTCATGTGTCCAAGAAGTATAACAGCGAAATAATACAAATATATGCAGCAGTACAAAAGAAGAATAAATACAAATTAATTCTTAATTCTTGTCCTGTGTATGACTGATATATAAGATAGGTCTAAGATATTTTACAGGCACTAATTCAGTGTCAGGTGCTTCTGACGTGTAATACAGAATCACAGAACCATTTAATGGTTTTGGATGGAAGAGATGTTTAAGATCATCAAGTCCAGCCATTAACGCAGTACTACCAGGTCAGCACTAGACCATGTCCCTAAGCACAACATCTATACATCTTTTAATACCTTCAGGGATGGTGACTCCCATCACTTCCCTGGGCAGCCTGTTCTAGTGCTTTACAATGTTTTTGGTGAAGAAATTTTTCCTAATATCCAACCCAAACCTCCCCTGGCACAACTCGAGGCATGCTACCACCTCCTTTCAGGTACTTGTAGAGAACAGTAAGGTCTCCCCTGAGGGAGAGTAAATGGTCACCAACTGGACTTAGCTCCATTCACAAACACTCTTTGATCTGGGTCCTCCAGTTGGTTTTCCATCAAGCAAAGCATACTCTAAGCCACAAGCAACCAGTTTCTCCAGAAAAATGCTGTGGGAAACAGTGTCAAAAACTTTAGTAAAGTCCAGGTAGACAAGATCCACAGTGTGTCACTCATCCCCTAAGCAGGTAGCCTTGTCATAGAAGATCAGGTTAGTCAAGCAGGATCTGCCTTTCATAAACCTATGCTAACTGAGTCTAATCACCTGGTTGTCCTGTATGTGCCATGTGAGGCACTCAAGATGATCTGCTCCACAACCTTCCCTGGCATCAAGGTCAGACTGACAGATATATGCCAGGATTGCTACAGAATTAAGAAGAGCTGGCATCTGCTACTGAATAAATAATATCATACATATCAATATATCTGTATATAAACATAACGATGCACTAGCAAAGGATAATTCCCACTTTGCAAGCAATTACATGAGGCTTTGGAGCACCTACTCTTTAAAGAGGAAACGAATGTGAAAAGAATGTCATTCCTAAACATGTACATTTGTACAGATGCCCTACTGAAGCAACTAAAATTTTTGGAAAAAAAATACTCTGCAATAGCAAACAACTATATATACATGAAAAAAAATCAAACATTATTGTAATCCTGGCAAATAATCCACAGAAATGAAACCTCAAAAAGTTGGCACAAGAAACACAAAAGCTACTTCTTGGCTATATGTTAACTTCTTATTAAACAGTAGAACTGATTAACTTCGAACACATTATATTCTGTAATTAAATGTGCATATATATTTGTAGGGGGTAACTGGAATTGAAAGATTTAACAAAAGCTTTTAATGAAGGTAATTGTTTTGCAAATGTATCATATTAACAGAAGGCTTCACAAAGGTTAATTGCTATCATCAAAAGGTGGTAGACATTTATCACAGTTCAATTCACTTCCAGAAATTTATATATGCAGGATTATAAAAATAATGTCCTAATCTTAAAATACTCAGGGCTTCCCAGCATGCAAGTTTGCAGGAGAATATCATTCAAACCTTACAAAAAATTAAGGTAGATGCATTTCCACCATCTTCATATTATTTAATACTATAGATAATTACGAATAGCAGGACATTTGTTTTTAATATGTATTTTTTGATTGACTTGAATCAAAACATTTATTTGTTAGCCATCTGAAACAAAAAGAAGCAAAAAAAAAAAAAGTGGTAGGCAGTAGCAGCTTCCTCTACACCCTCAGTGCCCATGCTGAATGCAAAGAATGTTAAATTAGGAGAAAACGAAGTGGGCTGAATCAGAAATACCAGAACAACCAATACCGTAGTATCTCATATAAAATGGATAAAAGAAGGCCAACACATCCAGAGTAGTGGTGGAGTCACCATCCCTGAAGGTATTTAAACGACATGGGGATATGGTGCTTAGGGACATGGTTTAGTGGGGACCTGGCAGTGCTGGGTTAGTGGTTGGACTTAATGGTCTTAAAGGTGTTTTCCAATCAAAATGATTCAATGATTCCATTTTTAAAGAAGTCAATCATTTCATGAAGCAAACCAGAAGAATACAGTTCCAATTCTTTTAGGAAAGATAAAACATTATCTAATTTAAAGACTCACACATCTCCTTTAAAGCCAACTGAAGAATGAGCAAACTAAAGGAGTATGCCCCTAATGTTGGCAACATAACTTTCTATGTTAAAATTTGGCAAGCTAAACAGCTTTCAAAACTCTGAGGTCGTATATAGTCAGCAGAGAACGTGAAAATGCAACTCATTTTCAGAAGCCATCAACAGCATTAGACAAGCTCCAGCTCTCCAGGGAAGCTGTAGGCTGACTTTTTTTACACCCTTCACTATTCTGCAATGCAGCAAGCACAATGCAAAAGAGGAGCAGGATTTTCCCTATAATCTTCATATATTTTGAGAGAAGTGCAGGATGAATTCAGATGAACATCATCATATGTTCTTGACTAGCCTGCCACTTCTGAACCCCTACAAGGCATGGAAAAAGAGAATGCCCTACTTCAATAAGGGGCAAGAGAGCCGGCAAAGCAGACAGATGGAGGAAAAGAACTAAAGACATGTTGGTGTCAAAGCCAGCTCTGGCTAGCCAAGGAGACAAAGCACAGCACAGGTGGCTGAATAAGGAGCCAGCTGGGTGAGACACAGAAGGTGGGATTAATTTCACCTAGCTTTAGATGTCCATCTGTGTATTATTCATCCCTCTTTCAGAGGCAAGTGCTAGAGTGCAATTCTATTGGTGTATTTTTCGATGCCATTTGTGGGAGATCTGTTGCATCCTAGCTGCTTCTTTCTTTCTCTTGATTACACAAAGGAGCTCAGTGCTACTAGTTCTGCTGTCACATTGCAAATGCCTATACTGAGTTACACAGCCCTTCTTAAGCCTTTTGAGGAAACTGGGCAGAGAGCTAAGAGTTAAAATTAGGATTTCTTACTCAGCAGGAGAAGACTAAGACTGGGAGTTTAGGGCAATAAGAACAGGTTTGTTTGAGAGAGTCTTTATTTTCTTCATTGCTCAGCCTGAAATCAAGTTCTCATTTCAGGGTACTGAAAGTCAATAACTGCTACACTGTGAACATGAAACATGTTATTTGGCGATAATATCGCTCAAAAAGACATCTTCAAACAGGCACTCAAATTTAGAAGCCCTTTTTGATGCAATCTTCCTCTGTTTCAGGCCCTTTCGGTAAAATGAGAGTGCAGTACTTCACCTCACCCCACAGGGAGGTGGAGCCACTTTGTTCATGCTTGTGGACAGTAAATTTCAGGGAAAGTTTCCAAACCAGAGTTTGAAGAGGCTGTGATAAATGACTGAGCTATTTTTTATATAGCAGCAGTCATCATTAAATGAATGCTCTTCCCTGTGAATAGTGAGTAATAAAAGATTCTGGGGGGCTGGGGGGGAGGAATGGTAAACAATCATATTAATTTTCAGCACCTCTGTCTCTTCTATTTTTGAGGCCTAAGCTATTCATTGAATATCTGTACAAGCTAAGTGTTTACAGAACTATTCTTCAATAAGTTTATCATGAAACAGAAAAGTTCCTGTCTCCATTTAAGGCGCATGGCAAGCCCCACAGAGCAGGATTCCTATCAGCCTTCTCTCCTCTTCCCCCTTCCCTCCCAAGGGAGGATAAAAAGGGGAATGAGGAAGGAAGTGCCTCACACGATATTGGAAGTTAAGACTATGAACAAAATGTAATAAGTAACAGAGATAAGGAATCTGAAGGGCAGAGGGATATACACACTCATACAAAACCAGCTCTTGGATGGCTACGGATTGTGCAGAGCACATTCAGCTAGGCCCGGCTGCGCTAGGCCCGGCCATGCTGAGGGGCGGGCCCAGCAGCAGCAAAACCCAAGTGAGAAGGAAGAGAGCGAAACCTGAACTTCCTGTCCTTTTTATAGAGTGTGGCGGGGACCAGGAGAGAATACCAGCTACCCTCTGACCCCACAGGGGCCTAGAGTTGTCACCTGTCTGTCCACCCCTCAATCTGTTAACTCTTAAGTCACAACAGTTTCATATAACTCTAACAACTCAAGTTGTAAGAGTCTACCTCCAAGCCCTCTAAACAAGAAGACAGATAAGAGGACTTTATTGATAACCGGTTGGATTAAGTAGAAGGATTCCTCTTCTTTCCCAGTTTCCTTGGTGTTGGGTATTTTGTTTCTAGATATGTATTATTATCAACAAATCCTTTAAAAATGAAAAGAGCATATTCCATAAATTAATCTAGTTCTCCTTTCAATAACACCTGCAATGCTGTTTTACAAATTTCCAGAGGATGGGGGCAGGTGTATGGAGAACCAATACTTATTGCAGTGCATGAGAAACAAAAGAGATTTCATCGTGCTTGAAGCTTTCTTGTTCAGAGGATGAATTCCTTGAGTACTGTTTAAAGTACAAATAAAACCAAGCTAATGATAAAAACTCTAGAGGTCTTTTCCTCCAAATACTTAAAGTGGATATTCCTAATACTCTGTAAGTTCTCCCAGCTATTTCTTAGCACTTCAGTTGTCAACCAGCATTGAAGCAAAACAGGAGTAAAAAGAGATAAAAACATTTCTGATCTTTGGATCTGAGTTGCACAGAAGCAACTCTTTCAGAAGTAAAAAAGATCTTAGTTGGTATCACTAGCAGCACATTCTGGCTAGTTGGGTCAAGATATGGTCATCTACCCTTCATCCAAAACTATATTGACTTCAACATCAGCACATCTCCAGGTGATTTCTGTACAATATCAATAGCTTCCATTAAAATATCATTTTGCCCCCCACTAATTAAATCTTTATGAGTACACTACATTCTCCATTAGCAATTATTCGACATATTGCAGATCCACTTCCTCAAGCATTACCTAACTTTCATATACTTAGATTCAAACTGGCTTCATATAGCTAAATACATTGTTCTCGGAGACCTAAAGTTCAGCCGGATTATCTAGTGTGCTGCAATTATTGAATAGCATAACTAAGCAACTTACCCTACACTATTTATTTAATTTATGGGCTTTAATTAGGACACTGCACATTTCTGTGTAACTTGACTAATTGCCTATACTCTTGAGAACAATGGAAGAACCTAATTAAAAAGGTCATTAAGAATGAAATCCATTGCATGCACTTAAAGGTAGAATTTCCTTCTGCTCCAAGTCAATGTGTTTCTTTTTTTTAACATTGGACAAATTCTGTTTGCTTCCATGCAACATAATTTCCATAGTTTCCGTGTGTATGACGAAAGCCTTTATTGGAGTTTGTAAAACCTGTGGCCCACAGTCTTTGATCTGTGCTCCTATAAAGATACCTTCATTAATTTAATCTGTCACATCTGCTTTTTTTACCCCATTCATTTACTGCTCAAAATTTGACAAGTACCTAAGAGTTTCAAAGGATGGAGACTTTTTTGTTTATGCATTGACAGAAATCAAGAAGATGGACTGAAAATGCAATATGTGCAGTAATTTCAGTTTTGCTAATATTGAAATACGTATTTATACAATTCAAGTCACCATACACAAAAGTTATTTACAATCTCTACAAAGGCCTCCTACTGTTCTCTTCTTGTAGATACAAACAGCAAAAGATATGATGCACATTTGAAATTCAGGCGAGAAAGTCCATCTTCATAAGCATGGCTGCATGTTGTCTTGGTGCCAATATGCTAGCTTGGTACCAAGGAAATGCTGTACGAGGCTATGTGGTGTAGGAGGAAATACCATTTTTTGCCTCTGTCCTGGTTTGAGCTAGAGCAGGACTAATTCCGTTCAGTGATTTTACTTTTCAGCTAAGGCTCTTCTAGAGTAACTGCAATTTCCAAAGATAACAGCATATTTTTAGAGACAGTGTCTGTTTCTAGCAGAGATAACGCTCTATGTTTAGAGTTACAACCAAGGGTTGGTGTGTGCAGAAAGGTTCTTGCTTATATTTGCTCCTATAGAAACCGAGACCACTGCTAAATCTTTTGTACCTTGCTGGAGTGCCATACATGAAAAGCTGCACATGCAGAGGAGAAACAGAAAGGACAGGTGACCCAAAACTGATCAATAAGGTATTCTGTTCCTTATGTGTCATATTGAGTACAAAGCTGGGGGATCACAAGGAAGTAAGCTGTCTTCTTCAAAGCCAGCATCCGAGAAGAACACTGTTCTGCATTCCATCCCAATTTGTGTGTTCCTGAACCCAGTTTCCAAATCCATCTCCCATCTGCTACTGAGTCCAGTCTGGAATTTCTTCAGCGCCTGCTTTGCAGTGAGTGGTATGATTGCTATCAGGGGTTAGGTTTGATATTTGTTGTGCATATATTTCATTATAATTTCATTAGAGCTGTTCTAATTTTCTTTTTCTGATCCATCAATCTCTCCCCTTTATTCCCTTTCTTTTCCCCTTTGGGAAGGGAGAGGAGTTAAAGAGAGTGTCTGTCATTCATCTAGTTGCCAGATCAGCTGTAACCCCTGACGGGAATGAACCTCTTCAATGGCTATACTAAATCTGCAAGAAAGCATTTATCTGTCCCATTAAGATCAAACTAATCTGACCCCCTCTGTCCTCAAAAACTGAAGTAGGTCTAAACTAATGGGAGGAAGAATGAAACCTATGCTCAGTATTTCCCTACATTCCCTCCCTTCTTCACCCATTTTTTTGTTGTTTTTATTTATTTGTACCATATCAATCATTTCTGTTAGAGTCACCTGGTGGTCTTCTAAATATCGAGCAAAGGAATAGCTGGCGATATCCTTCGAGTGACTAGTAATGAGCTGATATCTGAGTAATATGCTAAAAAGGGATCTGTCTCATGACAGGCTTCTTACTGATACCAAATATGTCACTTGTTCAAGAAAAATTCTGCCAAAACACAGTTGAACAGGATTTGGCTTAATATTAAATGATAATGTTCCATTTTAGTCCTTCTGAAAACAAAAGGCCTCTTAAAACAAGAATATTCAAGAACATTGAATATGCGGAAAAGTTTTTCTGTTTTATCTGCAGTCTCTCTCTTAATGCTCTTTCTGGCAAGGCTATTACCAAACTATCTCAGGTTACTTTTTGGTACTTCAGATAGCGAAGCCATATATAGCAAATAATCCAGTTCAGTTTATTATCCCTTATTTAGTGTCATAAAATACATCTTGTGCATCAATTATATTGCAATAGTGTGTTTTATTTATGCAAGAACGCTTCATTGAGATTCAAAAAAAAAGGGGGGGGGAGTTAAAGCTGCAAGCACGCATTGGCTTCAAAAGGCTATAATTTTATCTAAGTCTTCCTTTCAATTGAATAATATTGGCAAAAGCCCAAGGTACAGATCCACAGATCTCTAAGAGCCAGATCCCGCTTGCTTCATTCTCCAGCAGATACTACCTAATGGAATTTGTGGGGTTACTTAACCAAGAACAATAGATGTTAATCAGCTATAGGGCATACAAGCAAGACATGCCACTATGGCAGTTTTTATTCGCATTACTAACAACAGGAATTTATTGCATTGCTGGATGCTGCAGCAGCCATCATAATTGTTTAAAATAATTTCCTGAGTCCCATTCTAAAACACAGCAGCTTTCAGCCACAAATTAGAAAAGGCTCAAAAATAAGAGCATAAAAAGTTTTGCAAGGAATTTCAACCAAATGGTACCATAAGTATAATTTTGCATACTGAATTAATAATCCATCATGCTTTATTCTTCTTTGCAAAGCTGATTTCAATTTTGCAAAAGCAGTGAAGTCTTGCATTGTAAATGTCCATTCAAAAAGGACGTTCAAGTAAAAGGTTTATCATACTGATTTTTTTTAATTCTACCAGTAAATTCATATACTTCCTATTTCCCTGCCTACATTGTACTTTCAGCAAAGAGCCTGTGGTTGCGTACAAGCATGTGTGTGTTTGCATAGAACTTACGTTCTTGGATGTTGAACAGATAAAAAAAAAAAATCAAATCTTTCTCCCTTTGCAACACCTGGTAACACCTAACTTCTAGATTACTAATGGCATCAAAGTTTTCTGATGAACAGAGTAATCATTTTAGTCAACTGTTACAATAAAGGGATTGTTAGTGGAGAAACCTTGTGTTGCACTTACTAGTACCTGGTCCATAAGAATTTTGAAAACAAATCAAGAAAATAATTATTCACTCAAATAGTCTCTTTGAAGTATAAGCCAATAAAGGTATTATAGAGAGAAGGCAACATCCTAATAAATACTCTCTAGCAATATACCTTTTTCCATTCCAACTAATAATATTAGCAGTAATTCCTCAATTTTGTGAAAATGGACACCAGAGATTTTACTTAATAACTGACTCATGATTAACTCACATGCAAAGATTATTATTGAAATTGAGGCCTAAAAGTTCATTGCATCTAGGGAAAAAAAAAAAATTAACTCTGAGGTTTTTTTCTACATCATCCTGTACCACAATCCTACCTCCTGTCCCTGAATCATTTTTAAAACAACTTAGTAAAAAAATCTGTTTCGTTTCCAATGGTTGAGTTTGTTTGAAATAGTGTTTCCTAAGCTGGAAACCTATAATTGCCTGGGCCAAGAACTGTTGCTAGAGCATAGGGAAGGAAGACACTGATCACAAACAAGGGAAACCGATGTGAAAGATACACATGTCCTGAAGTATTTTAGGAAATAACCAGCCTTGATGTGTAACCCATAGCGCAAAAGAAGAGCATAAAGAGTAAGAGGAGGATTAAGAGGGATTTACTTGAAGAACATGGTGGGGGAAACTTCACCAAGAAAAATAAAATCACTAGGTAGCTCCCAAAACAAGTCTATGACATTTGTTTACAAAGAGATACTATTCCACTGAAAATCCAAAGACAGCAGGATTTTTCACATGCACGCACACATACATGCGCAAGTTGACTGGGAACCCCTTGTCAGTACGCTCCATTGAGAACTGACGGTAAAAATGAAGTGGACCTTTAACATTAATATAGATGAAACCACGAAGGTGATCTAATAAATAGTCTGTCACCAGTCAAAATTCAGTCCAGCAACTGATAGGCACTTAATCCTTAGCAAGTTCTCAGATCTCATAGAAGTCAACAAAGCGTAAATTGAGTACATTCCAGTGAAGTTAAGATGCACCTACATCTGAAAATAGGTGCATCTACACCAGAAAGTTTGTTTACTCATGTGTAAAAGGTCACCTTCTTAGTCACTCTGCTGAAGAAAGCTGATTTTTCATCACAAACAGTTATTAATCTAATAACAAGAAAATACTTAATCCACCTTGCTAATCTCAATATAAGAAGCCTAGACTATGTATCACCTTAAAGTCTTTAAACATTGGATTTTTCTGCAGCTGCCACTAGCTGTTTAGCCTTATTGTAGCCATTTATATAGAGAATCTGCCATCAGGAAAAACAAGTGACCTCTTTGATTAACAGTTTATTGGCTCACACATTCACGAAGTCTTTCATTCAGTAATTAGGGTTATTCCTAGACTTGTAGCTGTCTCTTCAGCAGTTACAGCAACTACTTTGCTTGGCCACTGAGAAATGGTTCAAATTATAAAGTTCTGGCAACTATTTTTTTAAGAGAGTTTTATAATAGATGGCTAGCCAGCACTACATTGCTACTGCCTGGGAGAACGGCAGACCTTTCAGGGCACCAGTTAAGCTTAGACTGAAATAACCTGCTCTTTAAACAGCTTTTCTCAGTCTTCTCTTTAATAGATAGAAAATTAGCTTCTGGACTCCCTGAACACATTTTGTGCAGTATTCAATATACTGCCATATACTTAGCTTTGTGGTATTTATCTCTACAATTGATTGTTCTCAAAAAATACCCAAGTTTTCTGAAGACTTTTTGCTTGCAGCAACGTTTACCTAGCCTTTTCACTTTAGACAGAGGCTCAGCTGAATGCAGAAGAAAAAATATCTGGAGTTCCCAAACTGCACTTGCAGATCTTCTCCTTTTGGGAGCTGGGGGTGTGAACAACACAAGGGAGTGGTGGGCAAATTAAGAAAATTAGTATTTGAACACAATATAGTTTGGCTACAAAAACTGATTTATTCCTTTTTTTGTTTTTGGTTTTTGTGTTGGGTTTTTTTTTGGTTTGTTGGGTTTTTTTTCCCCCCCCAGCCATCTACCACCACTGGGATGTTGCCCTCAAGAAACAGCAANCAGGAGGCACCTGGGCAGCCTTAGCCCCTTTGACCTGGTTGTGAAATTCATCCAGGTGTCAAGTTCACTTCAGGGCTTGGGGTTCAGACCCCAGCACTTCACTTCTCTGTTTCGTAGAGTACAGATAGTGGTCTCTAGAGTTTATGAGCCAATGCTTTACGTACAGGTGAAACCTTGAACAACTAACAACACTTAAAAAGACAAACTTGGCACCAGTTGCTACAGAGACTCATTTGCAAGTTGTTGGATTTAATTTTGTACAGTCCTTTTCACTACCAAGCACTTTTGAGATGAATTCTGAGAAACTGAACTTTCTAACAAGACAAGATATGGTAACCAGCTCTTCTGATAAAGCAACTTCATAATTGTTTATATATTTTGTATACTTATGACCTCCCTTAGGTATTTGTAGCCACTTTAAGTTTCTTTTTACCGTTGAAATACAATTGCTGCAGATCTTGTAAAAATTCCAGGTACTTTTCCTTTACATTGTCCTAATGTTTATATTCGAAGACTCTTGTGTAGATCTAAGATCTTCAAGAGGAAATAGTTATATTTGTACTATATAGAACAGAAAAGTCTCATTTACAGTTTAAAGCATTTGCAGTACGCAAAAGGTTTAAAATTGGTCCATGAAAAAAATAAGCCCCACAAACTGAGAATAACAGATTCTGAACAATGTGCTAAAACGCATGGAAACGCATAAATGCGTAAGTGGAGTTGTTTTTGGTACTCATAATGAATATTTTGCCTCATCTTCCTGTCTTGAATGTATTGCAATCTCAAGCCTTACTTTTCCTGGTTTAAGCACACATATATAGACATTAAGAGCGAAGAGATACTTTTATCCTGGTTTCTGATCCACTGTTTACACTTGATAAAAGGAAGTTTTTCCACTTCAGCTTCTAGCTTGGCCCTCTTGCCAGAATTACCTGTACTTACTAGCTGTCCATATTATCTTGCTGATGTCCCAGTGGTTCCAGACTCTCTCGGGATGTAGGCAAAATCTGCTGGCAACACCAGGGAGCAAAGTTGCAGTAGGTGATCCTTGTCTTCAAAGACATTAGAAAGCATGCAATCTACTCCTCTTCAGGCTGCTGCCTGCTCAAGCCAGCTGTAATCAAATTATTTTCCAGCGATCCTGGAAAATCAATTATCTGCAAATATTATCGTGTTAATGATAATATCTCAGTGAAAAATCATATCTTAAACTTAGAGAAAATCCTGTCCCAGAATTGAAAGTTTTCATCTAACTTCCTTGATTTTTTTAAGAAGTTGATAGCAAAAGTTTCCACATACACACGCTCACACACACACAAAACCAAACAAACCCACAGTAAAAAAAATAGCTTTAAAACTCCTACCTTCATACACTACTTTTTTCTCCTCTCATCAAACGTTAGAGGAATGATAAGGAATACCGGGAATAGCAAGAGGACTACCAATCCCTTCACACAAATTATTTGTTTTTTTTAACTGAAATGGAAAAAATGTACTACTATTTTTTTTTTCCTCAGGATGTTAGGAATACATAGGGAACTTATATTTAGTCACAAAATCATGAGCTATTTCAGAGACTTAAAGTCCATCCAATTTCTTGACTTTTGAACGAGCTGATACTTGGTACTGTGTAGTATCAAATAACAGAATTGGATTGTCAGCATAAGAGAAATTAAACTTCTAAAGGCTTTTTTTTATGGAATAAAAAGCCTGCCTTAAAATTTTAATAAATAGTTCCACTTTATTTAGTAAGTTAAAAATTAATCACTGTTTTTAACCAACATTTTGACAAAGGACAAGTGAATCAAACTCAGTTCCTGTACTTCTGTTAGTCAAGTGGAGCTCAGGCAGCCCCTCAGCAGTGTTTTCTGTTTGCATCAGGCAGAACACTGGTTGCTGCTGTTTCACCTTTAGTACCGAGTCTACTTAGCAGCACATCTGCTGTACAGTAGCAGTTATGCTATTGCAGTTAATCTGAGGCAAACAGACTATGATCATAACTGCAAGTTTATTTTTCCTTTGTTTTGTATTTTCTTGTTGAAGATATTTACCAAGTACAACGCAATACTTGGGTTTCTGCTCGGTTTAGTGCCTAACAGGTCTCTGCTTTCAGATGTTTAAGCCTCTGCACGTAGCGGACAGACTTTTGAAAATAAGTACCTGGCCTACATGCAGTGGTGTGCAGTTCTTTTCTCCTATTCATTATTGTCAACCACTAGGTGGTAATGTTCACTCTGTGGACCTTCCAAGATAGCATAAACACTACCTGACATTCAAATAAGTTCTCTCCTCACACTAGTGTAACCACATAGTAAAACAGAACAGAATCTGACTTGTTTCCCTTTCACATCAACAACTGTTCAGGTTTTTTAAACTCTGCTCAATTTTATGCTAAGCACAGAGAAACATGTCACAGCGCCCCATGTGCAGTTGCTGCTGTTGGATGTGTAAACTATTCCTAAACAACTTGAACTACCAGAGATCAATTTTCTATGGTGGAAGTTTAACAGGGCAGACACATGCTGTGTTAGTGCCACTAAAGCTGATATGACAGTATTTTCCTTTGTTTCTGTGATACTGGAGCTAAGAGGTGATCTAGGAAAGAATGCAGTTTTTATACTCCCAGGTTTTATGATTTGCTCATAAAACATTACATTTAAGTTACAATGAAAAGCATACAAAAGTCATACCAATTATGCACTGAATTTAATCAAGACAGAATATTCCTCTATGCATCCAAATTCTTCCGTTCACTGAAGAATTTATGAGCAAGCGTAACAGAAAGAGGAATAAAAATGTTTCAGTGCAAAACTCGTATACTTCAAGAATTGAAAAGAATGAAAATGAACTTGAAAATATTCTGAGCACAAAGCTGAAAAAAATTAAAGCTCGGTTTCTACTTCCAGTGATTTAAGTACAGATTTTTTTCTGGTATTACCTCTTCTCTTGTTCTTGCACCTGTTTCTGGTTCTGCAGGAGAAGCCCTTAAATAAAGATATTTGTTATGTAAATTGAGACCGAAAGTAGAAAGGCAAAGATCCCAGTTAAGCTATTTTAGAGACCTCCCCAGAAAAATCTACCTGCCTAGGGGTTAGATATGTGTCTGAGAGCAGAGATAGGAAGCTGAATCTCTCATCACATTGCAGAATGCCCTTCCTGCAAAGTCAGCAAGACAGTCTCCTTGGTTCTCTGTGTTCAAATAACTAAATACTTAGAAGCCCAAAAGGGAAAAGCTGCATATAGCATAGGTGGAAAACATGCAGAACCCAGCCAAACTTGCTCAAGAGATGAAAGCTTCAAATTACTACTGTGAAATTAAGTAACAAAAGAAATGCTTTTCTATTCAATCTAGTCTCTTACTGGCAACTAGTTAGGCTTTTGTGCAGTTAGTGTCAGGCACAGATGTTGCCTGCATTAGGGTCTGACATGTGGGAGAGCCCTATGTACAAATTCTTGCTCCACTGAAAACCAAAGCACTACACTGGCTACAGTCATTCTCTCTCGTATAAAAAAATAAAATAAAAAAACAACCCTACAAAACTAGTCCCTAACCATGGATAAGAAGGCAGGAGAAAAACAGCTGCTCGAACTGCAGACTTCACTCTTGGTTGCAAGTCCCTTGGATAGATTTGCACATGATACTGCAATTACTTTGAAAAAATGGGAGGGTATTAAGAAAATAGAAAGAAAGGAAAGCAATTCATCTTATCCAGATAAATTATCAGAATAGAGAGCCACTGAAAGCAGGGGAATACTGCAATCACAAAATTTTGCTGTCTTATTCCACCACCTTTTTCAAGAGTAGATAAAAGGATAATTTGAATTGCAGATAAATAGAATTTCAGGATTGTTTCCTTGTTGGATAAATCTTAGCTCCAGAGGTCAAACTGAAGAATAGTACAAAGCAAGGAAAGCCAATGGACCTATAGCTACTTTTATCAGGTCATAATTTGGCCTATTTATTGTTTGGGGTTTTTGGCGGGGGGTTTGTTGTTTCTTTTTTGGTTTGTTTGTTGTTTTTTTTTCTTACATTTCCTCTCTGCCCCATTTCATGAGAACACAACAGTCAATTCAAATTAATTATATTTGTTACATTTGTGTGTTTTTCCACTATATCCAAGGCTACCCTTGGAGGATTTCTAGCTCCCCGTAAGAAGAGTCTAATAACTTAATACAAAATTGAATCAGACCTTATGAAAAGGAAAAAACTTATTTCTTTTCTTCCATACATCTTTATTCCATTTTCTTTAAATAGCTGCAGAATAGAAGAAATGTCTGAGTTGTCCTGTTTGAGATAGAACAGAACTAAATCTGTTCTGTGATTTTAGTTTTCAGCCAAGGCTCTTTTAGTAACTGCACTTTCCAAAGTTAATAGGATGTTTTCACAGACTGTATCTTCTAGCAGTGATAATGCTCAATGTTTACAGCTATTAGTAAGGACCAGTAAGCAGAAAGGCTCTCACTTTACAGTTGCTTCTATGGATACCAAAGTCATTGTTAAATCTTGTGGGTACAGAAAGCAAAGGTTGCAGCCGGAGGGAGGAGTGGACAGGATGGGTGATTGTAAACTTACCAACAAGGTATTCCATTTCACATAGATCACATTCAGTGCAAAGATAAGGGATCACGAGGGGCAAGTTCTTTTCTTCAATGTCTGGTGTCTGAGGAGGCCTCTGTCCATTCTGCCTTTGATCCTGATCCGTATGTTCCTGAATCCAATTCCAGAATCCAGCTCCTGAATCTGGTTCCCATCGTCTGCTGAGCCCAGTCTGTGACTTTCCTGGTGCATGCTCCACAGCATCAGTGGTGTCGGTGACATAATTGCCAGGGGTGGTTGGGTTCAATATTGGTTTGATATATATTTGTATATATTTTGTTATTATCATTATTTTCATTAAAGCTGTTTTAGTTTTCCAATCCATAGGTCTTCCTTACTCTATTTCTCTTCCCATTGGGGAAAGGAGAGGGCTTAATAGAGAGTGCCTGTCATTTGTATAGTGGCCAGCCAAGCCCTAACCCTTGACTTGACTGAAACAGGCTGTCGGCTGAGCCCTGACCTGAAACTGTGCTTCACTATCCTCAAACATAAATTATTAATTGAAGTACTGCTCATGTAGTCACAGGTTTTGTTGCACATACTCCAGGAGTCTCTTTATAGAAGAAGCCTGCTAACTAACATCAAATCTGAATGTGCTTAAAATCTTGTCTAGACCATCTTAAGCTAGTAGAACTGTAGATGGATCTTCACAGTGTGTCTGTATTCAGTCTAAAAGCTTTCATTTCTCAAGAATTCTCAGGAGAAAAAGGGATTTACCTGCCCTATCTTTATGTACCTGCAGTATAAAGATCGTGTAGACCACTTCAGACTCTCATACAGCCAATAGAGATACAGGTGCTTTCACCTTGCCTCTTTCTTTCTTTATTTTAGGAAGAAATGAGTTTCTTGCCAGAGGTGCTAATCTTCATCCTCCAGCAATAAAGGAGCTTACACTGTGAAAGTCCACATATGACCAGAGGAATGCTGTGCCAAGTAACTTGACGTTTTTATATATCACTATACTGCCTATATCACTATACCAAAAAAAAAAAAAATGGTTGAATGACCAGATCCAAAAGATAGTGGTTAGTGGATCATATTCTACCTGGATGCTTGCAACAAGTTAAGTACTGCAAGAGTCTGTACTGTGCCCTGTCCTGTTTAGTATCTTTATCCATTACCTGGAAGATGCAAGAGTGCACTCTCGTCAAATCTGAAGATGACATCAGCTTGAGGAACCAGTCCATACAATTGAGGGCAGGGTTACCATGCAGAGAGACCTAGGCGGGCTGGAAGAGTGGGCCAACATGAACATTATCAAATAAAGCAACAGATTTAAAGCCCTGGGAAGGACTCCTTCCTGGGCACTGCCAGGCTGGAAGTTACTCTGAGAAAAGGACCTGGCCATGAGCCAGCAGCATGCTCTCGCAGCAAAGATGTTCAACAGAATCCTCAGCTGTATTAACTTGAGTACAGCTGGGAAGACTGAGTGAAAGGATGATCTCTTCTCTGTTCAGTACTTACTGGACAACAAGTGGACACTGTGTCTCGTTTTGGGCCATATAGTAAAAGGCAGACATAGACAAGCTAGTGCAAACGTTGACAAAGTTCTTCAGTGGTGGTTGGTCAGGAACTGGAACATTTGTCGTGTGAGGAGAAGCTGAGGGACTGGGGCTTGGTTCAGCCTTGAGGAGCTAATTTCAGGGGAATCTAACAGCAGTTTACCAGTGCCCACAGGCATCAAGGAATTGGAGCCAAACTCTTCACAGTGCATGGTAGGAAGTCAAGAGACGACAATAATAAGTTGAAATAAGGGAATTTCAGACTAGACATAAGGAGAAACATTTTCAGGGTAAAGATATATCAGACAGTGGAGCAATTTGCCCAGAAAGATTACAAAGACTTTCAAGATCTGTCTGGATAAAGCCCAGTGCACTGGTTGTGATGAAAACCCAAATAATTCAATGAGACTTTTTGTGTACATCTGACTGGAGATGCAGTCAGGTGAAGGAGAACATTTTTTACACATTGAAGGCACTTTGACCTTTTGTTCCATGTTTTCCTACTAGTAAATATAGTACTAAAAAAAAACAACAAAAAAAGGCAGCACTAATAGTCATTATAGACTTTGCTCATTTCTCTGCAAACATGCTCCTGAAAACTGCAGATCAATGACTTGTAGAGGAATCAGATCTGCTTCCTCAGCCTCTGATTGTCTAAAAATCCATACAGTGCTTGGGAAAGTGTCAGGTTGTAAATAATCTCCATGGAGATACAAAACCAAACAAACTAAAGAAGAGGTCTCCTGCCCTAGACATCTTACTGTATTTCTACTAGTGTAAGAGGTGTGCACTTACTCCAGAAGGCAGAGTTGAACATCTTAAAAAAAGTGTTTGTGTCTAAATCTTAATACAACGTGTGCTAGGCATCTGCCACTCACTTCTGATTCTTCTTCCTGAAATCAATAGTTTTCCTATGAGAAGGAATAGTCCAAAGTTTAAAAAAATATTTTTTTGCATTTCTGCTCAGAGAAGAGGTAGAGACAGTTGTCTACCAACATATTTCCTAATTTTTTTTCCCCAACTTGAGCATTTGAACTTAACAGAGCCTTTTAAGCTCTAAAGATACATCATTTCTTTTATAAAACTCAAGGCTTATTTTATTTTATGATCTCTAATTAATAAGTCTGAATAACCACTAACTTGCTTCAGAAGGCAAACAAATCTTACAGACAGCAATTTCCCTACATACATGGATTTATTTATTTTTTTTGTAGCTGTCACATCTGTGGAATACAATTGCCACAGTTACTATAGGAAGAGTGTCAACTTTTCCTCCAAATTCCAGCACCTAATCCTCTTAAGAACAGCCAGAGATTTGAGCAATCTGCAATCCTTGCAGTGTGTTATTTTTACATGGTACCTCTGTTTACTTCAGACCAAGACAGCACGAAACTTAAGACGAACCTGAATACTAGACTCACTGTTTTTACTGTACAGGGATGCACATAGTTCTGCATTGAGCTACACCTACAAGAGGAATCACCACTTAACACTAAAGGTACAAAAGATTAGTCTGCGAGATGTTTTGATAGAATTTTCTTTCTGAAGTTCCAGTATAAAACCACTACTAATGTTCTGTTGATACTTTATTTGATATAAAGTTCCATTTAAATGTTTGCATCCATCAGAGGCAAAAATAGCAAGAAGTATTGAAACCAAAGACAGGTGAGCAATAAAGCTATTTTATCAAGGGAGCATTTTCTTAAAAAACCTACAGGCATAATTTTTAAGATGATAGTTTTTCTTCTTAGAATCGTTAAGGTTGGAAATGATCTTCAAGACCATCAAGTCCAACCATCTACTAAATATTACGATAACCTTTAAACAATGTCTTGAAGGGCCACAACTACATGGTTTTTTTGAACACCTCCAGGGATGGTGACTCCACCACTTCCCTGGGCAGCCTGTTCCTTGCCCAGGGAGGCCTTGCAACTGGAATGTGGATGATAAGGTTAGGCTGTTTTAACTTCACAGATTTTTGTGAAACAGGAAGTCACTACAGCTTATTAAGGATTTTGACAGAAAATTTATGAGGGACTTGTGATCCTAGCACTATTGCTAATATGATAGGTGAGCTATTTAGTTTTATAATGGGAAGATGCGCTTTATGATTTGTAACATGTAAAAGAAAATCTGGATTTACTCTAGTAAGGTCATCTCATTCCACCAAGCAAAGTAATATACATTAGCAAACTTTTTTTATTATCTTCTTCGTATTTCTAAGCATAAACTTCTAATAAGAAAGAAAATTATCTGTGCATATTGGTTTCTGCCTGCAACTCTCTTTAACAATATTAGTGTGACAGACCAGAATCGATGTTGGGATAAAAAAGTTAAATAAAATAAAAGCCAAAGAAAACAACAGACATGAAGTTTTATTCCTAGAATCAGACCTAGCAAGGAAATTTGCTCTGATATACCCAGTCTATCCAATGCCAAGAAGTACATAGCTTCAATGCTGGGTATTTTTCATTTTGAAAATGCAGTGGTGGGTTGTATTCTCAGTAATATAGCTTATGATGAATACTTCAGAGTACAATAGTCTCTACATTTGGTTAAATCAGCATAGATGCTGAAGTAATGGGCTATCTCCCTAATGTAAAAAGCTGCAATCCCGAGATTTGATCTAGTATCTAAATTATTATTCACAAAATAATTAGCCACCCTGGCTTTTGGAGTTTATCCAGCACTTTAGCTTTGCAGAGAGAGATCCAATAATTCTTTCATCTTGCTTGGGTTTGGGTTCTTTTTTTTTTTTTTTGTATTTTCCTTCTTATGGTTATTAATTGCTCATAGCTGACTACCATATTCAGATCCCATTTGATCAGTATCTTTATTGTTTATTGTCCTAGAATAGCATGTCTGCCTAGATGAAAGAGCACGAAGCACTGTTAACCATTTTCTTCTCTACCCATTATCCTGACTCTTATCTCTGTTTACTGAATTCAGCTGTGAGCAATTTGAAACAAACATCAAACCTGACCTACAAATAAAAGTTTAGGTCTTATGAAGTCATATCGCTACTATGTTTTGAAGCATGAGAAATTCTCCAAAGATGGAAATATAAAATAATGCAATGCCACAAGTTTTCAGCTTCTGGATCACCAGTCTGGGTTCAAAACTCTCAGTCAGTGGCATTGTAATGTATCTGCGTGGAGCCTCACACACGTTCAAATCCTTTGAGGAGCTTACTTTTTTTTAAAAAAATAAAAATTCAAATAGTGCTTAAGAGCAATTAGATCTCTTGAGGGGGACCCCTGATGTCAAAAACTTTTTTAAGAAGGAATTTATCAGCAAATTTTAGCAACATTTCCAACATTCTAAAAGGTGAAATATTCAAATTAAAGATATAATTACAATAAACACTTAGCAATGTATGGAGAGAGATTTAAGTTTCCTCCACTGAGTGTTACCTTTATAACTATTCATCTCTTTTCTCCCTTTCCCCACATGAAGTGTATAGTAAGAGCTTTCTATATTTTACTGTTAGGATTTAAATTCAACTTCTATTGCTCTTCCTTCCTTTATTTTAATATTTTTCCCTCTAGAAGATGTACTTTATCTGACACCAACCAGTAAATTTTCCATTTCAAAAAAAGAGATTTTTGCTTCCCTATGTTTTCAGGACCTTTTATTCTGCCTTCCTATCACTTTCCAGGTGTCTAAATCTCAACATTTCTACCTCAGCCAATGAACTTCTTCAGCTCTTCTCATCTTTCTACATCAGTTAAACATATCTGATCAGAATATGTTTTCTTCTAGACTTTGCTCTGCAGTGACACTCAAATCTCAGAGTCAGGCTGTGGAACCACCAGGTTACTGTGTTACCCTCTCCCTCTTCAACCAATTCCATCCCAGAGACCCCAGAAGGAAGAGATGGGCTGGGGACAGTGACTGGGGTCAGCCACTGCCCATCCACCTCCAGACCATGTAAGGACACTTGAGTTAAAGCCAGAAAGCCCTGACAAAGCTTCTCACATGTTGCATACGTTTTTTTCTTTCTCACATTAAAAAATAATGATAAAAAAAGAAATCACAAAATCATCGAAATCAGAGTTGCAGAAGATCCACCAGCTTTCCACATATTAACATATCTTTTCCCTACAAGTATTACAAGAAATTTCTTTGATGAAATTAAATGTAGAGTTTTTCATTGGAGTTTGTCTGAGAGCACTAAACACGTTATGTACAATGCCTGGCCTCCAATAAAGTTTAGAGATGACCCAAATTAAAATTCAAAGTCAGTATTGTCAGAGAATGTATATGCAGAATGAGCTGAATAAATGTTGACAAATTATAGGACAAAAGAAATGACTAGAATATCATTTGTCACTGTCATCCCTGCTGTCAGTGATGCTGTTTTCAGAAAGGACATGATTGAAACATTAGGCTAATCAAATGACCTAGATAGTCACGCAGTTAAGAAATATTTGTCATTTTAACTGAATCAATTAAGGAGCATATTTGTGGCAATTAACCTGTAAGAGGACTGCACAAAAACTGCTTTTGAATTAACATTGAGACCATCGAACCAGCAACACTAAGACATTTTAAGCTGTCATACATTCTGCTCTTCATTCACGCCACGATGCGTAGAGTGGGGCCACCCTTTCTTCAAAGCTACAGAACATTAAAAACTTTCCAACTTTTTCTTTGGAATAACAATTTTTTTCACTCAGATTTATCATCTCCTTTTTTTTTCTAGATGTTGGATTTCTACTTTATGCGTTGATCTAAGTTCAAATACACCCAATGATTTCGTACTCTTTTATTTTCATTATAAACCACATTATTTACCACTTCAGTCTGCCTCTTTCCTCACTGCAAAAAGTTTCTGTATTTCTGCCCCTATCACCTTTGGAGGTCAGGAACTTCCCAGTGTCAAGCTGACAATTCACACGTGCAAGGCACTGAACAGTATTTTTCCATAAAGAAAAACTTGTTCAAATAATTGTGTAGGTTTTATAAGTTGCGTACTTCTATAAATGCTATAAATCAAACAGAAAATCAAGCAGAATACATTGAAGTTATCTCCAACGCTGAAGGAGAATCCTTGGGTCTGCTGGTTAATGACTCCAAAGCAGCAAGACCACAGCTCAGAAGATGTGTGTTGTTCGAATGTGGGGTTGCAATCTAAACCCTGTTTAAGAAGGAGTAAACACAGCTTCCTTGTTATCACACCTTTCCAGGTGCTCAGCCTCATTCTTCACAGCATGAAATTCAGCTGTTTAAGTAACAACTACCAGGATAAATACCCTCAAGGAAAAACATGCAGTATCAGTTTGAGAAGGTATTTCTGTTTAGAAAAGGCCAGTTGTGCAAGTAAAGTAGCAGCATACAGCTGATAGGGTGAGATTTTTAAATCTTGGCTTCAAATACCATATTGTGATTATACTTTTTCTTTTCTTGCTTAAAGCATCAGGCTGACGTAAGCAGAGTCTAAAAGCATAGGTTATTTATAAAGTGATCTCTCAGACCTTTAATGTTACAGCAAGTTCCATTAGTTCAGTCATATCCCAAGACAGTAATGCTGCATAATGCCATGCCACAATGTTTTGGGGTGTAAAGTCACAGAAACTATGTTTATGGAAGCTCTCACTTCCAACCATCCAGTTCAGTCAACGCCAGCATTTTCTTCCCAAGTGTAAGAACCTTGAGTGTGTTCATCCTCATGGGCATTTGCCCGTGGGACCTCAGGACCCACTTAGAGCCAGCACAACCCAAGGTGGCCCCATCCCACTGGAGCCATGGGGACAGGTTCCCTGACAGTGTTGTGCAACAGGTTGCCTGCAGCCATGGCTGACCCCTGCCTGTGAGAGTGGCTTTCAGCTGAGGCTCTGGTGGTTGGTCATTGCCTGAGCTACAGCCTTAACTATGTCTCAGCTCTGCCCTGCCACGGACCCTGCCAAGCAGAGCTAAGGCCCACATTCTGGCTTGGCCTCAGGGAGGTGCCCTCAGGCCCCCATAGACCACCCTGCTCCCAGAATGGCTCAGTGGGACAGACCCTGGCTGCCAGACCCTGTTCTGGTGACCCTGGCCTGAGGAGGCCCTGCTGCTCCCAGCCCCTGGCCCTCTTTGCACCATGACACCAGGAGCCCCAGTGTTCACAGACAGGCAACAATCCTGGTTCAGTTTTGCTTTTTTAAATTTAGCATGCAATACAATTAAAGTCTCTGACTTTGATCTTGTATCAAGCTCTCATAAGCAAGTACCAGTCAAAATCACCTTGGTTCATTCAAATTATTCAAAGCATCAGCTCATAGTACTGCAAATTTGTTTAGTAACTGATTGGAGTGAACACAGACTGTTCTGAAATAGGCATCAGAATAATACAAGTGGACGAAAACTTCTCATACACTTTTTAAAAAAACTAATCAAAGGGTTTCATTTTGGGGGGTAGGGGAGGTGTCTTTTTTTATAACAGTTATTATCAAAATTGATGAATTTTGATAATGAGCACCTATGAGAGTAACTGAAGAGCAGTCAATGACTCAACACCCCAGGTATTCATCCATGAGGCAGGAGAGACCCAACTTCAACTCCATCAGCATCTTGCTTTAACTGGGGACAAAAGACGTGAAAATCTCAGTTCCACGCTGGAACATAGGACTAGGCTGAAGAGTTATCTATCTAGTGTTCTATTCCAGAAAAAAAAAAAAAAAATTATGGCAATAACTCTGGAGAACCCTCTCAGGTTGGTGCCAAAACCAAGCTGTAGCAAGTGAGATCCTTGCTATCAGAGATGTGCTGCTGTCAGGCAGTGCAAGTGTAGCACATTTAAATGGCTGGTAGTTTTCTACGCTCCTTGTAGAGCAGTATTGCTCTCTACAACAAGGAAGAAATTTCTCTGTGGCAGTAATCTATATTAAAAAACCTAGTATGACTAGACATTGCATTAGGTGAAGGCAGTGCTATGACCTTCTGTGAAATAACTTTCTCCTGCACCTTCTGTGCTGTATACACTGCAGAAGATGGCTCAGGAATTCTGTCACATCAGGGATTTTCCTTTCTGCTGGAGTATGTGGGACCAAATCGGGTTTAAGAAAACGTAAATGGATTTGGGGAGGCAGAAGCCTGGCAGGAATTAGGCACTAGAGTTGTTGATCCTACTCCGGGAGAAAGAAGGGAGTGCAACAAGGCATGACCCTTCAGTATGGTTTTTGGTGAGTGGTCTTTTAGAGATTGTGGAAATCTGGCCAGCAGCTGATGACATGTGCTGCTTCCCTAACACTTCTGGTCACTCAAGCTGCTTTTTCTCCTGCTGCTGCCACAGAAGAGTCTGTGAGCACCTGGCACAGAACAGAGCCCCCGCTCATAAAAGCTGCTGCATCTATAATCCTACCGTGCTGTAAATGATTTTGACCTCCAACCAGAATTTGTCATGGATTAGCAGATGTCCTATAAACTATTTCCTCCCCTGTTCCGTCCTGTTTAGGTCTAGACACATACAACAAACCTGCAGTTTCAGCATTGCAAAAACATCGCTGAATGTCATGACACACTTCAGAAATAAAGGCAGACACTATTTTACTTGCTATGCTGCCAGCCTCTTGCTGTATTTACATCAAGTCTCTCTGAATCACTACACCATAGAATGAATGAAAGACAGATCTCAATAAGGGGAAATTTCGAATATACTTATCCACTGCGACAGTACAGTACACTTGACCTGTGGTTTTAATCTGCAAATTTTACTCCACTGTTAAGTATTTAATCCACACACAGATTTGGCTGTATGCACTTGCAAATGTTCTTTACTTTCTCAATCTCTCTCTTCCAAGAGATAACCTAATACAAAGCAAATGGCAGCTGTATGATTTTTCTTTCAGTGGTGGATATGCAGACAAATTCTACCCTATGCTATAAACAATGAAAATTAGAAGGTCATATGTTCTACATTGTAATGATACACGTAGGCTTTCTGTCCTCACAGGAATTTGATGTTCTGAAATGGATTTTAAGTGTAATGTTTCAATTCATTAAACCTATGACATTGCATTGAAAGGGGAAAAAAAGTCATTTATCTAGTTATAATCCAGTCTTCCTGATGGCTTGTTCTTAGTACACTGAAAGAAGAATCAGAAGGGTGGCTGGGGTTGCTTCTTGCTTCTGGTCTACATGGATTTCTTGAGTAAAATAATGTTACAAATGCTATTAGGTTGACAATGAGCTCCATTAAAATGGTGCTGAGATTCCTGCTTCAAATAACACAGGGTAAATTAATTGGGCTGGCAGCTACCTTTACAGAATAAAAAAAAAAAGCCACAATTAACTGTAGATATATCTGCTTGGCAGTTGTGACTGTACCTGTCTCAGTCAGCACTTCAGTGAGTACAACTGACCTAGGAAAGCAAACAGAAAAGGTTCATTACTATTTTTAAACTCATGGTGATCACATGTACCACTTGAAAGGAAACTTTCTTAAGAAATTCGTACAAAGCAGTCTTCCTCTATGAGAAGTGGCTTGGAAGGGTTTATTTGTTGCTTTTTTTAGTAATACAAAGAAATAAAAAAAAAAACAAAGCCACACAGTACTTATCTGTTCCCCTACGTTTCCAGGGAAGCAGTTCTAGTTGTAATGTCAAACAGTAACAGATTAGTTCTGCGCTCCAGAGAAAGTTTCAAGTGGAGAAATAAGCCAAGAGCTGAGTGAATCCATGCTTCAAAGTATAGCACTTTCCCATCTGCAGTCTTTCCCTCTATTTTTTATTGCACGTCCTATTTTGACATAGATCCCTGTCTGTAATCACAGATTACATCCTGAAATAACCAACATTTGCACCACAGGCAACAACCTAACTCTTAAGCTTCATCTGTGGTTTTTTGCTCCACAGAAGTATAGAAAAATGCAACTTGTTGGAAGTTCTCCCCCTCTGAACACACTGAACATTTTTTTCTGTTAATGTTGCATATTTCTTTTTTGGCTCAGCTTTCTATTCCAAAATGGTAAATTTTCCTTGTAGGAGCTCTGGATAGAGAGAAGAGTTAAACTGTTTTCTGGGTTTGATTGTTAAAGGGTTATTCCCAAGGGAAGCATAAAAATATTTTCTGTATGTATATCCATATAGAATACACACAGTCTTTATAATGAAAGCTCAAGGGCTTTTTAGAGCAATTTTTGCATGATTACCGAGAACTGAAATGTAAATAACGCAGGAAAACCTCCTTTCTGTTAAAAACTGCAAATTATTAAATTCCAATTTTCCATGCATTTGGTGTAAGCAACAGGTGCCGAGGGAACCAAATGCATTTAACTTGGCACTTTAGTACCAGAACTGCAGAACAGGCAAGGAAGACAGGCAGAGGGAAAACTCAAAGTAGAGTAAATCAGTTTGCAGGTACATATAAAACACTGATTGTATCCAACAACAGGTAGGAATCTTTGTTATTAAATACATATTTTATGCTACTTTGCCATATTAACTAACCACAAGTAGAGATGCTTTTGAGCCATAGTCCGAGGTGTCCAGTATGAGAGTAGTTTGTAACATCAAGGAATAAATAGTCAACAAGAGATAACTGAAACAGCTTCTGCCCCTAGATATACTATCCTATATCTCCATGCTCACATACTTGCACTTTCATTCACATAAATGAAGTGCTGGGGTCTGAACCCCCAGCCCTGAAGTGAACTTGACACCTGGATGAATTTCCCAACCAGGTCAAAGGGGCTAAGGCTGCCCAGGTGCCTCCTGTTGGAATCAAGGGCAAGACTGGCTTGGCCTCTGTCTTTGCCACCAAGAAGATCTTTTAGCTCTGCTGCTGGCTGCAATCCAGTAGGCATTGAGTGGTGGGGACACATGTCATACCAGACCTTGATGTGAGGGATGGGCCCCCTCTGTTGTGAGAGGGCCCTCCAGGAGGGGAGGCCAGGCCAAGCACACCCTGAAATGATGAGAAACAGCTGCCAATTAGGTGGTGATTAGAGGGTGGAGATAAAAGGCCAATAGAGGCCCTGATTGGGAGCTGCTACTGGAGGGGTTTATGAGAAGTTTTGTGGAGTCAAGGATAATGGATTGGGTAATGTATCTTTCTGGTAGTTGTTGGATTGGTTTGTGCCTGGCTATGTTGGGATATGGGGCATGGTTGATATCTCCTTATGTTATTGTATTTTTGGCCCCATGTGCCTTTTCTTCTGTTGTGTCACCTGCAGTGAGTGGATTTATTACTTCTTTTGTTCCCCACGTGGTCAGCTATGTTATATTGTTTATGGGGTCCGTCAAAATAGATAATAAAACCTGCATGAGTGTCACTGTATGTTTTCTGCTGATGGCTGCCTCCTTTTTGCTGGGCAATGTAGTTAGCAAAACAATAACTTATCTGAACTCAAGCAAAACATGTGTTCTATTAATAATCTGTCACTTCCAAACAGAAAAGAAGCTCAGTGGTCATCAGCAGTATGAAACAGCTTAAAATTTTACTGTGAAACATGTCTGTGTGTTTGATAAAACTATGTAATTGAAATAAAATTCTTTTAATACCCAAGTAAATTTAACAGAAAAAAGCATATATAGAAATTACACTGATCTCACCCTTCCCTTCACACATTTATATATTTTACACAGCATCCATTATGCAGTAATACTACTTTAAGCAAGAGAAAGCTCAATTAGTATCTCAGAAAACAAAACTAAGTTGCCTTAATAAAAAGACCTGATTCCAAGAAAGCAAACTGTATTCACAGCTTCCACCAAATCAAAGTCCTAACATTCAACAAGGTAGTCAGACATTGCATAAATGATTAAAAATGAGACCCAGGTAATGTAATACAAATATAATTCATGACACAATGAACTTTAAATGCCAAGATGACAGGTATAAATTGGAGAAGACAGAAAAAGCAAAATTCAGCCCCATTTTAACTTCACTGACTTCAAATACATCTCTGAGGAATAGCACATTTACAGGCACAGCATTAGTTTGAAATACGTCTGTATTTCAACTTTTTTTTTTTCCCTCTTACACCTTTAAGCCTTCTTATGCTATTAATTAAGAAAATGAAATGACTGGCTCATTTGATATTAAGAAATATAAAGAAATGTTCTAACGTAAAACTGGAATAAATCAAAATCTATAGATTTTAATATAATATGTAATCCCCACTTCACCTTATTTTAGGACTCTTTCTTACAAGAAAGATTTTGAACGCTTAAAGAAAAATGCATAATTGTTAGTTCAGACAATAGTGTATTTTTAAAAACAATGTATTCTTCATACAGTTTCTAACAAAATACTAGCACACAAACAAATGAATCTTTATGCAAGTACCTGAATATGGACACTATACACACGAATATAAAAAAATGCATTGCAGGTGATTGGTGGCTGAGTACCATATTTTTAAATACTTCATTTGTCTTGTGTGGGAGCATAACAGATGTCATGTAGTGTTTGGAAATTTGAGTAACCTCATGCCCAAGCCTTTCACATCAACGATCTGAGCACAATAATGTACCAGTGTAGACATATGTTCCAAAGTGCCCATTTGTCAAATAACAGGCAGTCTGTCAGTGTGTTTATACTCCTCTCATGACATACCTGTAGGTAATTTTACAGAGGGAAATGTCAGTAGAAGGAAGACACTTTAGCAGGATAGAACTTTAAGGCAGAGCAGAGACTCAAATAAGGGAGAACATAGAATTACAGAGTTCACACATTAGTAAGATGCAACAGAAGCTACAAAATCCAAGAAGGCTGTTTTCTTAGTAATGAAAACTTCCATGAGTAAGTGGAACAGATATCATTCTCTTCTGAAAGAAGAGGGAGTAAGGAGAATTTTCCAGAGCTCTTCTGAAATACTATGCTATGTAGTAATAATTAGTGATGCTACTTAAAATGCTTTTTCAGAAAGCTTGAAGAAATTCAACACAGGATTTTAGATTTTTTTTTTTTTTTTTGAAGGTGCTAAAATGAATGCCATGATCAGGCTTACTTTCTAGTAAATTACATGCATTAATTCATGAAACAATTTAGTTGAATTCCTGTTGTATACACAGTTAATGCCTTCGAGTTGTTTTTTTTGGTATCATGGTACCTTCAAAAACCTGGAGGTTACATACAGCATTCAAATGCTAAAAAACTGAACAAAACTTGAATTCTTTCTACTAGCAAGGAAGTTTGCTCCCTTTCCCACCTAAGAGTCACCTCCAGTATAATTGGCTGAAAACATTAGAATTAGATTGAAGAAAAGGCAATCATTTGAGCTCTGCCATATTTCACAATACAAAGCCAGAAAAAAACCCTATAGAATTAGAGTAGCCTTAATTAATCTCCAATAAAGAAAAACATTTTTCCTATAGATCTGGGGTGTTTTCTTGTTAATTTATGGAAGTAACCATTATTAAATTATTGAGACAAAGAGTTAAGATTGATGTCAAAGATAAATTAGTTTCCAAACGTGCCTCCGTACTTCTGCTAACTAAGACAAGTTGTCCTGATGTCTTTGTACTAAAGCACTTACTATTAACTTGGACAAAAATTCCAGCATGGAAAACATTTGTGTTTAGTAAATTCACACTTCTGTGTTAAGTATCTTTCATTGGTCATCTTTAATAGCTGCCAGCTTTTTTAATGTGGTGATCTAATATTAAGTCATTTTAGCCACTGGTCATAGAAATCAAAAATATCATGCAACAGATGCATATAAAGAAAAGCTGTTAGAAAGACAAAACCACCCTTAGAAGCATATCTTATGTTTAAGTAGTCAAAGTTTTCAAAGCAACTATCTTGGGGAATCTCTGGGTTTAAGAGTTAATTTGAAATATCTGTAAAATTATATAAAAGCAGCAAGATAATGCTTTTGCTTTTACCAGAACAATCATTCAAGAATTGAAATAAATTCAACTAAGTAATGATTCCAAGGTAGCAGCTTCACTTCTCTATTTTTAAGGTCTGTCCCTCTATTAATAACAATGAATATCGCCTAGTAACCCAACCCTTTGTAACTGAAATCAGATCTCTCATGAGACACTTCTGTTTTGCCCTCTTGTAAAAGTCAGCTCCTATAATTCCAATCATAAGCAGCTTTTATTATTTTTTTGTAACCGAAAAGAAAGTCTGCAAATTCGAGTAAATTTGGTATTTTCAAGAGAGTCGTTTACTATTAAAAAATTATTTTCCACTCCCAGCTCCCAAAATTCAGTAGCTTACCTGATATAAAAAACGTTGCTCCAAATGCTTTTAAGGAATTTTCTAGCAATTGTCTGGGATCTATTTTGAAAGAATAGGATGTATGCATATGTAGTATGCATACGTGCATTCCATGAACTTAATGATACACATTCAGGCTGATGACATTACAATAGAATGGCATTACTCTCAAATCTCCCAAGTTTTCAGTGGATAAAACAACAGAGATGAATGTGCTTAATGATATCTTAAGACATCACAAAGATACTGTAAATTACCTCTTGCCAAGAGAGACAGAGTACATAACTCCAGAATATTAAGTGCTTCTGTATACATTTACAAATGTCAATGTCCTTCACAAAAAAAAAGAGATTATTTCTGGGTTGATATAATGCTTATGAAGTGTCTACATAGTAATTCTTAACAGCAAGACATCAGACAATGTTTCATTTCCATGGCTATCTATCTACTACTTATTCTACCATTAACTCTCCAAATTGCTCTTTTCTGTAGTGACCAATGAAGGAATAGTGGAGGTGCAAGAAAGTGTTGTTAAACTGCTCCCCTTTGAAGACTGATATAAAATTTCCAAAGCCATCCACAAAGCAAGTCCTTGCTTCCAACATCAGTTCCGGATGAACTGTTGCAGTGTTACATAGAGACTTTGTGCAGCCTATAAAACAAATGCCTAGATTAAAAAAAATGAAAAAAATAAAAAAAAAGGGGGAGGGAGTGAAGGGAGAGAGTTGGGTTTTCTTTTAAGCCATCCAAAGTTAAATAGATATGAGTGGAACTATTACCTTCTTTCAGGTGGCTGATACGATTAGCCATGGATATTTTTTTAGCTACTGCTAATTACCGTAAATTTTGGTTCATAGTGTTTGCTAGCAAACAGTCTGGCTGAGAAATCTTTTATCATTTGCAATATACAAAGCCTGCATAGTTAAAACCAATAATGGTATTTTACAAAAAAAAAGATAACACAGATTTAAAACAGCAGGTGCCAAATCTGCAGCTTGGAGATAAATTAGACATTCACGCTTGCTTAGAGAGAAGGTGGGCTTTAGTTTATTTCCCTCCCACAAGTTGACATGAATATTTGAAGACTTAAAGGGAAAAAAAATAGTATTCATACCCTTAAGTTCCACAAAAATCAAGTCAAGATCTTGACGATACTAGAATATAAGGGAGTTAGTGGTTAAGAGGCATAAGGGATGTAATGTAGGAAGAGCCAGACTTGAGGAAAATAGCTGAAATATAAGACCACTTAAAGCTTCCAGGTCCCAGAAGGTATTCAGGTGACATAGCAAAGGGAGCCCATGGGATTAGATAGACTACAACAAATGACCCTGTTCTACCATGTAATTTCACACAGCTAGCATCGGCATGGAATAGTTATATATTAGCTTATCTTGCAGAACAAAAACTGTACAGGAGAGATTGCAGCTTTACCATTCTGACCCCAAGGACTCCTTTTCCCTTTAGGCAGATTATATTCTGGGCCAGAAGAATGTCCTGAATGATTGATTTTGATTTAAATAGGCAGGGGACAATTACCCTGCCCAGCAAGCTCTTCTGAACAACAAACAGTTTTCAACGTCTTCAAAGACAAGTGCTGTGTAACAAAATTACTTCCTTCTGGTATGAGGAGAATCAAGCTGTTTGAGCCATAAGAAAAAGTCAAGCCTCAATATCATTACCTATAGGGTGACAGTGGTGAAGTAGAAAAAAAACTTACAGAGAATACCAGAAAATTGCAAAGGATAGCAGTTGTGCAAAGGTACTTCTAGAAGGATCATCTTTCCATTTTTATCATTCAGTAGCATTTGTAATAACATCACAAGTTGGCTTTTCATTCAAAAGCTTGTTTCAGCTTCTGTATTTTTCATATTAGCAGCGTAACACACAACAGTTTACGGATTTTATTGTAAGTTAAACCACATACAATATGAGGAAAATAATGAAACTTTCAATACAGACAACTGCTTTCACTGTAATTAAAGTGTGATTGTCATCAAGGAACTTTAATAAAAATATTCCCAGTAGGATTAACAGTGTGACCCTGCTAAAAACAAAATAAAATAAAAATAAAATTCAGGTACTAATTCACATGTTGACCAGAATGAAATACATTCCAGGGTGCTGTTTATCTTGCTCTAAGTGGCTTGCGGAAATTTCAATGTCACTCAAACACTTCCTGCCAAGCAGCACAAATTTCCTTCAGGACTAGTATGGAAAACCAAACCAATGCATATCCAGCCTACTAGGCAGTGAAGGATTTTATGGGCTTATCGCCTCTGAGAGAAGCTAAGATGTGCCCTACATTTCTACTCTGTTTTGAGATGCTGATACCTAGGTACAGTCTGTCCTAAAACAAGGGCACAAAGGAACACACACACACCCCCTCCACTGTGATACGTGAACATGTTCTGCTATGTTGGCTTTCTGCTCACCTGGCAACAGCAGGAACACAAATGTGAGAGCAGAGATGACTTGTTCCAATGAATATTTACCTGAACTTCCAAAGCAGAGCCCTGCCTCCTTCCAGAAGAAAACAGAGAGAAATGAATACAAATAATGCAAAGGAATCAATGACAAGAATGTCTCCCATTAAATGCTCTGTTTGCAGGCAGATATATATTTTTCCTAAGTATAAGGGTTATGTATGATCAATACTGTCTTTAAACATTTAGGTCTTTTCACCTTTATCTGCAGTTTTTATTCTTGCTAGGTTTATCTCCACTAGTCACAAAACAAATGCAGAGGTGGCAAGCATAATTCAAATTTCATGAAAGTAATCAATCAAATAGTGTCTGCAGACCCTATACAGGTGCTCTGCTACCAAGAGAGAAAGCTCTCATATAATCTAGTATGTTAAAAATCACCAGAGAATCTCAGTGAAAGAAATATCTCCCCAAAGCCTATCATTTGGAGTCTGCAATTACCTATTTCCTCATTCCCGGTGCTCAGACTTGTAGTTAGTAACAGCGAGAAGAGTTCCAACACAGCTTACTGACACACTGTCTGAGCTCTAACAATTGGTATTTCCCAGTGCACGCCTCTATTCCCCTTACCACTGCAACCACATAGTACCCTTGCATGCCATTCTCCATCCTCTCTATAAAGACATTATCTCCAATTACATTACTAATTCAATAGAAAGCAGGTGGTAGCTTTGAAGTTAATGAGAATGAAACACAAGCAATATTTTGGTTTTAGATTAAGAATTACCCAGAGAAATGACAACTTTATAAAATCGCTTACAAAAAACAGACTCTGCCATTCTGCAGGAATAGCCCCAAATTGAGCACAATTATATTACCTTGTCAGGACTATTCCCACAGAGCATTGGTTCAAACAGCAATCTTATAATCAAAAGCTAAATGCAAAGGGAGTCTTTTTCATATATCAAATGAAAGTGAGGTTCTAGGAAATAACATTCATTAAAAGCTTAAAAAAAAGTTTTAGGAGAGGAAAAACTGAATGAACCTTAGTCCTACAGCAGCTATTCTATTTCTGAGACCTTCTCATTAATCTTTTTGTTTGTTGCACTTTTTGCAAGGTTACCTTCTCAGTGCTCTCATTTCCTTCTTGTTAGCCTTAGAAAATTCATTGCTGTAGAGCTCTTGTATCAGTTGCGTTACACAGAAATCTATTGAGCTTTCATCAGAAGTTGCTTCCAAAGGTAATACTGAACTACACTGGAAAACAAAAGTATTAAACACAGTTTTAAAACACAAAAGTTCTGCTGCACCTTTTCACCATGGGACCAATTGGACAAGATATTGCACTAAGTACATAACTCTTTTTTACACTTGCATGACTCAAGAAACTCCAGAGTTAATGCAAAGCCCTGTTTATTTCTATTGCCTTAGGAGTAATTGTGTTACATACCACTAGAGTATGTCAAAAACCTCACAGAATTTTAGTTTCTGAATTTTTTTTGAAGCAGCAAGTCTTTCTGTCAAGAAGATATATTCTCTACTGGAAGGTGTACATATAAAAAAAAAATAAATCAGAAAAAGCTAGAGAAACAAACCTCAATTTATTAGACAGGGCAACTAAAACAAACAAAAATACATTATACATTGAATTAATCCTGGAATCTCTAACTTCAGTTTTTTCAAAATTGTTTATCTTCACTGCAGTTTTTGTTCCTTGTGCTTATTTTCTGGGCTATTTGTTATCCAGGATAGGGAGAATACAGTGAAAAATTACCTTCTGTTCTGAGAAATACTTTGATTACGATGAAGCACTAATAATTAATGCTATCACAATCTTATTTATTGAGCTTATTGCATGTTGCATAGTATATCAATATAATTACAACCAAATTTTAGCCCAAGAAATAAAAATATGTAAAATGTTTCCAAACAGGAAACGCAGGTAGGCGGAAAGCAGCTGTTCAAACCACAAAGATCTTATATTAAAGTCAAATCTTACTTCTGTTGACAGTGTTAAGATAGCTATGATAAATTGTGGGTACTAAAGCTCTTAGTTTTATAGTCCCCTTGAAAAATGGCTTCTCTATAAGCCTAAGACAGACAAACAACCTGCTTCATTCACTCTAAAATGACACAGAACAAACTAGATGTCTGTTGAATTGCCAACAGCATTCTGTGAACCTTCCCCAGCACCTCAGCAACATGCTCCTTCCTTGCACCAGGCCAAACCGGTCTTAGGTAATCACAATTCTAGCCTGTTAATGTGGATGGAACCTGTCTACATGTTTGTGCTCTAAGGTGAAATCCATACGTAAAGAGAAATTTTGTACTAATCCATTTTCAGAGAGTGAGCAAGCCTAAGCAATGGATGAAACAGAACTTTGCCTTCAGAAGCTGGAGTAAACATTTGCTAGCTGCAAGGACAATCCCATCCATTAATACTACTGCCGCATTTGGACCTGTAGTACAGTGTTTCACACAATATACGAAGCTAAACTAAAGAGGAATGCAGAGTATAAAGTCCCACCTTCTGACGGCCCAAAAAAGTTTCTGAGAATGCACTGTAATTTTGGTTTGCTTTAAAAGATGGCTTAATTAGTATTCTCCAGTTAAAAGTAACCAGTGCTTTGTTCTCTGTGCAAAGAGACCACATATTTAGAACAGCCAGTTCTTGTGTGCTGCTGTCAGCTGACATAATCAAAACATGGTATTAAGCATACTCTTCATATACTGAGGAAAGGAGAAATAGCAGAATTATATTCTAGGGCTTCAGACACTATGAAATGGCTGCAGGGAAAGGCTGTGATAGACAAAAGCCTATGCTAGTTGAACTAGCAATCTCCAAGAGGTCTTATTCCCTTTCCCCAAGGTCAGCATCTGTTTAGAATCGGCAAAAGGTTCCAGTATTTCCCTTAGATTAGATCCAGAAATTTTCTTCTATACATGGAAGCTCCTCAGCCGCCTCCTGGCTGCTTATTGCTTCTGATCTTGTCTCAAAAACCAATTAGTGTCTTTAGGACAGCTTCTTTATTCATGGCTTGGTGACACAGTTCAGAAACAGGATGACATTCACTGTTCCAAGGCTCTCGCATTGTATCTTTCCGCACAATTAAAATGAGATTACTATAGTATATAGGACCAGAAAAAGCTGCTATTTCTGACATATACAATTCCAGAACAAACTAGTTCAACCTAAGCTGCATTCAGTGATTTAAGTAGATCTATGGTCTAACTATTGTCCCATCAAATTGCTTTACAATTGTTAATTATCAAGGTTGGAAAGGTGTCAAAGTAAGCAAGCTCCTGAAGATTTGGGATCAAACTGGAAATGGAGCACAGGTCTAGTCCTACAACCCAGCCCTTGAGCTGCTTGACTGATCGAGCTTCCTCAATTTATTTGCTGCGCAGCAGCCCTGCAATGTCACATTATGCTGACTGAGTATATAGAGCCACAAAGTTTACAGTCTTCTCTTACCTTTTTTTTGGCAGTAAATCTCTTTCTCTCACTGTTCATTTATTCCGTGACTCATATTTATCTTCAGCTTTAAATAGTGACAGAGAATAGAAGGCCTTTATCATACATTTCTTCAGAGCACAGGAAATACACACAGCAGCGTCCAACAGGAAAAAAAGACCGACACACTCTAATCTTCTGATCTAATCATGCTTAAGCAGCAAAACTACAACTTCTCATGAAATCTAGCAGCACACTCTCTCCAACACATCTTTACCCAGTAAAAATGTCACTGAATTCTGAGACAGCATTCTGCTCTTCACATTTTGAAGATCGACTCAAAATAACTTTGTTCCCAAAACTCAGTGGAAAAAAAAAAAATCCTTTCACTCTGACAGTGAAAATACGCTCTCAGAGAAGATCCAGTAGGCTTCGTTTCATTATGTTAAGCCTTTTAGAAAAAGAGATGCAGATGTATTTCCTTCTCGACCCAGTAACTTCAGCTGTATGGATATTCTCTAGGTAGTAGATACAGGGTTACAATACATGCACCTTGGCTTATCACAGATCTATTAGATGCAAAACTGACAAGGCAGGTCAAAAAAAAAAAAGAATAGGGTTAACATTTTGAGAAATATAAGAATCAGCATTTTTACTTTCAGCTCGGATCTTTTTAAATAAGCCATGGGTTGGTGAGTGAACCTCGGTGGCATTTGATACTCAGGCATAATATCTCTTTCCCTCCTGTTCACCTGGATCAACATCTGGAGCCTGTCATCCTAGTTTAAAAATAGGAAATAACCACTGGCTAATCAAAACAGGCATCTAATGATGAGAACTAACCACCAGCACAACATGTACTCTATAGTTTTACAATACAGAGCCTTCTAATTGTTCACACCATTATTCCAGTCCCTCAGAATAAGACTCTTGGATCTGCTGTGAGTTAAGCACAATTTTGGAAGGTGTAGCACTCATTTAAACTGATTTTTTTTTTAAACACAACTTCAAGAATCAATGAAAGGTCACTTGAAAAAAAAAAAAAAAAAGAAAAAAGAAAGCAAACAAAAGGAATTTGTGTCACTGAGTATTAACCGCTTACCATGAAATAATAGTAAACAAACTCCTGACAGGTATTTGCCACAGCACTTTTGGAGACTTTCAAAGACAGGTTGAAGTCGGTATTGTTGATGAATGAGCAGCCATTCTCAGGTTGAATGTACCTCTGCACAAGCTGGCTTTAAGCCAATTCCCAGCTCAAGTTATCCTTCCAATACCTCAGTAAGACAGCTCAACTTGATGCTGAAAAAAAACTTTTCCTCATCTTTCAAATAGTATGATGTGGTTGAAATAACAATTTCAGCAATTTTATAAGGAAGTGACTTCATGTTTAAAATAAACAGTTCTTTATTACATCCTTTTTCTTAATACACCTTTTTAGGGTGTACTAAGAAAATACAATATTGGCAATATTTTACTGCTGTAATTTAAAAGCAGTTGACTGGTCATCATGTGATGGAGGGCCTTGAAAGGAATGCAGGTGAAGTCCTACACCATCCATAATATCTCCAGTATCTTATAAAAGTTTATTTTATGACTTGTTCCACAGTAAGAAGGCATTAGTCAATACACATCAAAGTACAACCTTCACAGATTTAGCTTATGTCCACACTCCTAATTGATCTGAAATACTTTTTTTTTTCTTATAAAACCACTATCATAAAAAAAAAAGAGCTGCCTTGCTGTCACATTCATGAATTTTCTTGAACAAATCTTCTCAGGCACATCATTATTTTCTCAACCATATTTCTGAACTTGTTCCTTAGCAGTTAATCAGTAAAACCAGAGTCCCAAGAACATGGTAAAATGAAGTTTAGTAAAAAACTCACAATAACAAGATTATCCATTCAACACTCCAGGTTATAAACAATATATGATAAGGCTTAACGTTTATCATTTTTGCCACTTGAAACTGACTGAGGAGAAATCAAATTCCACATTATTTCCTGTCTTTTCAGCAAAGAAGGAGCCCTGAATTCTGCTAATCCCATAAGATTGGTAGCCACACATCATCTATGTGAACTATTAAGAGTGTCATTAATTAACACTGATGCTGGCAGAGACAAGGTAGTGATCTGGGACTGAAGAGACCTCTCTCATTTCCCCTTCACATCTAGAAGCAGCTCCTTAGGCCTTTAATAACAAGCATTTAGTATTAGAGGAGTATGTTAGAAAATTCAATTGTCATAATAAAGGTACCAAAGGTGAACAGAAGATGTTACAGTTCAGCACTATTCTGTTCAGAATCGTTCACAGGCAATAACCACTATTCATGTTGTAAAAGAAATATATAAAAAGGACAACTCATTGGTATATTAGCTGCTACAAGGAATGCCACAGGAAATCAAAGTCCTGTAAAAGGGGACTTTGAAGAGGAAATTAAGTCCCTTAAAAATAGAAGAAAAAGAACATCTGATGCAAAATAGCTCACTTATATGCCTAACAAATAAGAAACTTTAATAGATAAAGTTTAGCCTATGCTACCATTGATTTTTCTGCAAGAATGGATATGACCACATGCGTATTGTCAAGATTTCCCCCAGTATGGCTCAAGGTGACAGAGGAAAAACTCACTAGTTCACAGGGCAAGGCTAAGGCAAACTAATACCACTAATAATCACTGTTAATGGCTATTTACATGCTAAAAGCATCTTCATTTCTTTTCCAGAAAGCTTTTGTCAAGACTCCAACAAAGCCTCCCATGGAATCAACGTGGCAAAATTTAGTCATTGTCTCACGTTCACGTGACAAACAGTTACGAAGCTCATGCCCAGTAGCAATAGCGGTGGCCAGCTCTCACCAGTTTACACACATCACTTTTCTCTATGAGGTGCAGTGAAAATAACTGGAAAGTAACTACTCTGGAGATTGTATCCACCACAAAAAGCTTTACTCTGAGAACATATTTGGAGGATAGCTAATTGAAACCTCAGCATACAGCACTCTTTGCTGTCATTGAAATGATACAAGCCAAACAGCAAACCATCTTGCATAACCAGTTGCTTAAGTTACAAATAACAGAGCATATGCTGCATTTCAAACAACTACCCAGCATTTTAATGCAGTTGCTTTTGCATCTTACAGCAAAATAGCAATTATTTCCAGTGGAGTGGGCCCATTATTTGAAGCTATTGAATACACTTCAGTTTCCATCTCTCTGAAAACAGGTTACCTTATATAAATATTAGTTTCATGATTTTGCCATCAGCAAAAATTGATTTAGTCCTTCCTGAACCACAAAGAAGGGAATGATCTCTTCTCTTTTCCCACATCATCAAAACAAAAATTTTACGGTACCATAAGCCTGGCCTGAAACACTCACACCTTAGAATTAAAGCCTGGATGGTTAAGTGTCAACTAGCAAGAACCAGCAACTGTGATGGTCAGGAAAGCCCCATTTTTATGCAGGACCCACCCTCACCAGCAACACCTGGGAAAGAAAGGAATCTATTCCTCAACCTTCATATAGCCGTCATAAAGACAAGTGTATAAGCCATCCCACAGAGTAACACAGTCTGTTGGCAAGGCAAAGACCTATTTTCAGGACTTTAACTGGTATCTAACTGTGGAAAAACCTAAAGCCTTTATTCCAAAGGTAGAGTTGGCCTTGGCATTTGCATGGTGGTAAAGATGAAGCTATAGCATTACAGTTAAATCAAAATTCTTCGATGAATTTTACCATTAATTTGAAGTGACACATCCTTAAAAAAAGTCAACATTTCATACATTCTAAATTATTTTTAAACTTACATAAAAATGGATAAAAGCTGAATAAACAGTCTTAAAATCATTTTTATTATTATATTGTTACAAGCATAAAAGAAAATAAATGAAAAAAAAAGAAAATAAGTTTGATTTCTTTCCTGCTTCCTTCTCTAAACAGGAGTAGATGATAGTATTCCAATTTCATAGAAGTGTAAACCCTTGTTTCACTCCAACCAGAAATTACTCGATTTAAGCTTCTCTCCTGTAAATCCAGATCAATTCATTAGGTATAAATTATCACATTACATTTCAGAAACAAATATTCCAGCATTTACCTCAAATTGTATGTTGCTTATACTCAGAACTAAGCTACACCTTCAAGTTACACCAGCTATATTAACATCTGAGCTCACAATTTCTGATAACCATCCATGAGAGATTTTAGTCTCTTTCTCCGTACTGCTTCTCTCTTTGTACTGGATAGAAGTCCTATCTAGCAGAATGAATGAAGTGGAAAATATATTTCTGATTCTTCCTCTGTACGCCACTGTTCCCTTCTCAGTTAAATGAGTAATGCAAGGGTTGGTAGCTAGCTATCTTCCTCCTAGAACCAGCCCCTTCCATAGCAAGAAGCCAGATCAGAGAGTTTCAGGCTGGTTTATATGCCACTGACATGCATGACTGCAGTGATGAATGAACTCTTATGTCTACTTCAGATCTTGTACAGTGGTTGGGAGAAAAAGAAAAAAAAAATCCATGTTTACTGTATGATTTGTATTCAAAATGAAAAATCAAGAATACAGAAAGCTTCTAGGGAAAGCAAAATGCTGAATAAAACCAAGGAGAGTGTGATATAAAATGAGTACTTATTTGTTCTGCTTAAAAAGAAACACAGAGTTCATTAAAAGATTTCAGGAATTCCTAAAGATCGGTCAGACTTGGCAAGTTTAATTTTTTTTTTCCCTCCGTTGACGTTTCACTAGTGATGAGTGTATTGCAGAGAAGGATTAACCTGTAGCCTAACCCAGCTCCGTCTGAGATTTCAGACAGGCTCTCTGTAAACGCATAAAATGTTTTGGATTTCATGTAGATTAGCAATAAGTAAAAATCTATATAGTTTAAGGTAATAAGAGCAAAGGGAGCAAATCTGATCAATGAGCTGACAAAATTCAAGAAGGCAGAAGTGATTTGTAGAAATACGTAGTTACAGAAAAATTGATCAGCCGTTCTCTTCCTTTGTGTGTAAAGCAGACTCCATGCCTGCCCGTGTACAATACCGCTCTTTTAAATATTCCACGAGGAAGATTTAATGCTTAACACCAAGTGTGCAGATATTTTATGTTACATGGGATTTTGATTTGGCAGAGTGATATAGCAAGATATTGAAATCACAATACAAGAACGGTATAGCAACCGCACCATAGAGTTCAATCGCAACAGAAATGTGATTCTCATTACTTGACTCTATGTTCACCGTCATGACACTGGACTTCCTTTTCTTTGTTAATCACTCAGTCTTTATAAACCATTATTGAGCTCAGCCAAGTATAGATTGCCCTTGTGCTGGTTTGGATGGCTCAGGAGGATATCAATGCTCTTTCAATTAACTTAAACAAAAACATTTGCACATCCAGGTGATCCACTCAAATGATAAAGCCAGTTCATCTAAAGCAAAGTGGCCCTCTGGTCCCCTCTCAGTTAAGTTCAGGGTGGGGTTTGAGGGGTTTTGATTGGTGGGTTTTGGTTCTGGAGTGAGGAGGCATTGTGGATTTTGGAGTTTGGGTTTGTTTTGGTTTTGTCAACAGCTGTGGACGATGACTACTTTCCTCCCTGAGCACATTTCCCATCTTTTCTGAGCCTTCTTCTACTGTGGGGGTTTATGGCTGGTCACTGTTATGACTGGGTCCCTTAACCTTGCTAACTCTCAGCCTCACCTTCCTCTGTCCCATCTCCCTCTTTCCTTTGTTCACATCCTCCTTTTTCATCCACCTTTCCACCTTGAACTGCAATCTCAACATCCTGCAGAGAAGACAGCGTAGCTCCACATGACCCTTGCAGACCTCACCCAGGTGCTATTTAGCTGTTGACAGTTACACCAGAAACATTTTGAAACACTCTCAAACATCCCAGGAAAATTCAGCCAGACTTTATAAGCAGCCAGCCCAGGACAGACACAGGACAATCTATGTCTCAATTTATTGGTGAGAAATTAGGAAATATTTAATCTCTTATTTCAAGAATTAAATACCAAGTTAAATCGTAACGAAGTCCTCTAAAATACAAAGCTATAGAATTATTCCAAGGCTGAGATGGTAGCTTCCTTGCAGAGAGGCTGAATTAATTATTGCCTATCCATTAAGATAAGAATGACAATATTGCCAATATTGGTACTTGAGCTTCACACTGGAAAATGTGTCCCTCTGGAGATGCAGTGGATTAATTGAAGGGTTGGCTTCTGCACCCAGCGATCAAAGCAACAAAGCTGCACAGTGGTAGCCACTGAGTGTTCAGCACTTTTCCTTTCTAAGAGGTACTTACCTGCCTTGTTATTTCGGAAGCAAAAACTCATATAACACAAAACTAACCTCCATTATCCCTTTCCAAAAACATTTGCCAGCCCAGTCAGCAACTTCTATAAACTCTTTCATCTCTGCACTATATTTATCCCACGCAGCTCATTACAGCTTCTCTTCTTAGAGTTACACAGACTTCTTAAAATTGTCTCACTGCACATACAGCATTTTTGTACTTTTGTATTTTTGTACTCGAAGTGACTATATTTTCCTCATTATTGTCACACAGCTGTTTCCTCAGCTCTTTATTAAGGAATTAACTCATTGTTAAAGAGTTTACCTGGGCACCATCTGAGGACATTAGAAGTACAGAACTTCCAGCCCATTTCAGTGTGTCTAGAAATAGAGAAATATCTTGTAAACCTCAACTTTTTGAGCCAAAATGCTCAGTTCCCACATGCCTTTCAGCTGGATTTCATCAATATCACATTAGTATCCTTAAAAAACCAAAATAACAGCTTCTCCACAAAGTTTATTTACAAAAGCGGGTTTTTTTTGAGCCCAAATAATCAGAATACAATAAGAAATTCCACTAAGATATCAGAAGTCATTAGGATCACCACAGCAACTTAAAAGTCCATTTGCAAAACATGCAATAACAACAGATATTCAGAAAACTTCCTAATCACACCAAATCAAAAAAGAGCTGGTAGCAAAATCAGTGAGTAGTACAGGACGTTAGAAGCAGCCAGCAAGTTTGAAGGATAAAAATTCGATATAAAGATTTTAAATTATCTTATCACAATAACTCTTTTTCAAGTACATCATATATCAAATTTATCAAAGTTTGTTTCTTGAATCACGCAGAACGTTAAGTGTTGGAAGGGACCTCGAAAGATCATCTAGTCCAACCCCTCTGCTAGAGCAGGAACCTAGAGTAGGTCACACAGGAACACATCCAGGCGGGTTTTGAGTGTCTCCAGAGAAGGAGACTCCACAACCCCTCCGGGCAGCCCGTTCCAGCCCTCTGTACCCTCACTGTGAAAAAGCTCTTCCTTACATTTACCTGAAACCTCTTATGCTCCAGTTCGCACAAGTTGCCCCTTGTCCTATCATTGAGCGTCATTGAGAAGAGCCTGTCTCCATCCTCCTGACACTCGCCCTTTACATATTTATAAACATTAATGAGATCACCCCTCAGTCTCCTCCAAGCTAGAGAGACCCAGCTCCCTCAGCCTTTCCTCATAAGGGAGATGTTCCACTCCCTTAATCATTTGTGGCACTGTTCTGGATTCTTTCAAGCAGTTCCCTGTCCTTCTTGAACTGAGGGGTCCAGAACTGGACACAGTGTTCCAGATGCTGGCTCATGGGCATCGTGCTGTCCGCCAGGAGCCCCAGGTCCCTTTCCTCTATGCTGCTTTCCAACAGGTCAGTCCCCAACCTATGCTGGTACCTGGGGTTGTTCTTTCCCACATGCAAGACTCTACACTTGCCTTTGTTGCACTTCATTAAATTTCTCCCCACCCAACTCACCAGCCTGTGGAGGTCTTACTTTTTTTTTTTCTGTTTTACTATGTGTATTATATCATACCATAATCTAGAGTTCTGTTCACTTTTGAAAATGTTACTTATTTAAAGATATCTTTCCAAGTTTTACTGTGTTTCTATTGCTCAATGTATAATGAATATAAACTTTGCCATCTCGTACAGCAGATGGAAAGTTCAGTTCTTAAGTTTCAGATTAGCAAGTAGCTCTTGCTCTAAATTTGAAAGAACTAATGAGAAAGCTGTAGATTAAAATCCAACTGAAATTATATGAAAGAGCTTCATCAGTCATGAGTTAGACATTCGGTGACAAGCATTCCATGATTTAGTATAGATTATACTGAATCAGTAACTCAGAAAGACTTAGGCTTTAATAAAGAAATTAGATTTTCAGACTTCTTCCCATTTCTGCTGTGTCTTCAGAGGAGACAATTTCAGGGCCTAGAAGTCCCTCTGACTGCATTTTTTTCTAAAATTCTAACACGTCAAAAATGCTGTATTCATCTTTGAATAATTCTACAGCTATCTACTCTGATATATGAGGATATGTCTTGGATGTCTCCAGGACAAAGCTTGTAAACATTTGGTTAAGTCATCTAAAAATCAATGGTACTTGCTGATGGACAACAGGAGAAGGTAGGAACTCCACAGAAACTGCAAATTTCCGCAAAATGGTAATTCTTACATAGTATCCCTTTAAACTGAGTATCAGTGTGTGCATGAATAAATATGCAACCAAAGCACACCACTGGAAATTCAGTCTGGCTAGTGATACAGAATGTGACAACAGAAAAAAAATGAGAGAATAAATCAACAGCAAATCAGTATGCAGCATTTGCAATGCACGTGAGATACTAAGAAGTATGCAAAGTAAAGTCAAATGAAAACACACCTAAAGCATTTTGATTCAAATTCAGCAAACCAGAGTTTGCTGACTTTTCTGTAAGAAAACAATACTTCCACCTGGTTAAAGGTCAAAATCTTTATTTTCGCTTCAGGATGAAATATTGAAACATCCAGGCAAAATAAAGAACAAGTCTTTTAATTCACTATGCTTTAAACAACTAGACACGCTGCACGTACAACTTGAATACGCTGCAAAGAAGCCGCTGCAGAACTGATTCAGTGCTTATAAACATTGTGAATACTGCTTTCCCCCCACCCCGCCCAGAGCTGAGATACATAACAGCCCCAAAATACCTGTCCTGTGGAAACAAAAAACCCCCGACATATAAGAGGGTCAGAATGCAGGAGAAGAATCTGAATATGAGGCAGTCTTGTGACTTTGATTATAGAAAACCAAACATGCATGTCAAGCAGTTCTCTAAAGACCGTTGCTATGGCCTTCAGGCAAGATATGTCAACCATTGGTCAGGAGTAAATGGAAACAAACTGGGAGGAGATATGCACATAGATTCAAATGTAGTTTGAATCTGCTATGACCCATAGTATTATTATTTGCTAATTTAACAGATCTACCCATTTCCTCATACACTTACAGAAGCTATTACATCATACATTGATTAACTAGAGGTATTACCATTTGGCAAAGCAATGAAGAGCCCATGGGCTTTGATCTGAAAATTTGAGCACCTGGGAAAATTTCAGCAAGAAAATAATCTTGTTATTTCTGCTTCAAACAGCAAATGAAGCTTGTTTATATCTCATTTCTAAATCATGCTTTCAAAGCCAAAACCCTGAAAGCAACAAGCAATTTTGTGAACTAGCTCTATTAAAAATCATGACATCGACAACAAATGTGGACATAATACAATTTTCTAGTACAACATATTCCCTCACATTTTGGATGTGAACGTCACAGGGGGACAGGATCAGTACCATTCTGTGGCACTGAAATTACTATAGACATGTTTTCTAATTTTCCTTTTCTACCAGGAAATTTTCTGTGAGACTACAGACTGATATTATTTTCCATATGGTGATGTCACTGAGGTCGCAAATGGCCTACTGAAAAGATAGTTACATAAACAGATGATTTCTCAGGCTTTTGTATTCCTTCATGAGCAACACTTTGTCACAACTATTTTCTTGGCACAAATAGCGATGCAGAGGCAGACATGAGCAAATCTTTTCTAAGTTCAACACATCTCCATACTGTCTATTCCTAACACATCATCTGACCCTTGGTTTTGACAGAATCTTGCCAAACAAAGTTTTCCCTTGTTGAGCTATTCATTTGAGGTGAGGGAGGAGGAGAAAACTAAGAAAATAATCTAGCTACAGAAAAGTCTTAGAATACTGCCATCAATGGATTAAATCTCTGTGCATGTGTTGGGGGACGAGAGGAAAGTTGTACACTGTTCCCTTTAAACTTAGACTGACAGTGATAAAATTTATATAGTGCTCTATTATTGTTATCCAGACAATTCTATTTCTTAGGTTTATACTGATAGAATAATTCCACTTGGATATATTAAATAAATAAATTGCACTATAGCTGCCAGTAGTTAGCTCTGAACTAATTTTTCTTGTGTTACCATGTTTTCAGTAGGTCACAGCTGTAGACAAAGCGTCGTATAGTCAGGTGACTTGGATCCTTGAAAGATTAAAAGTAAACCCTGGGTAGTTTTTTCCTAAATAAAGACACTAACTAGAAAAACAAGCTAAATGTTTTAGAAAGCTCTGTGATCTTTGAGTCAGTGTCATGTGGTATTAGACTCTAGGCTTTACAACAAACTGATATGAATTAGTAGTTTAAGGAACTATGTGTAATTAAGCAGTAAATTATTCATGCAGTCATGAACAGCTGCTCTGTAGGATTCAAGACATGATCTATGATATTTATAGAACTATTATGTCTAATCCCGTTTAAACAACTGGTAAACATTGCAAGAGAAACGACTATTAGAAAGCCACAAAAAAGACTGCATGTAGGAACCCTCTCTCAAAATATAAATGCCTCATTAACCTACGTCTTGTCAATATTACCAAGAACTTACATTTTTAGTCTTGGATAATAGCTATGACAATATTACTAAATTAGAATGTTTTTAAACTTTTGGTTCAGAACAGAGATAGATGATAAAGTAGAAGCAATTCACCTCATAGGAAGTATTAAAATTAGGACAAAAAAAAAAAGCTTTTGACAAATGAAATTTATAACTGTTAGCAGCTGTGTTTTGCCTTCATTCTGTTATGACTGTTTCTCAAAGATTAATCTAATAAAATACAATATGATACTTGTTTATCCTGCAGTATGAAGACTGCAAAGCTTCTAAGCTATCACTGTCTTATTTAAAATGTCTTCATTTTGAATGAGTGTTAATAGATAAAATATGGGCTTATATAATATATATTTAGAAATAGTTTCTATATGTTTTACATTGTAATATTGATCAAGATGATTTCTAGACTTTTGCCTTATATATTAGCTATAGAATGCCTTTATATTACAAAAATGTAATCTGATTTTGAATAACATTCCATATTTAATGTAGTAAATGCAGATAGCTATGATTCTAAAACATTAGATCTTCAGCTGACTGCTTTCATAGGGCAAAAGTAATTGAATTTTTTTTTAATTAAAAATATTCCAAAGATATTTCTAGAAAAAGAGACTATTACCTTTTTACTTTCCCATCCCCCCCCCCCCCTTTTTTTTTAAAAAAAAAACAAATGTGATTTTTGAGAGATGAATCAAAAGAAGGGTTCAGACTTACATCATGCTCTGGCAGTGTAATAGTGCATGGAGGAAAAAAGTGAAGAGAGTCATACCAATCATCTTTAAATTCTTTTTAAGAAAAGGTTGAGCAATTTATGTTTAATTTTGAAATATATAAAATGATGACAAATAAATTGATAGAAATTTGAAATTTTCATATATATCTTTACAAAAAATACCTGAGACATCCCTATATAAAGATTATTTTTATTCTTGCAGAACTGTCCCAAATGTCACTATGAAAATGTTAATGGTGAGTAAACAAGAGCAATTTAAATATATCAAAACTAACTGCTGTACCACCTTAAGGTTCACAAATCAGATGTCCCAAGTCAAGCAGAAACAGAATTATCTTTAATTTTTTGCATAACAGCATACCTATTTATGTGCCCTAAGTTACAACTTATTCTTTGTTCTGCTACATATTACATTAAACCTATCTTTTTTTCCACTGCTCTGGGGAAAGCAACTGATGAATGAGGAGAAAAAAATACGCACATAAAATAACCCTGCCCACTCATGTTTCCATATTCCTTTCTACTACTGTAAATTCTTATGTGTTTTCACTTCTTTGAATGCTATCATTTATTTTCATTTGATAAACCGATTCCAAGCTCATTCACACACAAAGCTAAATCAGACAGTCTTTAACTGATTCTGATTTATGCCCAGATTTTGCCATCTTTGATTACGCTAAGTCATACACATCTAAAATTATTTCCACTCATATCTATATAAGTCAAGTGGCAGAATATGGTCTCTAGAGATTAACAACACACAATTTCTGTCAGAAATATTAAGTGTTGATTTCTTTTAATCCGTATTTTGAACATTTAGAGACAGATTTGTGCTAAATGCCTATGAACGCAGATTCAGGCTGGAGTAAATTTGATAGGAAATGATTTTCAGAACTCTCTATTTTCCAGCCAGTCTCCAATGTGGTAGAGAATCATTTCTGTAAAAGAACATGCAAACTTACCAGCTGCAAGTATTTGATCTCAAAATAGCAGAAAAGAAATTGCTTATTTGACAACATAAACAGCCAGCATGTCTTGGAAACAGTACAACCTGAAAGATATCTCCCAAGTCCAAGTGGAACACATACTGAGAACTCCAAAATGAAAACTGCATCCACAACCACATCTACAGAGGTAGATAAAGGAACAATTGCTGCTACTTCCTAATCAGGTCTCAGGTGAGAACATCTCTTGAACTTTTACATTTTAATATCCTATTTTCTTTACTAGAAAAAAGCTACAACTGAGGTAAGAAGGAATGAGACGAGTCAGTGTGCACCGTACGCGGTCAACATATCCTTGCCTGCTCTTACATCTTTTGTCACTAGATATGAAAGGGGAGACTCCCTCCTTAATAGCATTTCAAGCAGTATTGTTGTTACCTATCTGTACTGTAAATGAAGCTGAAGACATATGAAACAGCACAATGTATTTGTTAACACTGATGAAAACTAAAACTGTCGGGTCACAAATTTTCTTACTGCATTCATACTCCTTTTTCTTCCCTTCCCTGGGGTTTGTGATTAAGCAGCAGAAAGTGTGGGGGTTGAGCCCAAAGTTTTGCTTCTCATAGTGAACAGAAAACCAGCCACTGAAAAGTTACAAAAAACAAAGCAACTTGCAGTAGAGCTACTAATTCAGTCTTCTCCAGAGCTACAAGATATATTCAGTTAGCTTGAATCTCTGCTGTGATCTGTGCCTTTCCTCTTCAGAGCCATGTCACCTCTCATAAATACGGGCACAACTGGTATCAAGACAGGTAAAGCAATCCAAAATTGAAACAGATCCTTTGAATATGATAGAGAAAGGAAGACTGAGGCTTAATTTTACTTTGAATTCCATCTTTTTCCTGTTTATTCCTACTTATGCAGTCCACTCTTAAAGATTATCTAAGATCAGTCTCCTGTCACAATTATCAGCAAAATCTGAAAGCTGATCCGAAGTACACTAATACTAAGAAAAACTTCAAAAGGCAGGAAGTGCTACTAGACGAGGAAGTCTTTTCTTCTCCTGATTTGAAAGAACATTCAGGCTTCCAAAAGCTTGGCAACTAAGTGTTTATCTTGGTCCATCTATGATATTTCATTTTTTGCTCAAATTTAAGAAGCAGACCCGAAAAAAAGTACTGAAGTAGTTCTAAATACTAATCTTCTCATAAAAATTTTTCCAGCAAGCCTAGTTAATAACCACTCACAAGCACTTGCCCTCTGACTCTATATATTTAGGCAGGGGAAGGTCAGCACTTGGCTTTCCCTATGAGGCTCTTGGTGAGAACAGAGATCCACTTAGCATCTCCCTTGGCACATCTGCAAGAAGGTTTATGGGCCTGCAAATCAAAGTAAAAAGCAGCTTGCTAATTGTGATACAGATCTGGGAGGGCTTATCTAGCTCGAAATTATCAGAGTATTTATAATGTATTTCTAAGTGTAGCTTTTGAGTCCTGCCATCTAACTATCTTGCATAGTAGATAGCAAGAAGCCAAGGCTTCTGTGGGAATACGATAGCATCATTTGACACAATGGAGAAAGAGTGAAATACTAATTGCTTCAATAGCCTCCAAATGCTTCTCTTCCTTCTCATTAAAGATGCGTCTGACATATGGGCTGGCCTGAATGTTCCCTGATTATGAATCAAGAGACAAAACATGACAGATAGTAAGATTATGGAAGCTGTAATACTGTTGTCTTGGCTAACTACTCAAATTTATCCACCATCTGTACTAAGTCTTCTGTCCTTTTTCCCCTTCCTACATAAAGCTTTATGCAGCTTCCGTAGGGCTTGGCATGTCAAGTAACAACAAAGCCAGCTATTTAGGTATTCCGTATAGACCCTAGAAAGTGAAAACATGTAAAAGTTATTTATTCTGGCATTATTTTTCTCCTCAAGACTTTTTTGTTGTGAGTCTAAGTTGAAAATTATATATGTATAATTTTACATATATGCATTCTTCCTTGCTTCAAAATGTTTGAGACAGCATAAGAGTAAAGGTAGCACCAAGGGGCAAAAGAAGGAAGGGAAAAAATGTTTGAAAACAAGGAGATAATTATAGCAAGACTAGACATTTCAAAGTGCTCTTGTAAGCCTCTGCAGAGCCATACCCCTGGGCTTTCTCATCCATGAAGATACCGACTACTTTAACAAGCCTTTATTCAAATGCTTCTATTATATCACAACACTTTAAGCAGATCTGCTCTGATATGTTCAAGGTAGTTTTCCATTTAAAACCACCAGTATGTGAAGCTGTAAGTTCTCATGGACATTTTAATGAATTTTTCAGGAACCTCTAGCACAGAAGAAAGAAGCTGGACCTAACTTCAGGATAGACCTTGTCATGCTATACAAAGATCTCCCCTGAATGTAGAAGACTCAGTAGCTAATTTCTTACTTTGCTCTGTTTTGGCATAATACTACAGCCATGAATGTCGTCTGCAGAAATTTGTCTGCTTTTATTCAAACAAATAATCTTAAGCATGAAAAATGAAGGGAAAAAACAGAAGTCACAGTAGTCATCACTATAAAACAAGATTCCTTTCAAGTTCTGATCATAACGATAAAAGCGGTTTTTACATAGAAACAAGAAGTTAGTTGACAGTTGCAGAGATGCAGAAATATCTCCTGACTCTTGTTTATTTAGTAACATACAAGAAAAGAAAAGGTTATGCTGGCTACGTGTTTCAATCCATGTGAAAATTGTCTTTCACGCTCTTCATTCCTATGTCATCTTCAACCTCTCACTCCCACTGTATGTTAATGGACATGGTACCACCACAAAAGAATCCTGGCAATCCAAGTGTTAGTGCTACGGTGAGTAGGATCAATTATTTTAGTGCCACTTGCTCCTGCGGGACCAATGGCTCCAGGTGAGTCAGCAGTCAGCTAGCAGCCAGTACAAGCATTAACTGTGAGGCACCTGAAGAATCTGGTCACATATGGTGGCTGAAACCTTTGTTTGGATTTAGAAGTGTACTACGGCTCCAGGCTTCTCCTAGTATCTGTCTGGACATGGAAGTCAGCAGACCTAAAATTTTGTCTTTTACAAGAAAGAGTCCTGCAGCAGTGCAATAGAGAACGGGGCAAGAGTCACATAGTTACAACTGGGATCTCACACAAAAGAGTGGAATTATGTCACATATCCACAAGCAAATAGCAAAAGAAAAGGCTTCTTCCTCTTTTCATGAGGTCCTGAGCCTAAAAAAGGCCTTAAACAGCACAGCAATGAGCTCCCCGACCCCAAAAGACACTCTCACCCTTTGTGCTTGTGAATTGGAGCTATGAACGAAACTAGTATTCCTGGGGATAAATTTAAAGAACAAAAAAACAAAAACAAAACCAAACCCTGAAGTAAGACAACAGATTCTCAGCTCAAAAGAGAGATAAAGTAAGATAAAGTAAGACATAAAGATGAAAATTTCCCCAAAGGCTTGGCCTTTTTCTCTACAGGTCTTCAGTTAATTCAGGTGAATGTGAACTCCTGATAAGATATCACGGGTTGCACTGCTCCCTGAGGAGTTACCGAGCAGTGATATGACAAAATATTTTGCAAACAAGCCAGCATTTCTTCATCAACATCTTTTATTAATGTCTTTTATTAATCAGCAATGTATCATTTAAAGGATAATCAAAGGTAATTAAGGATCTTTCTGTAAATACAGATAACTCATCCATACTGACATAAGAAATGGCAGCAGCAGCAGCAGATCTGCCTTTCCAAAGTCATCCAGATCCAGGAAGGACCTTCACGCTGTGTTTATGGTTCTGCAGGTCTCACATTATATGCAGCCTCTGTGATATCTGAAGGCTGACATCAACACCTTGGATTCTCTGACTCACCTTTGGAGAGCATCAGATTGACTCTTGCAAATAAAATGTGTTTCTCTCGCAGTGGACTTTATATAAAGGCACAGTCAACAGAACAGCTCCCTCCTACTGTTTTTGTGTGTGATCCAAGCAAAACAAACCACATTGCTGACAAGTCCACAGCTGATTTCACACGTGTTTGTGTTTCATTAGTCAACAACACAGAACAAGAATGAGGACTGTTAAGCCCTAAACATTTCCATTGCCCAAAACTATCCCAGCTAGTAACTGGAAATATTTTTAGAAATGATAAAACAAGTGCTGTATGAAGCAACTTAATTTATATTGCTGTACTTCTGGATGTCACTGCACTCAATGCACAGGAATAACTTTAGAATTCATGAGGGGGCTTCTGAACAACAGTGCCCCTGATTTACCTTGTGTATATGAAAAACAAGTTGCTACAGTATTAGCTCATAATTCAGTGTTCACAACACTCTGGACAGAGGGTCCTTGCAGCAGTTAACCATCCAGCCAGGATCAGCCCTCATAGTTCTATTATCTGCATGGTTTCAAAACTGAAAGAGAGAAGATCTTAAAACTATTAAGAATATTATTCACAATTATAAAGATGAATACTTGACAGGACTTAAACACCTTTAAGTCACTGGCTACTATTATAATTCTAAACCCATTGCTGTAGCAGTATTAAGACCTGAAAAAACGCTTCTAAGGATGAAATGATCACAGCATACTACTCAAATGGCATTCGTTCAAAGGATTTGCTTCAAGAAGATCATGAACAGCACAACAGGCGAATTATGGTAAAAAATTGGCCTGGAGTGTCAAGTCAAGTGAATTTCACAGTAATGAAGTGAATTAGCCAAGCTGACAGATGGAAGCAAGAAAGATATGCATCAGTATGTTAATTGTGAAAGTCTGTCAGTGACTTCATCAAGTTTAATCTGTTTAGTTGCCACTCTTCTCTGTAGCAAGACCACTACCACTCCATCTGTCTGGAATTATCAGACGCATCCCCTCTTTTCTTAGTGGGTGCAACTTGATCAGACAATCAGCAACTAACATGAAGAATTCCAGGTTAAGTGACAGATTCCAAGAAAACAGGCAAGTTATTTTCAAGGAGACGAACAAAAAAACCACCCAACAGTGTTAGAGCTTTGAATGCCACAGAAGTGCAGAAAAGCCAGATTACCAGGTCCAGCTGTAATGAACAGACAATAAAACAAAAGCACAATTAGACCACTTAGTTGTACTGGGTCTGACTGGGATGGGGCTAACTTTTTCCATAGCAGCCTGTATGAGGCTGTGCTTTGGATTTGACTAAAACAGTCTCGATAACACACCAGTTTTGTTGGCTATTGCTGAACAGCACTTGCACAGCATGAAGGGTTTTTGAGGTGGGGGGTGTTTTGGTTACCTTTACCCACGCCCAGAGCGTATGCAAGAAGTTAGAAGGGAACACAACCAGAAAAGCCAACTGAAGTTGATCAAAGGGCTATCTATATACTATATACTATATAGCATTTTGCTCAGTAACAAAAGCTCAGGGAAAGGAGCAGGAAAGGAAGAGGGACGTTTGTGGCTATAGCATTTGTTTTTCCAAGCAGCCATAACATGTGCTGAGGTTCTACTTGTCAGCAAGTACCTGAACATCTGCCTGTCAATGAGGAGCAGTGAACAAATTCTTTGTTTTAACTTGCTTGCATGTACAGCTTTGCTTCACATATTAAACCGTCTTTATCTCGATCCACAAGCTTTTCTCACTTTTGACCTTTTAATGCTCTTCTCTATCCTGATGTGGGGAATGAGCAAGTTACTGGGTGGGGGCTTGGCTGCTAGCTGGGTCAACCTGCCACACTAACTTAGTGCAAAAATAGAAATACACTCTTTTGAGTTCCACTGTCAGTAGCTGGGCATCTTCTGTCTGTGATACCCACCAAATTCATACTTTTTTTTCCTGCTAAATTCTCATTTAAATAAGCAGAAATCACAGCAGCAGCAATGTCAATGCAAATATGTACAGTCTGTAATTATTACAACTGTAAAAGAGAATATATATGGTCTTCACAAACAATACAAAGTATTGGTTTAAAAGCATTTGGATTCAGAAGTATGCAGATTCATGTTGTCACAACATTTGTAAGGTGTATATTAGGAAAGCGCTCACTTTTTCACTTGAAAAATCTTTGAACAGGAGCTAACAGAAGGCTCTAGTTGCAGTTTTTCAAGATCAATACTAAGATTAGCCTCAAACCTGAAACATTTCTAACCTAGATATAACACTCACTCTTAAATGTGAGCTGCAGTCTTTAAAGACAACCTTAGAATAAACTGGACTGGTGGTATCCAGCTTTTCGTGCAACAAAGGCCATGTAGCCTTTTAACAGAGGCACAGAAGTGCTCCCACCAAACTCCTGCCTGCGTACTCCCCTGGCTGTGTGGCCCACTTGCCAGCTTTTCCCACTATGACATGCCTGTGCACAGAAATAAGTGACAGGGTTTAACCGTCTGCACACCTTATCAAAAAAAGAGACTGATCACAAAATTCATCTTGTACCTAGTGGAAAGCGATGAGCTCGGTCCAGTGGGATCTTCTAGGAAATTCCAGGCAACTACCATCATGTGATTTGATGGATTTTTACCTCAAAAAGAGCCTGTAGAATAGTTTAACAAGCAGCCTTATGAAGCAAGAAGCTAATTAAATACACGTGTACAATAGGACAAAGGATTACAGAAAGTTTGGATGTGAATAAAACTGAATTGCAAATACCCCTCCAATTAAGTTGTTGAAAACCCTAAACTAAAACCATCACCTTTTCTCAACAAGAACAGCAGTATGATGTGGGTCACACAATCAAGAAAAAGCTTCCTCTTTTCCTGGTATGTGCATACAAGCAAGTCCCGGTTCCCATGCACATTGTCACCTGTATGAGCAGCCCCAACACCGGTCCAGTGTCTTGCCCTCACAGGGGGCTTCCAACCACCCCACCGGGCCCAGAGTGCATACTTACCGCAGACATACAGGATCTGCAGAGGCCACCCAATTGCCCTCCCTGGCTGCAATCCTTCCTGTCCCACCATTGAGGAGGGTTGTCCCTGCTGATAATTGCCAGGAAAAGTGCACTTTCATCCAGAGCCTCTGCCTGACTCCTTAGTTATTCCACCTTAAAGGACAAAGACTAAAACTTTGAGCAAGATCAACCCCACCACCCATGGCCAGTTGTCTGCCAACATAAAAGCAGAGTGCAACTATCTGCAAAGGGCCTCATGCCTCTTGGGGAGTACAGACCAGCACCTGCGGTGGCCAGAGCATTCCACAGCGGCAGGGATATCTGTCTTACGGTCCTTTCAGCAGGTGGCTTCAGTGTCTGGAGAGTTTGCACAACCCAGCACACAGCCAGATCTCTCTGCCAAAATTGTTGGCAAGAGTAAATAAGAGTAAAGCTTAGTCATCCAGAACAGTCCTCAGACTGTGAACAGAAAGGAGCACATTTTCACAAAAGCACCTAGGTACTGTTCTTCTAATCCACATGACCAAAACAAAACAAACAAATGAAAAGCAACCCACAAAACAAAAAACTCCCCTCTACCAGTTTCTGTTATGTTTCCCCAAATCTTTCCCATATTTCCACAGTTCCAAAACTGTACCACAAAAATACCTACATGCTGCTATTGGTGAAATAGCTGGGGGGCCCCCAACTCCCATCTCCCACATCTAATGCATGCTCACCCCTTGTCCTACATGGCAGCAGCATAAGTGGGAAGAGTAGAGGAGAGACCTGGCTCAGGGAAGCAGAACAGGAAAGATTTGCAGGCAGGAGAGCTTGCTGCTTCTGACACTGCTGGGAGAACAGGTGAAGGTTGTAGTAAAGGGCAAAGCTTCATCCTACTCCAAAATGAACACGGGATTCATTTTCATGCCTTTCTTCACCTAACCATCAGCAGCAGCCATCCACTCCATATAAGAGCAAAGCCATGGGCTGGACGTCATTCAGTACCTGGGTTTTCTTTGCTAGAAGGAAAACCATGTCCAGTGCTAACCGGCAACTAAAATTATCTTTTTAAATCATCTTATTCCCCCATTATTAGCATAACGTGGGCTACTGCAGATGGGTTAGAACATTTAAGCACAGTTGTGCATCAATAGTATTAGATGGAGCTGGAAGGGACTGTACGTATACAAAGCCATTTCTTAAAATTCAAACTCTTCATGGAGCACTTCTCTGTATCAAACCCTTCAGTTTCAGATTGCTCAGAAATAATTTGATACCTACAAATGCAAAATTAATGCAACTGAATAATTGGTTTACAAGTTGAAAAAAAAAAACAACAAAACAAAACAACAAAAAAAGCAAAGCAAAACACCCAAACAACATATAAGTGCCTACTTTGGGCAACATTTTGGTAAGCTTAAGGTGCCTGAATAAGAAAGGTTTCCTCAGCACTGCTAAAACCAAGGGCACATGAATTGCAAACCACACAAAGTTGTCTGTTTGGAAACAGCGGTATAAAACTAAAAGTACCTTCTACCACCCTACATTACTGTCACAGTCATTACAAAAAACCCTGATTAATTTATTCACAGATACTTTAACAAAAAAAATAGCTAGGATGTTGCCCTAGTCTTACCTTGTCCACAACACATGCTCATCAAACAGGGAAGAGAATTAGCGATCTTATAAGGAATGACAGAAACATGTCAATCAGAGGCCCGTCACATCTTGCAGGAAACGAATCAAGGCAACCATTACTGCCATTAACATCTTATTCATGATCTGTATTCAATTCTTTTAAGTGTATGTACATTCAGACTCTGTCATTTCTTTCCTCATGTTGTATGATACATTTGAGTACAAGCCCATTTCCACAGAATCTAATGATTGCACTGAACTAGCAAACAAGAGTCAATAGTAAAGTGTTTACCAAGGAAATCAGCTCTTTATTTTCTCTCTTTTGCTGTTCATGAGATTTTTATTACTATGGTTCTGGTACTTGCTCTTCTCTCTGCACCACATCACAGTATACTGGCGTTATTAGAAGCGCTTGCATTTGTATGTACAATTTACTTATAGTATATGTATTTACACACAGACAAAAGAACATGTCAAGAGGAAATGTTACATTTTTCAGACTGCTATGATAAACCTGAATATGATAAATAGTCATTTTAAGTACTCTCTACTGTCAGTGGGACACAACCCAATGTCACCTTCTGGATTTCTACTCCACATTAGAGAAATTCTGGCAGAACTGATCAGTAACCTTGGCAATAGACGCTGAGTTTCAGATATACAAAGACAAATCATGGTTTTCAGCACAAAGAATCTGAGGAATGGAAAGTACCTGTTTCTTAGCTCTTCAGTGAGAAACCTCAATAAAACACCTAGAAACCACAGCTGAAGCTACCTTGAGCAATTAGCTTTAAAAGCTGTGCTCAACTTGATGCCTAAAGTGAAAGAAAGGAAAACAGCTGCCTTAGTGATGTGTGACTAATAACTAATGTCATTAGAGTAGCTAAACAGCAGGTCAGGACTTTTTCTGTATGAAACATTTGCTACTTCTTTAGCATCAAACATTTTCACAACAAATTCTTCCCTTCCACACAGAGTTTTTTTCCTTTCAGGGTCATCAATGATTTGTTACTGTAAAGCACTCTTTGCTTAAATCCATAAAGAATAAACCCCTTTGCCTTCATTAATCCTCTTCGCATATCCATTTTACTCAGAAATTATTAAAAACTCTTCCTCTTCTGATATCCCACCATTCCTAGGAGGAGGAAAAAACAACAATCCACATTCATCACATACCACCTACAGAAACAGAATTCTCACAAGGGTGAAAGCATTTTCCCCAACACCCAGTAAACAGACAAGAAAACAAAACAGGATAAAAGATACCATTTCTGCAATAACTTCTGATATCCCTCACTCCCTACCATGACTATCTGTCTGTTTTACTTGATCCATTGAATTCAATTGCTAAAAGTGAGGTGTGAAAGAATTTACTGGATTTTTCAAATTACTTTTGTCTAAAGCAAACACATTGCATCATATGCAGTGAAAAAAAACCACCACAGAGCAGTCCCATTTCTGGTACAAGCAGACATGACACAGCAAGGATGTCTCAGTGAGGCAGGAAATGAGCTAAAATTTGTTCCATGTTTTCTGATTTCATTAAGATGTTTTATTTCGCCTTTCCACATTTTTACTAAGAACACTAGAAATATTAACAAGTTTTCTGCTTATGGTTTTATGAAGATGCAAAAATGTGTCTCGTGACATTCCTTGATAAATGATGTTTCATTTTTTGAAGAAAAGCACTACTAAAATCACAATTATTAACCTAAACATATTGGGAAGGATCACAACAAATACTGATGGTCCCATCTGTAAGTCACCTTAGGTTTCCTTTCCAGCCAGTGGAGAAAAATGGGTATTCACAGGACATGAGTCATCTTGTCCTGGCATCTACTACCTCTAAAAGAGATCAGACAAATTATTACCTAAAAGCACCTATTACCTCTTCCCTGACTATTAAGTGTCTCGACTGAGCAGAGCTCAAATAGAAGGCATCAATGCTGTGGAACTATAATGGCCAATGACATGAATCCTGCCCTTTGACTGGAGCACTGTGAAAGGAATGACTATTACCCCAGTGTCCTTCACACAAAGGTCTTCCTATACTTTTCATCTTTTGGTGCAGATCTCAGTCCAGATGATTAACACCATGTTTGTTTAACCACCAGACTGAGAAGCTGAAAAAGAACAATTTTCTTGAGATTGATACAACAAATGTTAGATACCTACTGGGAAAAGGCTTCATGTACTGGTAAAGTGGGCAAATCACAGATGTCAGACTACTCTTCAGAAGCACATACGTGCAAATGAGTGGAAGAAAAGGAAAATGGAAGAGAGGAAGAGCGAGCATATTCAAAACAGTAAGGGATCTGAGGGAGGAGAAGATATATCCTGGGTGTACTGCTTCATCTGATTACTGAAATGGTCTACACATTGTATAAGCCTTTGAGGGAAGAGTCTAGGAGAGGGGAAGAAGGTTCAGTGGTTTCCTTTTTTTATATTAATAGCTTAGACTGCGAAGAAATAAAACTTTACACTCTGAATTGTGCAATTCAATAGTAGCTACAGATGCTCTAAAGAATGTTGTCTGTTGAAAATGAGCATTTTAACCCCATGCTTTCTTCCCCCATTGTATATTTGAGCATAATATCACAGAGATGACCTCCATCTGGAGCTGCAGGACGGTAGATATTTGTCTTTGAGCATTGGACTTCACTGCCAGATTGATTCAAAAATCACCCACAGCAGTCAGGATTTCATCTGAGTGCTCAGTGTTACAGTTCTCTTGTTTCAAGACAATCTACTTACACTCTCCCAGAAGAGCCAAACACAACTTAAGAAAAAATAAATCCTAAGGACAGGAAGCCACAAATCTCTTGCAAAGAGGTTTCTGAAGAACAAATGTCCGTACCAGGTGCTTCAGTCTCATTTTTGAAGTCCCTGAGATCCGAAACGTTGATGGAACCCATTTTTACCAGGACCATAAGTTTTTTCAAAACTTTGAAGGAAAATGTCTTTTGCCTGCTAATCATGTATATACCTCACTGTAAGTATAATGGCATAGATCCAGCTCTGCACAGTAAGTGATGCTGAAATGAAAGCTACGCAAGTTTCCTCTCCCTCCCTCATCAACTCCTCCAGACTAGATTCAGCAGAGTATTTCCTCAGCTTTAGCTTAAATCAAGAGATCACAAAACTTGGATTTCAGGCATTAGGCAAGAGAAAGCTAATTAATTAGTCTTGTTTGATGTTCAACTGTAAGCTTTTGTAGTGGTGGAATACTGTTCCAGCCTAAGTGATCAACTACTTGGCTTTAAAATATTTCGGAGTGGACTAATGGGCTAATAACAGCAATTGCTTTGCTAATAGTTCACAGGCAGAAGTATAAGCCTCTGTTGGAGGATGTGACACTGTGCATCATGCTGACGTTCCTGTAACGAGGCACAGTTTGCTCTTAGACCAGAAAACACCCACAAAATTGCACAGTTTCTAAGCATTCAAAACTGCAGCTTGATTTTGGGGATAGGAGATGACATAGGATACATGGTTTTGACAAGTAAGAGCAGCCCCAAAAATGTGTGTTTCATTTAGTAGTCCCAAAACCAGAAGCGCCATGAAAAAGAGTAGCAATTTGAAAGCTTTATCTACAAAGCAGAGCAAATATAGCACAGATGCAACAAAAGTACTCGAGATGTTCTGTCACTGCAAAAAGAAGGCATGCATCCATTTGCTTACTTCTAGGTTAGCAACTCATATTGAGACGAGACGACATTTTGCCTTTGGTTCAATGTTGTCTGCCTTTCTGGCTCGTGAGAAATTTTTTGAAGGAGCTCTCAAAGCCCTTTTTGGAGCATGCTGCCTTACATCTGGTTACTGCAGAAGTTTTGCAAGCCATTTGAGACAGAAAACAATTACAAACATGCAGAAATTTTGTCTGGGACAGATTTTTCTCTTCTTGTCTGTGAAAGACTACATGAATGGGAAGTCTCAAACACTGATACTGTAAAGCTGATATTATCCTACAAATTTCCCGATGTAAAAAGCTATAGAAACTGAGATGTTTCAGTGTCTACTCATGTATTACAGCAGCTACAAGGAGGTAAAAAAAAGGGGGGGGG
>VWZK01015015.1:227-61138 GCA_013396935.1 Baryphthengus martii | reverse complement strand
GGGTGGAGAGGGGAGGGATTTGTAGCTAATACTTTCCACACAGCAGAATGAAAGTAACAGAAATGTCTACAGAATACCTATTTAAAGAGCTTTTATAAGCTTGTCCTTCATTATGTTAAGCATAGCACCTGCAGAAGTATTATCCCTCTTCATTTCCCTACAATATTACCTTGTTACCCATTCGGATGAACAGTCATGTTTTGAAACTTCACTCAGCCAAAGGAGGGGGGAAAAAAGAAAATAGAGGCATTAAGACTTTCATACCTAGGAGACAAATTTTAATCCTCTTGACTTCAAGAGTGATAGTGTAATGCTTATAGTTGCAACAAGTACATGTGTTGGCTGTGTGGCTAAGTACTGCACGTAAGTCAATGCAGAAAGGGAGATTAGTGCTATGGCCCCATCCCACCTATAAAATCACAGTAATACAAAGGGCAGAATGACAGTAGGAACAAGACCAAGTTTCCCATCAATAGTTCTGCCTCTTTAGGAAACAATATTAGGGTCAAAATATTTTAATGGTGAGAATGCTACTTTGCATCAGAAACATACTGAAGACAACTAAGAGTGGAACTGTGGTGTACACCACCCATAAAGAGTTAAGGGCAGGGAACTGCAGCGCCAAGGTAAGATTGAATGCAGGATAATTTGGAGTGGGAAGGCAGAGGGACAGAGTGCACTGGGTGGACAGACACCAGCAAGCAGAGTAGAGAGACTGAGATAGCAAGACAGGAGCAAGAACAATGATACAGCTTCAAGGAAAGGAAAGGAATAGCCATGTCTACCAGAAGGGACATTGTAGTAATTGTAATTAAGATATTCTTGTGGAGCTCATACCACTTGTCTATCATATCACAAATTTCTTACACAGCTGTAGCAACTACTTCGTTTCTGTCCCATATACCTACCTGTACAGCTGAAATAACGATATTTTTGTTTTATCTGAGTGTTGCATAGACAAATGCATTCATTGTGAGTGGTTCAGATTCTATCACCAAAGAAGGCAGCTGTGCAGTAGCAAGCCTATGCTTCTCCCCAGAGCATTAACTGCACCCTGCACCTTCAACATTGTACCGTTCTTCTTACCAGCAAATAGTGGGGAACCTCATTGGCAGGGTGCATGGCCTCCATAATTAATAAAGGAGCTGCTCACTCAATAAAAGCTTTTGATTGCTAATGGTTAGCTATATTCATTCACACTGACTTGATACTGCGATCAGCAGAGTTTCTGTTAATACCTGGCAATTTTTTCATGGATGGACCAACACACAGGATGGAGCTGCTCAGGAATGAAGCGGAGTCACATAGGAAAAAGAAGTCTTTTGTACAGGAACTCTGCAACAGCTGTAGCTGTAGGGACTCAAGCTTCGAACTTGGCGTGCGCTTTACATTTATGTAGTGCTCTGTGTTGTAGACACAGCAAGATCAAATCTTTAGTGTCTTCATTTAAGCGTTTCAAGTGAATAACTTTTTGACCCTGTTTGTGTTGGTTTTTTTTTTTGTCTCTCCATTCCCTTTAACCAAAATGGGAAGATACCACTTTTTCCTCACAGAGCACCTTGAAAATAGATGCATTAGTGATGACAAAGCTTGCAAGACACTACAGTGAAAAGTATTACAGAAAACTATTGTTATAACAAATATTTTGTAGTCAGATCAGGACTTGGAAGACACTATGTGCATAACAGAGGATCACTTTAAAGCATAAAATCTTAATCAACTTGCTTTTAATGTCATCTATCTTGCAGATCTGCATGAGGCAAATATTCATGGGAGATATAATGTGAGCTTAAAATTAAGAAAACATTTTAAAATTCTAACATTTTTGACAGAAAACATAGCTTGTGGGAACACCAGAAAGATCTTTAATTCCTATGCAAGAAACACTGGTATTTCTAAATGTGGAGAAGCTATCACCAAACAATAAATCCCTCATTAGCTTCACTTTGTTTCTATGCTGTCTCATTAATCACTTGAACATCTGATTGGCACCTGAGATTTCCTAACACTTCCTAAATTTCTAGAGGAAGCAGAATTCCCTCACATCTGCCATCCACGTTCTGCCTGTAATATGACTAAAAGGAACTTTGATTTCAAAGGTTTCCCCACCAGCTTCCACTTTCACAACACACTAATGACATGATGAAGTGAGAGAAAAGGGGGGAAAAATACTTCAACTCACAGTATTTTATACATGAGAAATGCTAAGAAAGTGTCACAATAAAGAGACTGCTGAAGAAACTTCGGTGACTTGCTTTACACAAGTATGACAGAGCAGGGATGCAGTCCCTTCAAGATCTTTTAATGTAGAATCTGTAATCAATCTCACTATAACCCAGTTCTTACCTGGATGGTGAGTCAGCAGTCTGAAGACTCAGGTTCAAAGTAGGGCAGCCAAGTAAAATAACAACAATATAAACGGGAAGCCAAATACCCTCCAAATAATGTGTTGGTGATGCTCAAACACGATAAGTCGCAAACCAAAACTTCAACAAGCAGCGATCCCTAGTCTCAAGGCCAAATGGTGGAGGGCGGTCATATCCACATATGCCAATCACAACTAAAAATTTAAATTTGAAATGCAGGGACACAAAGAAATACTCATCGAAATTATAAGCACTGCTACAGCAGATAAGCAGTTATGATGTGAACTTTTTGTTTCTGCTTATAATATGAGTGACAGTTATTTTTCTTCAATATTTGCTTTTCATTGAACATGGCTTAGAATTACATTCATTAAAAGTATAAGCCACCCTTCTTTAATGAGAAGGATGCAGAGTTGCTAGGAAACAGAAAGTTAGGCTCATAGTGTAAACTTTGACAGCTGGAGGAAATAATTCATTAGAAGTCCAACTGGGGCATTCAGGGAACAGAATAAAGGAGACAATGAAAGTGGGAGTCTTTGCCATATTTAGTTACTCTACATAAATAGGACATACTGTGTAGGCAAATTCCTGCATGCTATGCTAAAAACTTATCTTTGAGGCAACAGGCTAATAAGAAATATTAGAGAGAAAAGAGCTTCCTCCTCACCTCACCCTTCCAATCAACCAAATACTACTTTCACCACACACAAAGCAATATCTGCAACATTTACAAACTAACAGCAAGTATTCAGGTTGCAATTTGGGAGCTCGTTAGCTGAAAGTGATTGAATAGGATCAGAATAGGGGTGCAATCATGGGATGACTGTGACCAGATGTAGGAAAGGCACGTCTCAGAAATGTATCAGGCACTCAGGACTGCTTACTGAGGTAATAAATACTCATCTTTAACATTACACCCTTTAGTCACTAATGGTCAGTTTGAGTTAATCCAGACAGGTACAGATACATAGGAAACACCCTTTTATTAAGAAAATGGTGTTATGAGAACATGAGCGTTCAGGAGCCATGTAACGCAAACAGCTACTGTGTAGGTATATATATACACAAATATATATACAGACATATATTCATACATACGTATGTACACTTCTAAATCAATGGTACAGAGTGTAGGAGAGTTTTATAAATGAAGCTTCATCTCTGATCTACAAAGAATAACTGTTCCCATTCTCTAACTGTGCCTCTAAAGAGTTCAGGTGGCTCATTTTACACTGGGTGACTAAGACTTTCTCACTTAGCTATGTGAAGTAAACATGGAAAGCAAATCACACATCAGGAGCAAAGCATACAGGACACGGGGACAGAATATGAGGTCTCAAATCCAACATAAGTCACCCAGGGTTGTATTATAACTCAATTCTTATCAGACCTCTATAACTATTGAGCTACCTCACTTGAGGAGTAGGTGTTTACCCGAGGTTTAGCTGGCACTCTAATGCAAAGAGAACTGCCCTTCCCTCCTTCCTATTTTGCAGTTGCTGCATATTTGTATTTTTCCCTCACCTGTGCAAAAAAGAAGTCCTAGAGACAAGAACAACCATCCTCACGTTGCTATGAGTTCATCTTTGGAAGAGCTAGACTTCTGATCTCAAATCAACTTCTGTTGCAGAAGACTACAGCATACTGAAGGCATCCATGTCTGTATTCTTGTTTCCTGTAGGAGGCACAGCTCTATTGACCTGCTTCTCTGCTCGTCTCCAGCATGGAGTTTCAATTAAAAGCCACCCAGGCATTCAATGAAATTGAAGCATGATATACGCTAAGTTTGGGTACCTTCCAAAGGGTGTCCCAAGGGCAGTTTGGCATCAAAGCCCAGCCCATCCCAGTGCACTCCTGCCACATGACAGTTCCAGAAGGGTGCAGTTGAGTTGTGTCAAAGCTGGATGTTAAGGGAAGTGGAATGGGAGATACTGTCCTCCTTTTTGCTTCTTTCCAGTAACAGTGTTGGTAGCACTTCTGTTTTCATCAACCTTGCATTCTAACTATCCAATATCATACCAACTAACATTATTTCCAGACTGTGCACAGTGACAAATAACCAAGAGACAACACGCAGGTGAAGTATGCTTCCTTTATATGTCATATAAAGGGCCAACATTAATACCTACTGAAAGTGGATCATAAGAAAGACCAGTGAAACACACTGTCAGCAATAAGAACAGCAAGCACCAGCATCACAGCTGTACAAGAGATCATCATCTCCTCAAGGGTGCTATACAAATACTCAGTGTTCACTACAGAACACTAAGAGAAGCAGAACACTTAGAAATGTCTAACAAAAACCACGGCATTCAGTGTTTTCCTCTGTGTCTCTCTCCACAGAGCATGTTATTTAACTCAGAGCAGTATCACATAGAGAATAAAGTGCTCAGCACTTACTTCCCACAGGAAGACTCAGTTAAAACCACGGTTGGCAAAAAGCAAAGTGGGTGCAGAATAGGGATTGAAACACAAAGGCCACATCTTGGTCCCTTCCAAAGTGTGTCCAAAAGCTGCTTTCTTATTTACATATGCTTACAGAAAATCTCTGCTCTGGGCTCCAAATATTTTTAGCAGAAATGCCTTACTCTAGAAACTTCACAGGACATAGCTAGCTATCAGTGAGTCAAAGAATACCGCTTCTGCATGTGACCTTTATTTCACTTTTATTCTTAGGTCACTACTGTTATAATAACCCCGTTAGTATTCTTTGCAAACCCTGCTAACAGTTCAGTTAGTGTCTATATACATTTTGCAGTATTGGCTGAAATCTCCTCAGGCATCACTATAAGAAACATCCATCTTAGAAGACAGGATGTTTTGTCAGTACCTTCATGGTAAAGCCTTGACTGCACTGAAATCCAAGAGTGCCAAGAAAAGCCTGTCATTTGAAAGGCTACAAGATACATTGCAGTAGGGACTTGGCAAGGCTCCCCTTTTGTTTCACAAGCAAATTCCAAAGCTCCTGAAGTTTGTGAAGATTCACACCGACTCCTCACAGCTGATGCATCAAATGGAGTAAAGATCAGGTTTAAAACTAATTTGAAGTAAGTTTGCTGATGCCAGATTAAGGATTTGGATTTTGAGCAATATATTCAGAATATTTTCAGGGTAGCTCTGCAAAGTCTTAACTCACAAAATATTAAATGCTGAAGCCTGACACTGAAATAAGTCAAAAGTTAAAAAGGAGTATTTTAGGACGTACATAATAAAAGATAAAATTACTTTTCCATTGTTTGTATCTATGACAATTTTCAAAAGAGACAACATCAGCAAGCAGGTCAATAGAGACAAAGGAGAAAGAGTTGCATATAGATTTCCTCCATTTTTTAACACTTGCTCCCACATTTATCAAGATCATATGTAGGATGTTCAGACTTTTAACAACAGAAAAGCAGCAGGTGCCTCTGCAGGGATGTATGCAACGTATCTGCAAAAGATCACGATGCCAACACCGAGGCTGAAGCCAGTAGAGAGAAGTATGGTAAAACCCATGCCCTCTAAAGTCACCTGCTGCTAAAATCAGGGACAACAGCATCTCCAAGTGTGTGGAATCAACATTCAAACGCTGCTGCTGTTCCTGTTGTCAGGGCATAGAGCTACCTTTTTGTTTAGCACATTTAATCCTCTGCTTTTCTAAATAAACTCAAAAACCTTAAAAGACATCCTCATAGTTGCTACTTGCTGAACAAGATGTTGTGTGAAAACCATTTAATATGTTGCAATTAAGAAAAATTTTTTATGAAAACAGTTCACTGAAAATGGAAACGAGGATTCCTACTATACTAACTCCTTTGTTAACCTGTGATTTCTGAACATGAATGGTGAAAGCAAAGTTTCCATTGACTATCCCTTGTGCAGGGAACTAAATTCATGGCCTCTTCCTTAAATGTCACTCTTTTGGCTCTGAATACTAAGTCATACCTGTGAGCAATAGAAAAATTCTTGCTGAGAAAGGAAGATTTTGGAAGAAATGATCTCATTTAGTTCTGAATCACTGTATATGACCAAGTAAAATTGGGGCAGAGATATTTGCAGCTGTCAAGTCAGGCACTGCATCTCAATATGTACTTGGAATAAAATCCCAATAGGCTATTCTGGGACAGTCATACACTGCAATTAAACCACTTTTTATTTACTTATTAACAACATGAATCCAATGTAACTTGCTCATCGGCCAATGACAGAGATGTTTTGCACACAATCTAACAGACCTTCCAGTACAATTGCCTGCAGGACGTCAACCAGCAAAGTTTTGTTCTGGAATTACAAATATTTTACAGAAGTATGAAGGGAGCACGCATCAAGTCCACACCATTGACCAAAACCTGCAGGCTACATCAATTACTGTTTGCCATTTATACTTGCTTCATGCTTAAGGTATAAAGCTTAGACTGTCCCTTCTTTACACATGCACTCTGACCCTCCAACATGAAATAACTTAGCAATTTGCAGGACTGCATTAACTGCTGATTAGCTGAGTGCTAAGCCAATTAAGCATACATCATTTTCATTATCAAATATAGCTGAATATTCCATTAATTCATTAAGAGTAATGTCAAGGTCATTACAGGTATTCTGAATGCAGTCTTCCATAGAGGGAGATAAACAATTTTGTGTCTTTCTTTAATGTTTATCCATTTTGCATATCTACTTTAACAACAAACATCGACTGGCATTCTCTGTTAGCTTTCATATAAAAAATATTCTTCAAACGGATGGCTCTCTTGCTTTATTTTTCAGAGCTTTTCACATAATATCAATGTTATAAAAACTAAGAAAATTTGACTTGCAGTCACATTTTTTTCAGCTTTTCCAAAGATGAAAACTGAACCAATTTCCATGTTAATTCCAGCTCTGAAAAGCACTACAGAAATAACACACACCAGTGCTGTACAAAGATCAAGGCACCCACACCACTACACACCTGGTAGCCAAGGCATCCCTTGCAGGAGGTGGATGACCAGGGCACAGAACCACTCTGAAGCTGAGACACTCTACATCTGAAGCACCTAGCAGAGACCTTGAGCTAAGGGGTCTGTGCCTTACTTTGTATGCAGTTCTTTTGAAAGCCCAGTAAAGTCAAAACATCAGGAGTCCATTTCAGCCTGAGGGTTTTATTAGCAAGAAAAAATCCCCAACACTAAACAAAACCCAGTAGTCACCAGTTTTCCTCTGGGAATGAATTTGGACTAGATTTTTAGTAAAACATCACAAATAAAGAAAACAAAACCAAAACTACTGAAACACACTCAAAGAGCTAGCACACTTTTGCCAAACTTTAGTTTATCTGATGAAAAATCCCTGAACTGAAAAAGGAACCAGGACTTCCTCCACAGTGAATCTCTCTATGAAGAAGTTTGGAAGCAGGTAACTACTAGGTTGGTATAGCTACTTCAGAGATTAATGTAAAGATTCCCCCCCACCCCTATGGGACATGTTTTCTGTGTTCCATAAAAACACAAATACAAAATTGGTACCTCTGCAATCAGGGACCCAGTGACCTTCACTACAGATTTAGTTTTATTATGGACTATCTGGATGGACAGAATCAAGTTTATATGAAACTAAATTTGCCATGCCACAAATAACAAAAACTGTAACTGCTGGGTAAAATAAAAGGGTGTGTGAGGGTAGTTTAATGGAAGCTGAGAACCAAAGCACTTTTAACACCATTAGCTTAAAGTGGCACAGGAAGGGTTTTGGAAGACGAATCGAGATCTGTGAACAAAGTCTTCATTACTGACTCCTGACTAGGTCTTCATTGTCTGTATAGTAATAAAATAATGGGAGTTCGTGGACTTCTAAATCCATGACAATCAGTGATTTCATATATCGTCATGGGTTCCTTCAGCTAAGCCTTTCGGCATGTGGTGAGGTAGAGGTAGAAGGAAAATGTTGTAATGACTGCACCTATTCAATGGCAGATTAAATAACAGAATAAAACATATGTAACAGAGAGGGTTGAAAACAACTCAGAAATCAAATGTGACAGCAAATTAGTTATTTTTGCAGCCAGAAGATTACCATAGGGGAAAAATAGATCTATCTGTATTCTTGCCATTTAAATCTTTTCATGTAAACATTTAATTCTACTTACAAAATAATAAAAAAAGTATGTCTTCCACATCTATGGAAGCTAGATTAGAGAAAGCTAAGTTACAACCTGACAGTTTTCAAAGATGGCCTACTCTCCAGCAATACTTTGATATTTCAGAAGTGTTACGAAGATAGAAGTAGATTGAGAGTTGATTCCAGACCATCTCTTGCATTTGCATTAATTGTTGTTGTCAGAGCAAATCTATTCATATAATGGTGTATAGGTAATTATTTAATCAGGATTTTGGACCACCGCAGATTATAGTTTTAGGTTACAAGCTGACACAACACAGGTCAGAGAAAAAGGGGGGAAAAAAGCAGAACCTCTCATGAGTTATGTCACCCTAAATATTCCCAAGAAAGAAGAAGTAATAGGACTCACACTTACCAACTAACTCTGTTCATTCTGAAATCAGACTGACAGACAGCTTGACACCAGGTATTGGCTGGGACAATGAAGCCAGCTGACAAAAAGTCATAGTCTCATCTGTTATTCACTGCTTCTCAGCTGCCCTTGTGTTTTATCTGGCTGCAGTAGCAGCTGTTAGATTTTTGTGATTTCTAGGTACAGCATCTCCTCATGAATTACAGAAATCAAGTGACACAGTTCGTGATTTCTGTAATTTCTTATGCTGTCTCACATTAAGAGAACTCTTTCTCCTGTGAGGGAATAATAGAAACAAAAAACATAAAATAAAAAAAACTTTTGAAAAAAAGAGAGGCAAATTCAAGGTTGGGCATACTAAGATTAGACTCACGCAGATATAAAGAGCAATTATTGGGCTGAGCTACAACTCTGTGTTCCTACATGATCTGCGAAGCACAGAGGGCAATTCAGGACACGCCAGGAGTATAGCTCTCTCCATGGACCATGCAGAGAGCTATAGCTCTTCATTTCAGGCTTCTAATTTAGTTAAAGGTGGACTCTGAGGTATTCACGGCATCCAAGTGATAAAATGAGGTCATTTACATTTGTCTGCTATTCATTTAGTGTGCACCTAGCAGGCCTGAAGATCAAAATTCAGTCCTGGCACAAACAGAACGAATGTTAATTGAGGTCAGTAAGACATTCATTTGCTTACTGCAAGGCTACCTTCCATTCCATGAGTGTGAGGACATCACACCATTAAGCTCAGAAAACCCTTATCGCCTCTCTTCTAGTTGAATACTTTTGCCACACACCTCTTCTCATACTCAAGCAGTACATCTTATTTGCTTTTTCCAAGCTTGTGGAAGGTGGGGATGGTTGAAGGTCTAATCCTATTCTGACATATCTTTATACATGGGAAAGTTTTTCCACAAGCTCTTCTCCCCAAATACATCAACAAACTCAAGTAAGTCTGGTAAGTAACGAGGACACCATCTACCCAAGGCCTTGGTTATACTTCACCTACCAACTTCCATGACACTAACATTTACTACTTCCAGGCATCAAGGTACACCTCAACATTACAGAATTTAGGAAAAAAAATAAGAGGATTTTTATTATATTATACTTTTTGAATTCTCAAAGCGGTTTTAGTATTTCATCCTGATATTTTACCCTCATTGAAATGTGCATCAGAAAATGAAGAAAGAAAAAGCGAACAGAAATCTCCTATAATTAGAAAAATGAACTCTTATGCCTACGCCTTGAGATTTAAAATAGAAAGGAGGTGTGCTATTCCACCATATACTGAATTAGCAAAACAACAATAGGTAAAGACTAAAGCTCAATCTACGTAGTTTAATCAAAAGACGGTTGAAGGCAGTAGATTTGATCTCATTGCCAGCCTACCTAAGGGAAAGAAATCTGTCAATAAAGGGCTTTTTAATCTATTTTCCAAAGGCTAGAAACCAAAGGCAACAAGTTCATGTTACAGTGAAGATGCTTACCTTAAAAAGTGAAGATAATTAATTAGCAGGATATCTGGTTTAGGGACAAATTTTACTCTATAACAATTTTAAGCCAATAAAAGACATCCCGTAGAAGGTGAGATTATTGCAGGGGAATCACCTGACAAGTCTCTACAACTTATCGAAGTCAGGAAGACAATTGTTAATAAAAAAAAACAAAACCAGAAACAAAACAAGAACCAAAAACCCACGAAAACTTTAGCATGAAAAAAAAGTCAATATTCACCTTTAATTAAAGAAAAACAAAACAACACAAAAAGCTTTTTTTCTCTGTATCATGTTATCCTCTATTCTTGAGACTGCTCACCAAAGCATCTATATGCAGCAATATTATTTCTGTTTTCCAAAGAGGAGATCCACTTTGGTCTTTTTCAAACACTTATCCTAAAGACTATTTTCTCAAGGAATGGCAGCCAAAGAGGATGTTGCTAAAGCTTCTCCTAATACATTTCTGTCAAAGGTTACAGCTACTTCTTTATTGTTTTCTTTTCTTAAAAATTGAAGACACCATCACCATCAGATTATGATAGATGAAGGCTAGGATTTCAGTTTGGAGCACAGCAACATTCCAGGTAATGCCTGGATCCCCACCTCTAAGGTCCCACTGGAAGCACAGCTCTCTTTCAACAGCAATGAGGCTATCCCAAATTACTTCATATCTCACTAAAGGAACATGCACACTTTATCCCACAGGAATGTTCTGTAGTTGTCTCTAACCTCAGATGAGCCAGTACCAAGGTTTTTTTGGTTTCCAGTGGCTGACTATCCAATCAGTCAATGCCAAGCAGAGCATCTGTGCCTATGTCTAATGGAATTCCATAATCAGACTATCAAAAGCAGTTGGTATTTTTGGTTCTGTGAGCTGTGACATATTTCCCAATTAACTGCTTTTTTTTCCCTGCAGTGAGTTCTTTTCAAAAATATCAGACAAATTCCCTAATATCTGCCTCTTTGCTATTTCACTACAAGCTCCCTAGTAAAATCCAACCTGCATTTTATATACATAAAAAAAAAGTTAACTGAGAAGAAATCACTTGGCTTTCCCAGCAATTTTTGTATTAAGTACTAGTATTAACAACAGACCACAAGGCATATTATGTCCAATTCCAAGAAAAAAAAAAAAAAGGAGAAGATAATAATTACAAAGCGGCAGTTGGTTTTAGCAGTATGATAGCACTGACAAAGCTGTGAATCTGAACGGATTGTAAGATGTCAAGAGAGCACTACTGTGCTCCTATTATGTACTGCTGGCAAGATTAGGCAACAGCCTAGTTGTAGGGGAGGAGAGGAGAGAGCAAAATAAAGTGTCACATAAGGACAAAGCATTATTAAACCAGATGCAGGTGGGAATGCAACTTCAGAGCTGCTGGCTCCCTACCTAGCCCACAAAAGCATGCTGGGTTTGGAGGACAGACACCTGGCAGATTTACAGTCCAAAAGTACATGATATTGAGCAAAAGTGGCTTGATTTAGAACCTGCCTCAAGCACAAGCATTCTCCAAGATTTGCAGGGCAAGATACAGCCACTCACCATTTTGGAATAATCTCCATCCTGCAGAAATTCTTTCTGAATTGAACTGCATACATGAAGCAAGCCTACTGCATTTTCCCTGAAAGTTACAGGAAATTAATTCATTAATTTATGTTAACAAAACCAACACCAAAACCACAACACAAACCACCCCCAATCCCCCCCTCCACCTCCTCTTCTTGGAAGAAGAGGCAGGAAAACAGGTGTCGGAGTACCAGGGTCTGTAAACAACCCTCACATTTCAAAGTTAGAGGCAATTTTACGGATATGCAAGATCAGCAATCCTCTAAGCTGCAAAGCTAAAGCAAGACAAAGCTAAACACAAACTGCAGAACTCTTAAAAAGAATAAAACACATATTTTCAACTACCATTCCACAGATTATGCACTTGATTGCAGTGCTATCCAAGACAAAGCAGATACCACAAATTGCAAAGCTGCATCAATAGGATTAACTGAGATAAATTAACTGAGTTTTGTTAAATGAGGTAGCTGTATTGAATTAAGCACACATCCCATTATCTGCACATATCATAAAAACTTAAGACTCGAGTCCAGGAAATGCTTCAACTGTATGTGTAACTCTGCACATATCAATTTGAAGCAATTTTACCAGAGAAGTGCGTATCTGTACCTCCTTCTTCCTATCTGTTACAAAAGCATCTCTTACCATCACATTTCCTACGTTTCAATTAACTGGGAGGAAGCTTGCAAAAATTTGCAGCAACTCAACTTTTATTCATGTTGTGCTGCTTATATAAAATGAATGATCTTTGCTTTACTAAGCTAAACCACAAAAAAAAATATTTTCCAATAGATTATAAAGCTGCCTCTGTACACTTCATAAACCTATTGTCATATAAAATTCAAATTTTTAAAGCTGAAAGCAAATGTCAAAGGTTTAACAGGCTCTATGCTGCAGTAAGATGATCTTAAACTTGCTCTGAGATGTAATTCTTAGCATGATGAATAGATTTTGCAGGGACGCAGGAAAGAAGGTTATGATTTAAGCAAATGAAAACAAATTATCTAGTTACTACAAGATTATAAATTAGAAACAAAAAAAAAGGCTTCTGCTTTATATAATTACATTTTCTCTTCAAGAAAATTTAAGAGCAAGCTAACATCCAAAGACCATTGATACTTTCTCCACATAAGATGAAACTTCAGGAGGTCAGTAGGAAGAAGTACTATTGTCCAAAAGAAAAGGCTGAATCCAAAATATTATTTGAGAAAGGAGCTAATTCTTTCCCCCAAAAGCTCTAAACTCCCTCCTCCTCAAGGGAGGGTAAAACTGACCCTGAAGCATACGCGGTGCTTTAGTATATTCAGCTAAATAAAAAGATTCAGAATCTTATTATCCTCAGCACAAAGCCCCTCAACTGTAAAATCAGGTTCCAACCATTAAGAAATACGCTCCAAAAATAATTCTAAGTGTGTTTAATTCTACCATGCACTACATTGTGCAAGTTTTGAACGATTGGTTTGATAAAGTGATTTTCTACTACCACTCCACAAGGAGTCCTATGCCCAGGATTCAGGTCACTGAAGATCCAGTTTCTGAGATGAGGTACTCAAGACAGAAATAGCATTTGCCACTTTCGTCCCCTGTGGTCGGGGATCACACAACGAAGGGGATCACTTTATTCCTTTTTCTCTCCTCAGAAAGAAGGAAGTAATGAAAATCAGTCTATTACCGACAGCTGTCTAAATGCTGATGGTTGGCCTGTACTTCAGACAACGCAAGTTTTACTAGATTGTATTTGTTTATTAAACTGTAAGTTTAACCCTCCATGAAAGTAATCAATGTTTCCATAGGTAACTGCATTATTTATATTTAAACCACTTACCTTCCTGGAAGCAGACTCCTAATTTAATTTCATTCACAGAATCTCCTTCTCTCTTTTTTTTTTTTTTTTTAATTGTTGCTCTCCTCACTTTATTATATTTGCACATTGATTTTTCTCTTCATTCTCCAGGCCTTCCACTCTTATGTACTATCTACTCTTACGTAAAATGCCTGGACACACACCAGGGTGTTTATGATAAGCCCAGAACTTTGAAATGGGTTTCCCCAACTCCTTAAAGAACTCTAAATAGCAAGAAAGACACTTTCAAACACAGAGATTTTTTTAAATTTTTTTGTTTGGTTTTTTTTTTGGGTTTTTTTGTGAGAAAATAAGAGAAAACAGATTTCTTTTTAGCATAGAAAGCACAGTGGCAATATCAGATAGAAGAGAGTTTCTGAACAGCTCTCTCCTGGTCACTGTGCCCTTGCAAGCCAACCGATGCTTCTGTCCTGAATTTTTGTCTCCTCAGATACTTTGAACACTACCTAGTTTCTGCTTCTCCCTCAGGAGGTCTTAGTCATTCAGAGGTTTTATCATCTCACTGCTCTCCACCCCCTCTGCAATCCTCTGCTTGATCCAGGTGACCCCAGCAGCCTGCCCTCACTTGCCCTGGGTTCTGTTCTAGTACCACCAGCCAAGATCTTAGCTGGAAACCATTAGGCGGTTATGAGAAGTTACCCATTCTTCCCAAATTTCTACTGCCAAGACAGATGCTTGCTGGAAAAAGCTCTTCCCCATACATAGGCTTGTAACAGCAGGAAATTAAGCAAGTCCTGAACCACTCCAAAGTGCCATCAGTATTTTGACACAAATACAATCTTGTAGCTGGAGCTATATTACAACTTTTTTTTTTTTTTTGAGGGAGAAGAGGTGGGGAGTACTGTTTTCTCGGTGCTACGCTAAAATCTCAGTAACAAGCTGTTTAAGAGGGACGCAGTGTTAGAAGCACAAATCAGCTTTCTCATCCATCCCAATGTCTCCTTACTCAGCTCCTCCTGAGTCAGCTCCAGGCCTGAGCATGCAGTTTTACCTCCAGCAGGTGACAAAACACCCATTGGGGATACTGTAGAAAAGTACAGAGCTATAATGTTATTTCTCCCGAGAAGACTAGCATTCTACCCAGATGTCAAGAACTACATGAATTTCTTGTGAGCTGCAACTTTATTTTTTTTCAGTATGCATTCTGAAGATGTAGTCACATTCATTCACAGGAATGACTGACACTCAGACTCACCATGCTGTAATACAAGAGAAAAAAAATGCAGAACAACTGAAATCCTTGGGTTAAGGGAAGATAGACTGGCAATGCCCTTTCCCCCACTGCTGGAGGAACCCAGCAGCATAACTTGGAGTTTCCGACCCTGCCACCATGACCCCAAATAAAGTAAAGGCACTAAAGTAAAGGACTATATTGAGGCAAACTTCCTCTGCTGTTGAGCATAGTTCGAAATAGAAGTCAGTTTAGTTCCCAGGCTTTTAATAAGTGACACAACAAAACATCCTGCCATCTCTGTATTTTATAGCCAGCCTGTTGTGTAAAATCTTTCTCTGCTTCTGGTTCACAGTCCCAAGATATCCTGGCAGTGAAACACACACATGATGTTGGACTTTGAGATAATTTAAATAAATGAGAATTACAATGAAGAGCAGAGGAAGTGGGAAGAGGAATTTTCAGAATGTGTTTAAACATACCTATGGTTAAAGCCTCCCACTGACTTCGATTCAGATTTCTTGCTTTAGTGTTCACCTTTTTAGTGACATACTGACTTAAGGAAATTTCAAATCAGAGGCAACCAGCGTGCCCTTTAAATGATACCGAATCAAGAAACACAAACACAGTGTGAATCACTTAAACACAGATATTCAATTTTTGACAATTTTTACTTTGCTGAAGAAAACTTTCCATTAGCTTGTTCTCTGAATAAAGAGTACCCTCTTCAAATATTTTCTTGAAGATAAAAGGGGAAGATCCCTCTGCAATAATTTTCCCTTGTTTTTTCTCCTATACTGATTTCATCTGGGACAGAGCTATTTTCTTAGTAGTTAGAGTAGTGCTGTGTTTTCAATTCAGTGTGAAAGGAATGTTGATAATAGACTGATGTTTTCAGTTGTTGTTAGGGAATTAAGAACTTTCCAGTATCTCCTGTTTTGCTGGTGTATAGGAGCACAAGAAGCTGGGAGGGAGTGTGGTCAGGACAGCTGATCCAAACTAGCCAAAGGGATATTCCCTACCCCAGAACATCATGCTCAGTATATAAACTGGGAGAGTTAGCTAAGACGGTAAGGGAAGGGTTGTGATCTTTGCTCAGACATTGGTCAGCAGAGGGTGAGCAATTACATTGTGCATTGCTGGTATTTCTTGAGTGTTATTTCCCTCTCTCTTTGTTATATTCCTTTTCATGACAATTATCCTATTATTATTTTATTTCAGTTATTAAACTTTATCTCAAACTATGAGTTTTGGTTGGTTTTGTTTGTTTTTGGTTTTTGGTTTTTTTTTTTCCAGTTCTCCTCCCCTTCCCACTGGGAGGGGGCAGGAATGAGCGAGCAGCTGTGTGGTGTTTAGTTGCTGGCTAGAGCTAACCATGACATCCCCTCACAATACTTAGGAATTTAAAAAGAAAAAAAGTCCAGAGGTGGCTTTTTCTTAGGTGTTCCATTTAGCTCTTGCAGGAAATTATTTGCAATGAGACTCTTATATGGACATCAACTGGGACAACCTCATCCTTAGAGCAGTCCTATACAAATCTTTAGCTGAAATATTTCAGAATAACTTTCACAGCAGTAGTCCATTGGCAATTTTAATCTAGAGAAGAACATAATTACTCTAGCAAACATCCTCTGTATCAAATGCAGTCACAAAAGTTGAGGAGTGAAATTTTCAGCAGGTATATGCCACTTCTGTATGGTGCAGCAATACCATGCACACAGCAGCTGACATAGACCAGGAAGAATAAAGATAGAGAAATTGCCATATGAAGACCCTTGCAAAATTGAAGGTGTACTGCACAAGTCTCCATGAGAACAGAATCAGTGGCGTCACAAAAATAAAGCATTCCCCTCCAGTCCTCCCATATCGGCCAGTAGATTGCCACTAAAGCTCAGAAAGTCACTGCCTGCCCTGAACATACCTTTTCGATAGAAGACACAACATCTTTAATCTGATTTGGAAAAATAAAAAAATAAATAAAATTCAAACACCTCCCTCTAAAGGAGCAGAAACGATGCTGAAAATCATTGCTTTGTACTATTTACTCACATACCGTGAAACTTGACTTCTGATATTTCTATTTTCCATGAATCAAAAGAGCATTTCCCTGGTATTGGAAGTGTGAAATGGCATCTGTAAACAAAATGATGCTTTTACCAAATCATTGACATTTCCCTCTCTCCTTAACATATCAGCCTAACCTGTACTGATGTTTTCTGAAATATCAGCTACATACCTTCATAACAGTTAAATGTCTTGGGCTTTAAGATGAACTAGTGAAATAAAATTTACTCAAGTAAGGATAGTAGGGTAGACTCAGCATGCAATATTTGCATAGGAAATTAATCTGCATGTGTGACTATATTTGTAAAAATATAAAAGATCAGTGATTAGCTTAACGCCGATCTTTCAGTCTTCCCTTAATGAAACCACGCTCTATATTCCTAGAAAATACAACAGGGAAGTTCAAGGTCAAAAATATGTATCTGCTCTCACTATGCTTTGGAGGCCCCCCCTTCAGCCATGGAAAATAGAAATATCAGAAGCCAAGTTTCACGGTATGTGAGTAAACAGTACAAAGCAATGATTTTCAGCATCGTTTCTGCTCCTTTAGAGGGAGGTGTTTGAATTTTATTTATTTTTTATTTTTCCAAATCAGATTTAAGATGTTGTGTCTTCTATCGAAAAGGTATGTTCAGGGCAGGCAGTGACTTTCTGAACTTTAGTGGCAATCTACTGGCCACCACAGCAAATATGGCAGGTGGTACAGACGTGTTTTCTGAGCAGTGTTACATTAAGGGTATTTTATTCCCCTGAGTCAAGTCCTAATCATTGGCTGAACACAGCGCATGTACATGTTTATCACATTTTCTGATAAAAATGCACATCTGTTGGATAAAGGCTCAATACAGAGGCAGGGAGATGGGATATAATGGAAAAGGGAAATTTACAAGAAGGAAAGGCAATTTCGTGTTCAAGGGCAAAACTTGCCTTGGTAAAACATTTCATGCCTACAAATTCTCTTGAGATGGAATATGGCAGAGTTCAGCTGACTTTTGATGCCACAGAATGCAAGTCAAACATTCAGGTCATTCCTTTCACCCCAGCAGTTTATGTCCACTTTTAGTTTTTATGAAGTTCAGGATGTCAGATAAAAATAAAATTTTAGTTATGGAGATTAAAAAAATCCATAGAAATTTTTACTCCGATTGTGATATTTCCATCCTAAAATGAAAAACAAAAGAACTTATTAGGAAACCATCGAGAATAAAGCCAAGGCTGGATTATAGAAATAATCATTCTTTATCAAATTCAGAAGATGTTCCTATTTCATATGATATAGTATTGTTTCTATACGGGTGAATGGGATGCTTCATAGTATACAAAAATACTTACAATGCACCCAATACTCTTTAAAGAAAAAAAAAAAAAGTAGCTTGCATATAACCAGAGTAACTCCTAGTCCAGACTAATGACTAAAAAAATGAAGTTTTTCTATGTCTTTAGGGTTTTGTTTTCTTTAAATAAAAACTTTAAACACATCAGACCAATCCAGAAAGTTTCTTGAATCAGAAAACTTGTGTATACTTTTAAGAAGATGATGTAACAAAATTGAAAGATTAGTCTTGTGCAGCTGTAGGCATAGATACATTAAACCATCATTTTTATATTGCTAAAAAAACCCCAATTCTTTAAATTTTCATTGACTTTTGACACCTTATAAAAATGTTAGTGATGTTACATTAATAAAGTTACTTGGTGATCATGGCAAGCAAAATTCACTAACGAGAAAAATTATTACTTTACCAGATTAACTTCATACTTACACAAAAGAATGTTAAATACACCTTACGGGAAGGACATACTTATAGTGAAGGATGCATTAATCTGTCTTAATATTTATGAACAGGGTTTGGGTACTGGACTAAGGATCAAGTGTGAAAGGGAGTCTGAATTCTGATTTACTACTTAAATTGAAAGCTAATTTTAACAACTAGAGAAATATTAGACTTAAATTAGAGGAGTGTTTTGAGTAAGATTGCAGCTGTTCTGAAATGATTTAGACAAGACAAAGGACTGATCACATACTGAGTGAAACGATCCAAGGCACCTGCATTAGAATTGCAGTAAGACTATTCATAATATAAACTTAATCTTCACATCAGATCTAACCACTGTATTTGAAGATTATTAGGGGTACTAAAGCAATGTGGAAACTCATAGTATGGTTAAATAGAATCTATATTTTGTCAGTTTCTGTATGCTTCCCTGAGCTTTGCAACTGCAACTACTGTGTATTCTTACAAAAAGTTAGGTCCATGTAACTCTGTGGAGTTACCTATTGAATACATTTCCTCCTTTCTTTTTCTTTTTTTTTTTTTTTTTAATATTTCAACACATTACATTTAAATGTCATGGGACATCACTTCATGTAGAAAGAATTAGGTTCTTTCCCCTCACTTTATTCTGTACCAAGAACAAACAAGATTACAGATGCCTTGATCATGATATCTTAGAAACTCAAAGTTATCCAAATCATTCTGGTCAAATTCAGACTTCAAGCACTGAATTTCCAAACCTCTTAATTGCTTGAACTGAATGACAAACACAGAGGCCCCAGTAGAGTAAATACTTGCTTCCCAATGTCATAAATAGTCACACTGTGGGCTACCACTGCAAGTGCTATGGTCCCTTGTAGGTAGGGAGCACTTCCCAGAAGGCTAGGAAGAGAGGCTGAAGATACATCACCTATTTGTGTGTGATCACAGTGACCTGTAGCACCATTTTGGGCTGAGGACTTGTTGAGATTTTTGCTGCAAACACTGACCGTAAGTTACAGGGGAGTCAGGCACATGAAGCTTTTTCCATTTTCTTGTGTTCCAGAACCTTTTGCTGATGGGTCACCTTCACTCAAGGCAGCCTTTTTTCCCTCCTGCTAGGGGAAGTCATATCTATAACCAGAAATGTTTGCTCCCATGCCTGGCATGTTTTAAAGCAGCTGGAAAGTTAACTTTAAAAAGCACTTATTGTTGGTTCCCCCTTGCCTTTTCCTGTCATCAATCTATTGTAGTAAGCCTAGCAAAACCCTTCACCAGAACAGTGCACTTCCACTATGTAGCAACCCTCCTATTTGTATATTATCTGTGATGTGTGAAGTTCCATTATAGATTCTCTCTACTCCACAAAATAATATTAAAATACGATTTTACAGAATATTCAAGGTATTGAAGGCACAACTGTTTCCACTAATGTATGACAGCTTCAATTTCACTTAAGGGACCTAGAATAGTGCAAAACCCAATCCTCCATGAAATAAGGCTGCAGATTTTGTAAGGGTAAGAGAAAAAAAAAAGCTAACAGCATGAAATCTTAATATAAGACATTTTGTGCAAAAGGGAGTTAATTTCCGGAACTTAAAAAAAAAAAGAAAGAAAGAAAGAAGCGAAAGCTTGAGGATTCCCCCCCATCTCTGCTCCCAATATCCTTTATTAAAACTGATGGTCTGTAAAAGCTTTCTAAAAAGAGCAGGGCCAGAAACACAATTGTTATCTGGGCCTTCAGCCGAGGGACTATGCAGGTAAACTAATCTCATGTGCTATATTTATCTGCACAATAGGAAACTACAGTTTCTTTTAAAGCTAGGGAGAATTCCCTGCGTGGTATGGCAACCTGCCAGCAAGAGGCAAACAAGGTAGCACAGCAACCTGTAGAAAGCCAGTAGGAGTACATTGCTCCAAAACTTGATTGGTAGTTCCTGTGAGCCTGTGTTCCTCACAAAAAGCACAAACTTCTACGTATCTCCCATCTGACTTCCAGCCTTGATCTTCTGGACTTAACCTCCCCAACAATCTCATCCCAAATCAAGACACATGCAACAATACAGCAAAGAATGCCATGCAAGAGTGACAGCATATACCATAACACTCACCACTAAATAATGCCAGGGTAAAAGATCTCTCTAGTGTTCTTCCCCACTGGATTCAGCTGAAACATGTCAGATATAATTTAATTTCCTTGGTTTTGTGGTGGTGGTGTTTTCTTCATGAGACCTTAGGCATTGGTCAATGACAACTGTTTTGCTTTAGGCTTAAAAAAAAATGAAAAGTTCTTTTCTTGTGGTTATTGAAGGAGAGGTGGCAGTGCTAAAATAAGCAAACAAATGTTTGGTGGTGTTTGCATTCCCGTGAGGAGTCTTGGCATCCTAGTCAAGCACCTGGGCACTTTACAGGTATGTCCATGTAGTAAAAAAGCCCATCTACTACAGGTAACATAAGTGAATTATTTCAGCTCAGTAGAATCACCACATGCATGGTATGGTCATCAGCTCCAAGAGTTATATTACACCTTATTCATTTTGTGGAATGCATAACTAAATACCTTCTGTGCTTCTCTGAGGCAGCTCTACTATGGCTTAGAAAATCTAACAATAGCAATCCACTGAAAGTCTCTTTTTTAGCAGCAGCTTAAAAAGGTTTCTATATCAAATTTTGTCATAGTTTAAATTTTAAGATGTAAAAGCACATAGTCTCCCACATTTTAGAGAGATCACACTTTCACTGAGGGAGGGTATAAGTTAGAAACATCACTCTTACTAGCAGAAGCTCCACAATGAACTGGAGAAGAGTGCTTGCCCCAGACTGGCTTGCTTAGCCCCCAGCACTTACTTCTGGCATGCTGGGGCAATCACACTTCCTGAGAAGGGCAAATACCGGTGCCCCAGGGCATTGATCCCATCCTTCCCTGACCACCATTGCTCTTCCACTGTGACTGGAGATTTCCTGGCATGAGGGATGGTGCTCAAATCCCATCCCTTTTCCAAAGCTAACACAGCCCAGAGTCTGCCCATCTCCACAGGTAACAGGGCTTGTGACCACCCCAGCTCTCCACCACACATGCTACATAGAAGCCAGCACCAGGATGCGTGAGGACACAATCAACACTCAAATCTTCCATTTGATGTTCCCCTAGCTTCTCTTGGAACAAGCAAGAGAACTGATAAGCAAATTCATCCCTGTAGCAAAATCCAGTCCCTGTTGGCCAGCTCTTGTTGTTAGAGAGGTAAGCAATACCTGGCCTCAAAAAACAGACCTTATGAAGACGGTCCAAGCCAGACACATGCTGAAATATCTTTCACAATACGTCTCCACTAAGCAATAATAAGGCATAAGTGACTGTTTGGTCTTAAGCGGCTTTCAAGCTGCAGTGTATGAGGACCGCTTATGCTAAAGAAATGTCTTCAGGGAATTCTGTTAGCAACAGTTCATCACGACAAGCCAGTGTGTTTATGTAGTGGTATTACAGATTGTTATTGGTAAAAGTACTTTTATAGGCAAAAGCCAGCCAAATTGATTGATGTGGCAGCTCTGACGATATTATTATTAATGTAGAGGCATTTAACTTCATCATGAAACAATGTACCCTTATCTCATTTTTTCCGTACTCTAGAGCAACTTCTGCAGTATCATGTGCATATTACCCATGAGAACAGCGGACAGTTTTGTTATTGAAGAAACTCCACTGCCAAGAATACCAATTCCTGAGCAGTTATGAATCATTAAAAAAGTGATTTCTTGTGTGGATATGAAGAGAAGCTTTAATAGAACTAGATATTTAATTTGGCTGTTATGCCACAGAAATATTCATTTAAGTAATTTGGTCAACTAACTCTTTGGTACCCTGAAAACAAAGCTGATAGAAACCAAAAAGAGAAATGCCTCCAGGATCCTGTTAATCTGTATCTGAAACAAGGAAAAAACTGGTTTTGTTATGGAATGGAATTGTGTAAACTAACATCATTCTTACATATACAGAAAATAAAAGCAAAACAAAAAAAAGCCTCTGTAGTTGCTGTTGTGATATTCAGAGGTTTTCAAGAGGCCTTATGTTCTCTGCTATAAAATGTTGACACTTTAAAATCTAATAAAAGTAAACCTGCCTAAAATCACTCATATCACTCAGACAAAGGCATTCTCAAACTAAGATGTATACATCTTCTCTGGCTTTAAACCAAGCTAAAAGTCAGCAATTATTTAAGTACCTCTGGGCTAATGTTTCCCATAACTTCTCACACATCCGCAGGAATATCCTTCATCATCATGTAATGACATTGACCAGGCTGAACAGATATCCCACAGATACCGTTTCTGACAACACTTAACGCTCACATCTCTAAATTGAAAATTGCTCCCCCTCCAGCTGTCCTCATCTGCTGTCCATGATTCTTATGTCTGCCTGCAGTATTTCTCAAATAACCATATAACAGGCCATGTAACTGAAAGGGTTATTCTGCTTTCACAAGAAAGTTAAGCATTAATACTTTTCTTGCCCAGCAATTCAACTTAAGTATATAACTTAATCCATTTTGAAGTTTTCTTCAGAGGTTCTTTCTATTCATTTTGGCTCCAGGAGAATGCTCCCAGTCTTTGCACGCCTCCTCTTCAGCAGGATTTTTCCATACCACTAATTATTTTTGCTTCTTCCACCTCCACCTCTCCTCTCTTGTCAGAAGCAGGCTAGGAGCACACACAGCTTTCCAGTGAGGGTGACTGACGTTAAGTATCATTTCCCCTGTTCTTTCCACAACCTGCTTGTAATTGTTTCTTAATGATATCAAACCATGTTTATTTGTGGACTGCAGTTAATTCTGAAGCTAGCAAAGCAGAATGCAAACAGCATACGTTATTCCTTCTGTTTAACTTCCATCTATCAGCAACCAATTTCACCTACCATGTGTTACACTGTTGCCTTACTTGGCCAGTTCCCTGCAAAGCTTCTTAATGCAGCACATATTTGTATTATTAAGAAGCAAACAGGATGCCGCAGAGTTCAAGAAATCTGACTTAAACGTGCCCAGTCTGAAACTGGACCCAGTGTTTTGTTGGATGTGCCTGAAACGGTCATCTTGCTCTCATAGCTTACTATACTCCTTCAGGATCTGTTCTCTCTCAGTTTCGCTGCCGTATTCCTTTGGCACTTTTCAGAGGGTGGTGACCAGACAGCAGACACAAAGTAAAATTGAACATCAGGACTCAAGTCTGTTAATAACACCAATTTTGGGCACGCAGCCCCTCCAGGAACACATGGAAGCACCCTAAAGCATTTCAAAGTTCCTCAGCTCAGTTTGAAGGCAGAAGGTATCATTTATGCAGGTTGAAGGATATCTATACCTCTTTCACAAAGGTCAAAGTCCCTTTCCTGATGCTACTGCAAGCTCAGTATCTGGATATAGTTCCCTTTGAGGAGCAGTCCTTGACCAATAACTTTCAAAAAGTCCATTAGCTCATCTCCAAATGGCAATTGCAGAAATAGGTAGCCGGTAAATGACTGTGATATGAAACCAATGAAGTTCTCTGTAAAATAGGTTGCTATTAGATGTGAGTCAAGGTGGCCCACAATGGGGCACTGGCTGCTCTTCATAGCATTCTCAATATTTTACCACGTGGTAGTGTGATCAGAAACAGCAGTAATCAGCCTGCCTGGCTAAATCCAAGATAGATTTCTCCAATAAATTTAATTTCTCACACTAGCATCTTCCACTTACCCCGTAGTGTGAGAGTACATACTGCATAAATTTACGTAAAAGAGCAGCACAGTGAGGGTGTTGCAAGAAGGAAAATAGGAACTAGGGCAACGCTTCCACCAGATGACTCAGGAATTTAAACATTTGCATGAAAATTCTTGAAAAGGAATACAAAAAAGGCAAAAGGTGGGAGAGCTGTAAAATATTGTAGTTACCAAAAGAAAACAACAAGTAACTGCCAGTAGGAAACAGGCAGAGATAGAAATGAGCTTTATTTTAGGGGAATTTTGTGTATGTCTTGGCTTCTGCAATCTGCTAGTTGTGCAACTAAACATATTTCCAGCTTTACTGAAGGTTATTTGAAAATGGTGGGGGAGGGGAGGTGGGGGGCAGGGCACAGGATAGGCTGGGAGGAAGCTTCTTCTGAACGGAAAAGAAGCCTCCAAAGACAATGGAAAAAAGACAATTGCTTAAAACAGGTTAAGTTTAAAATGTTTCAAAAATGGAACATGTTTGAAAAGAATTTTCAATACCTGAACATAAAAAAAACCAAGCAAACGAAACAAACAAAAAAAATCCAAAGATATCCTTTGAATACAACTCTCATGAGGTGGGCAAGTCTCAGATTTAGCGTGTACAAGTAATTTAGAACTAGAGGTTACAGGAAGAACAGGAAAGAGTTGTAACTGTAAGACCCTACCAAAGCGAAAGATGACTTGAATATCACACATGCAGCAGAGACAGTTGGCTTCTACAGTTGAGCTATAAAAAAAAGCACTGAGGATGCAAGGCTAGAGTTACCTTGCAAGAAGATTGCCATAAATCTACCTATTGTAACTACATTCAACAAATCCTTAGATAACTCTGAAAAAGACTGTTTACAAACAGCAACATGTTCAATATTTCATGCCACACCATTGCAGACAACACCAGGCTACAACTAGCATGAAGACTTCTGATAAGTGCAGTCAAATACATTATTGATTCTCTTCTTCAATAGTTTTCTGACCTTCATATAAAAGAACTGCTGCTGCTTCTGTTTCAGAGAGAATAAAATCCGGGATTCATCTGTATTGTAGATAGCTTCTGCTAGAAGTTTCCTCACCCCCCACCCCATCCCCCCCCCATGGGAAAGATATAGGAAGAAAAATATAAATAAACTCTACAAGCACAGCTTATGGTTACAATTCTTTGGACTACACCAAAATAAGTGTGTTCGTAAAGCAGTGTTTCCCCATGGCAACAACTATCACACAAGATGAAAGGCAGAATTTCATGTATTTTCAGCCATCACTTAGTCCAGTTTAGCATCTGTACTAATACTTCCTCCTAGTTTTCTGCATCCATATCTTAAATTACTCTTTGCAACCAGTGCTGAAGGACACCTTCTCTCAGTTCAAAGAAGGATCAAGTCCTCTTTCCTCCTAAAGCAGAATCAATGATTAGACTCCTCAGGATAAGCAGCCAAATCAAATGTTTAAGAAAGAAATAAAATCCAGATTATGAACCCACAGAGCATCTATTCTAAAGCTGTGAAATCTTTCCCTGGGGCTCCACTGAAATTCAGTTGCTTCATCAGAGCAAGGAGACAGGATATATTTAGATGTTTTTCCTTCAACTACTCTTATTCCAGAGGAGAAGCTGAAAAACAGATGTATGCACGTAAATCCCAGATGATGATAAAACTAAAGCCTTGGACACTTCAGCCAGTATATACACTTGCTCTTAAAGAATGAGGGTTCAAACCATCAGAGAGACCCATGAGCACTCCAGACAAATCTGTAAGGGAATTGACCCAGGAAATCTTTAAGTATGTGAAGTAGCACAGAAAGGGCAGAAATAGACACCTGTTGCACAATACCTGGTAGCATGGTACACCATAACATATCAGCTATTACTTTTCAGTGTTTGTCTGTGCTATTTCACTTTTTTCAAAGGCAAGCAGTAGCTTAACAACTTGCCCCTGAGGAGGGAAATCTGCACTTCTACAAGAAAGCGGTTTCACTGCAAAACCGTTCGTTTTCTTTTTGCATGACAGAAATCTTGCAAAAGTGTTACTGGAAATGCATCAGGGACACCTAAAACACAAGCCACTCTCTCCAAAAGTTTTCAGTTTGGAAGGCAATTCAGAGATTACAAAGGAAAACAAACCATAAAGCCACAAAATTAGCTGAAATACTACACAGCTGCAAGGAAACATCAGAAGCGATTGATGTCATGACAAAACACCAGATATAGAGAGATAAGCAACACTCAAAATTGCTGGAGTGAAAGAAAATACCCTTACCAGCACACATAGGCCCAGCTTCTTGAATGAGCCGCCGTCTGAGTGCCTTGGTCACACATTAAATAAACTCCAGCAGAAAGGGAGGGAAAGACAGCAAACCAAGCTTCTGTGAAATAAATAATTCTGCTTGGGAGCATCTAGTGTGCATTAGCTGGTAAAATACTGGGAATGTAACTCAAATGGGTCATTACATCAGAGCTGCTAATATCTTCCTACACAAGAACAGGACTCCTCTGGTGACACTGTATTAGGCTGCACAGCTACGACGACTAAAACTTTCTGAAATAGTAATATAGAAAATATAGTGGCGTTTTGAAGCCCAAATGATTACTACTTACTTCTACAATGACAACACTGCAGGATCTTAAGAAATCCCAACCTTGTAGCTAAATCCTCATGTCTTCTTGGGGGTTTGCCAGAAGAGCTTGGGAAATATCTGGGTAAACACCTTTCATATTTAGATGCCAGCATTGCTTTCTCTTGGTAGTTGGTAGGAAAGAAAACAACACTAAAAAAAAAACAAACCACAACACACAAATGACAGCAGAACACAAAGTATCAACCCGCCTGATTATACAAAAATAGTTGTGTTTGTTGGCTGCTATTCTTCAACCATCTTCACATAATCTTTTGAATTTACACTCTCCAGTGTGCAAGCAGACTGAGAGAACCCACTCCCCTGCCTTTCCAGCTTCTTCACCAATTAAGCTTTCATCAGATTCCAGAGGTCTTAAATGAAGCTGTTGCCACTCTCTGTGCACAAAGCACCCAGTCTGACTTTTAAACGCTTGCAAGCTAAAATACTAGTGAGCAAATCGATTGCTCTCTTGTTTCTCCTTGATGGCAAGCTATTTCAAATATACTTGGTGTGGTCCAGCTGAGACCTTTCTACCAGCTCCAAAGGAAAAGCATGGCTGGCATCTAAAACTATGGTTAGGATAAAGAAAACAACAAAGTTTAGAGTAGAAGATTATCCCATATAATGCAAAAAGGTCATTTTGGAGGGAAGTACAGTTACATCACTTAGACAAATCTGCACAAAATCAGCAGATCTCAATTGCTTGTCTTCTTGTTGGAGGTAAGTTTCCATTGGAAAGAAGGGTCAAAGCCAAATTCCAAAAATAATAAAACCAAATTAACCCAGGGCTGTTACTGCTGGGCTTTGTCAACTTATACACCAATCTGTCAGCAAAGAACAAACATACCAACTAAGTTAGTTTAAGAGCTCATCTATGCAACAGAAATCCAGCTTAGACAAAGCCGGTTAGCAGGAAGAATCTTTACCAGGGAAGATATTCTAGGAACTTGAGCAGAACCTGAAGAAAAGGGCAAAACGCTTCACGAGAAATCAGTGATTCTCCCAAACTACCAAGGGTCGGAAGCTGTGAAGAACAACAATATTACACAGAGAACCCAGGTAGTGACTTGCCTTGTTTCTATGAAATGAATGGCTAGAAGACAACTTCATAGTAAAGAAGGGGAAAAAATATATATCATATCTTATTAGACTTTTTCCTCTCCCTACAACAGCACACCTTTCTTTCCCAGTGAAGCCAGAAAAATATTGCAGTTAAAATGGGTAAAAATTAATGAGAACAGAATTGCATGCCGTTTTAGAAGACAAATTAATTTGAACCATCACTAGTTATTAATAGTCATTATAAGAAAGTAATATCAACTTTCAGCTGCATTGTTTGTCGCTAAACATTGGCAAAAACCCCACAAACACCACTCTCCCTGATAGCACTTTGCATTTCTACCATGAGTAGGGTTTTGTACCTAATAACCATTCTCACCAGTAACAATCACGCATAAGAGCTGAAAGTCAAGATCCTAAAAGAAGAATTTCATTTTTGCAGTCAAATGCTTCAGTGAGACCATTATTGTTTGACACTAAGCAATGTTACACGACCACCGACCTTGAGTTTTCTTCTGAAGACTGGATTAAGATAAGGCAGAATTCATAATGTCAGCTTCCACACATTAAAAAAATACTTCAGGGGAGAGTTGCGTAGGCAAATGATAGCGGTCGGGCTCATTCTGTAGTCACTCACTTTTGGAAAGATCTTTCACCTTTCAGGGTATCCATTTTAGGGACAGAACAAAGTGATTCCACATCCATCTATGTGACTTTCAGGAATCTGCATCTTAGATGTCAGGAACGTACAGTATGATATATTGGAAGCACTGAACTGTTCATTTTGCTGGATAAGTACCGAGATGATTATCCACTTCATCCTGGAGTGTTTTACCTGTTCCCCTCAGCTTCCTTTTATCAAAGTAAAGCTTTGTTTTGTACCAGGTTTTCAAGAACAGGCAGCTTTATCTCCTGGTATTTAGTCACCTACAGTATGTTCTGGATGTATTTGGAAATACTGCAAGCAGCACTGAAGGATTCCAGATCTCATTTCTGGAAACAAGTCCTGTTATAGCCCAAATTATTAGCCTCCCTAATGGCATGATGGTTCAAATATTTTGCTGCATGGTAACAGTATCCATTATAATAGAGTAAAAATTACAGCACATGTGCTACCGTAGCTGAAGAATCACTAGGCCAGCAGTAACAGCTTTTCACCTTAAGGAACAACTAGAACTTCCATTGCTCCATGCTCACCCTCCCTTTCATGTCTGTCTTTTTTGTTACATCCCTCTTATCATTACACTGCCTTAACACTGTTTTGCTATTTTCGGTTCAAAAGCAGAGCAAGCTTAAAAAGTCATCTACATCTAAAAGCTTCAGTCACTGAAGAGATTTAGATACTTATGGCATGACTCAGTCCTAATGCTTCAAGCAGGATTTAATTAATTTTTATCTTGAAAAAAATACTTTTCTGGCCAGCATCACTCTGATCAGAGTTCTGTCCTTAAATTTAAAAAAATATATTTTTTTTTTTTCTTCCAGAGTGCCACTTACATGGGACAATTCAAGTCTTTCCCTTCTTGCTTAGCTTCATATAATGAAACTTCAAACACCACATAGGAATGTGACCAAAAGCATACCTGTTTATCAGATAGTGACATTTTTCCCATGCTTTTTTTAAATAAAGAAAACACTTGGAGGGGAGTCATGATAGATACTGCACACCATCAGTTTCAATATAACAAAGATGAGTACTGTAATGATATAGCAGTATTTTTCAACAATCAGTAAGTAGCATCCTTAAGATCTCTCCAGGTGTTGGTCCAGAACTCCAGGCCAATAGACAGTAAGGGACCTGTGCTAAGATGGGCAATGAAATAGGTGTGATGCATTGCTCCCATGACACCTGATGGTGAAGTTTGAACCAAATTTCTTACGCTCAAGTCTTTCAGCATATCCTGCAGCTGCTAGAAGGCATTTTCTTGATCCTCTCTACAAACTTTACATCACTTGAAACATGCAGGTGTGATAGGAGCCCCCACTGTCACCCATGGATTGAAGTGCTGAGTGCTGGTGAGCTCAGGTATTTCCTGTGGCTTGGACTCGCACGTTAGAAAGTCCTCTGAGTTTGGCTGAGGAATGCCATACTATTTTCTTGCTAACTTAACTGGTGCTCTACTCAAATCTTCTTAAATGTAAAAAGCCTCCAGAAAATACAAGCTTTTAGTCATAATTTTCAAAAGACAGTCAGAAGTTTATAAAAGGTGGTAGTCAGGAATTCATATTTTGTGTATATTTTCTTTCGTCTTAATATGGTTTATTAGCTATTGCAGCCAAGCTCCCTTTTCTCCTTTTCTTTCAAATTTTTATTGCTGTTAGGGGTGGGGGACAAGAGAGAGGTGAGGCTAGAGGAAACTGCCGTATCCTTCCCTTCAGGAGAAGACAATCTGACTAGCCTTATGAGTAGAATAATTTGATGCTAAAAAGATACTAAAAATGCTTTACTCAATATCACAGTAAAATCATGCAGAGAATGTTGCTAAGATTAAGTACTTTTGTAATAGCCTTGCTTTATATAATGAGACAAAATTTATCTAAATTTCACAAACGTGTCATTAGGAAATTCAAGATATAATAACATTTCAAGCTACTTACTGGAAGTGCTGCAAAAGCACAAATCAAACCATTTTCAACTCACTAGTCCCTTGTGCATCTATCAAATAAGGATCAAAAGAAGACTGGCTCTAAATTAATTTTCTGACAAAGCACTACAAAACAGTGATAATGGAAAGATTGATAATTAGTCTGTTATGCTAATGAAAAATTAAATGAACCTGTAGCCCTTACAGCGATGAATTCAGACTTTTAAGATGTCTTATCGTAACATCATTGACATGTCATTATTTTCAAGTTCAGCTGTACTAATCCTTACAATCTCTTCAAATTCACAGTTTAAAAGTGTGTCTCCTAAGCAGTTTGCAGTACCTCTGATGACTACAGAGGTTCATTTCAGGAGAAATCTTTATATAATGGCCTTGTTACCAATTATACAGGTGGGGAAAAAAAAAAGTCAGAGAGCCTTATTTGTAGTTTTGTCTTTCTCTAATGACAGTTATAGCATAAGATTATACATAGACCTAGCAGTACATTGCTACACCAAGCAACTCAAAAAAGATCACATAAGTGACAACACATTATCAGTCCATGGCAACATATACAAGGACAACAGTTACTAAAACTGATGAATGTTAAAAATGGAAGATGAACTCATGGATAGGATGTTCCTTATGCAAATAGACTAAAATGTGGACGTCATGGCTCTTCAAAGAGCAAAGCTTTCTATTTTCTTAAAAAGTACAATAGCTGAGGTTCATAAAGCTATCATAAATCAAGATTGCTCTGTTTCAGCAGTTACCCTACGCTATTAAAGCTATCTGACTGTATTATTTCCTCAAGAACTCTATAATGTCAAGGATTCTGGGATTTGGCAGGAAGCAAACTAAAATAAAAATCAAAAAAAAAAATGTCAGCAAGATGAGCATAGGCCACCAAGAGAAGCATAATTCAGAAAAGACCGAGCCATAAGCATTTCTAGCCTGAGCTGAAAGTATTTCCTACCATACAGGTGACTACTGACTGCAGTACCCTAAGAATACAGTTGAAGTTAGGTCCTTTCATTCTCTACCTTGCACAGGCTCCTTGGACAACCCATCTTATCTGTTCCCTTGTAGACCATCGAGGTTACCAGAGCCCCATGTAATTCCCAAGTTGTGGATTACAGGAGATGCAATTACACCACAACCCAGCCTTTAAACACTGAGAATATAGAGTGTATACAGGCCCCTGAGGCATCATGGTGTTGGGTATTTGTCAAACTACTGCATGTTGGTTTTAAGCAGAACTGTTTGGAACTTGGCTGTCCAGTTAGGATATGATTACAGAAAAATGTTCCCCTAGTTCTTAGAAGAGTGACAAATGAGCTTACTTTTGGTTGCGGGTAAGATTTATACCATCTAGGGATGTAGACTCACCGCATGTGGGGAGTAAAAGAAAAAAATACTACCTCCAACAGCTGCATAATCTGCTAAACTCCTGCCGCTATATCTACAACTCTTCTGTGGTATGAAGCATAGACTCCTGTTGGCAATTTTAGGGTTTCCTTTCTAAGGCAGTATGCTTATCCTGTGCTCTGTCATTATAATCTGGATCAATAAACTCAATTTCTGCTCTTGTTCTCTGAATGTAAATTCCCCACAAACTCAGTTGAGGTTTTGCCTCCCCCCAGTGAGTTATTTTCCAGAGCACATTAGCTTCCTGCAAAGTAGCCCCTGCAGCAAAGGGCCGGTTTCAGCTTTTGGGAAAGATGGAAAGCTTGCTTTACAGCTTACATACATTAATCATATATCTACTTACAGGATTAGTAAATCCCTGAGTCGTAGTTGGGGGGTGTAAGGTGCTGTTAAGATATGAAAACTAGTGTGCCCTCCTTGATCAACTAAAATACCGGTAGTTGGATTTTTGCCTATAAATCTTCTAACTAGTACTAGGAAGCAAGATGTACTTGGCAATGTTTTAAAGTCTGCTACCTTGATAATACAACTCCTCCCACAAACTCAGTATTTTACACTCAATAGCCAGCGTGTCCTGTGCCAAAGAGAAGAGGAGCTCAAGCTGTGTCACATGTCTCCAGCTGAAGAGATGTGAACACAAACTAAGTACCATTAAATCAACACAGAAGTCATCTAAACCAGCCACTAGGCAAGTCAACACAGGAGCCAGGCAGAGTCTCAAGGCAATCCCTAAACCAGTTCTGTAAGGTGGGACCTGGCCAGAAGGTCTCCCACTCTTCACCAAGTGAAAACAGGTCTTCCACCCTCAGGCTTTTCCCATCTCCTTTCTCAGGACAGCACAAATGATCATTTAGATGACACCCAGTCATCTACTCAGTAAGCTGCACTAAAAAAAATTTAGACTAACAGAGGCAAACCAATGTTCTTAGGAAGTTGAGTAAACTGGAGCAGTAAACAATCCTAATACAAACAACCTAGAGCTAACCAACTTTAGGTGTTATGTCAGAGGGCAGGCTCACTGACAGAGCACACATGTCAGGAATGGCTTCTTCACTCAGAGAGAAAAAAGACCAACACCCGCAGCCTTTCTCTCCATACATCAGGCTGGCTGCACTAGATAGCAAGAGCCATTTGTCTCCAGGAAAACCCTGCTCAGCATTCTCAGGAAGAAACTGCTGAAGCCAGAGTTCTGGCTTGTTTTCAGACACACCAGTAGTGGCAAGAGAGCAGAAAAGAGAAAGTGCTGCTGATTCAGCATTGCTCTCAGTGATGCTTCAGATAGAGGTATCCAATCAGCGCTTCCAGCAGCTGGTGGGCAATCAGAGACTAAACCACTATTAGACAGTATTGTCCATACTAGCAAAATTACCACTGCTAGACTACGCTGTCCTGCTGGTAGACAGATAGGAGGAGCAGCAGGTCATGATAACATATATTATGCCTGGAAATATACTATCACTTGTCAGAGAATTGCACATAGAATGGAGCCTGCCCCAGGAAACCACCTTCTCCTCTGTAGGCATGGCTGAGTCAGCCATCAAAGATGCGGCTTCAGCTACCAGAACCACTTTACAGGAAATTTACTCTGCATATAGAGGTGCATCAAATGCATTTGATAAATATGTTGTCCCATCAAAGAGATCACTTATTGCCCCATAATGCATCTTTAGGGACTGTTACTAACCAGGCCAAGACAACCGCTGCAAAATCATGTTAGTTTATCCCTCTACCGCAAAAGATTTCACAACTTCAACTGTTAAGGTAAATAAGGCATCACGTTTTCCTGCAGTCACTGTCAAACTGGCATGCTGTACATTTACAGTAATGCTGAAATCCCAGCTTCAGTCATGACACGTACGTGGAAGAGAAGTGCAGACCTGCATGAGAAGGGCATCAATAAACCTAGCAGAATTTTCACAGCACTCTGAGAACATTCACACATATTGCAGCTCACTTTGCTTGGTCTTTTAACACAAAGGCATCCCAGATCTATAACCAGAAATACTAATACTAGGGGTTGGTTTTGAACAGATGTGGGGAGGGATTTCACATATCAGCTCCTCTGCTTTCTCTGCACTCTCCCCCCACCCCGGCCAGAAGTCAACTGTATTTGGTTTAAACTAGCAGGATCAAAGTGCCTCTCCAGTTAAAGCTGAGTTACTGCCACAGGCCTGTTATATCATCACTTTAATTAGCAAATATAGATCCCTAAATGAACAGATAGTTTCTTAGGTAGCAAGCAAAAGGCAAGATAACTTTGAAGAGTCTTGGAGGTTGATTTGAAATTTAAAATTAAATTTAAAAAAAAAAAAGAACAAACAACACAAAACCAAAACCTTCTCTTCTGTAAAAAAGTTCCTGTGGTTGCTTAAGCAAAAGGGAAAATGATACCATCTCCTCTAACAACTTTTGCGTCAGAGCAACAGCTTGCAACAGCTAACACCGCATTTCTGTGATCACAGAGAATTTCTGTCTAGTGCCATTTTCAGGTTTTGTTTTTCTCCTTCCCTGAAAGCATGAGAAGTCTATGCAGAGAGCACATCATTAGGAAAAGGAACAAAGGACATGTAAAAGTCCATATCTCTTCTAATAAATTGATAGTTGACAAGTATGTTACAGCTGTTCACATATGGATACTTGTTCATTTGAATTAAAATGGACTTGCTTTGTATTATTGCTGTGAAAAAGCCACATCCACTTCTTTCCATTCTTCAAGTGTCACAGCAACTTCAAATATTGAAAGAGGGCAAGTTTTCTATGCTTAAAACCAGCTCCTTTCATAATGACAAAGTCCCTGCGTTTGAGCTGTACAAATGAAACTGTACTATAGCAAGCACCTTCATCAGCACAATGAAAATACTAAGCAAACAGCTCTGTCGAATGCCTGGGGATGCAGTTGTGCTCTCCCAGACTGACACAGCAGCAGTGGGACAAGACAAAACAACACTATTGCGTATTTACTTCTAAAAGGACAGTTACTATGGGAATTCTCCATGAGGATCTTGCTCAGTGACTGCAGTAAGGTTGTACAGACTTCTTTAATACAAAGAGCACCTGGACAGACCTGGAGCCCAGATTCAAGTGCATCACCAGTTAGTCAGGCTTAGTAAGTTGCCATGATGTAACTGAGACCTTTCATGGCCTGTCTTCTAACGCTTTGTTTCTGTATTTTTCCTTTCACCAAATAGCCTTGCGATATCCACTTTCTTAAGAGTTTTTCCTCTTTCCAGTCTGACTGCAGTGCTTGCAAGGACATCTCAGAAGATCCACACAGATGAAATGAGCACTTTGAAGAAGTCTCCCACACTCAGGGAAAGAGATGGGATTAGGATAGAAAACATCTTCCCCCACCAAGGAGAAATCAGTCCAGTCAAGCATTAATGCCAAGGACTAAAGCAGAGTCTGCTCTCTTTTGACACCACTTTCTCTGGAGAAATATGGGTTTCAGTTGCTATCCCATGTCAGAGAACATCCATTCACACAGAGTCTGGAGAACAGTAGTTCTCACCATTGCCAGGAGCATTTGGAAACCAGCACGTGCTCAGAAACCCCACAGCTTCACACTTTCCTCATCAGAGGAGACTAGCGCTAAAGAGACTTCAGACTCCAGTTGTATTTTTCCCCTAAGTTGTTAAGTCATCTTTTTCTGCTGCCCACATATAATCCCCGCAGTAGTGGACATGTGCTATATCACAAATAGGTAATAGGCTTAAGCACACGTCAGTATCATAGAACAAAAGCAACTCTGCTCTACCTTGTAGCTGCACTCTTTATGTTTTAAACAAATATGAAAAATAAATTTCCTTGCAAAACAAGTATGTTTTAGATTTCTAACAGATAGCTGAACTAAATAACACATGTACCGTTATTTATGCATTTCAGTCTTTACTAATTGTCAGCAGGGGTTTGTGTGGTGGTGGGTTCAATACTGGTGTTTATATTTGTATATATTCAATTTTATTATTCTTATTTTCATTTTCATTAAAGCTGTTCTAGTTTCCTTTTCTAATTGATGAGTCTCTCCCTTACTCTTTTCTCTTTCCCCTTGGAAAGGGAGCAGGGTTAACAGAGAACATTTGTTATAGGTCTAGCAGCCTGCCTTGACCCTAAACTGTGACAGGATTCTTTGCCCATCATTAAAACCTTCATATTTTTCCAATCACTACTGTAAGTTCTACAAGTACAATATTTTCCCGATGTAAGTTATGAAACTATAGCCACTGAAATTGATATCTGAACTCCTACTCACTTCAGCGGAATGTGGATATAGACAAGAACGTGCGTTATTAGTCTGATGACAGAGTATAATCAAGCTAATGAATTTGACAACTTGAGACTGAAAAGTACAGATTGAGCATGTGTTTTTGATGAATGCAGAAAAACATGACATTTCCAAGCAAAATATTGCATATAGCCTGCATGTTAAAGAGGTAATTTAATTATATGTACCATATTTTTTCTTATTTTGAAAAGCAATAGCTAGGAAAATTTCCAAATGATTGACTTCTCCAAAGTCTTCCAAACTAGGCAACCCTGTTAGCTTGAAATAAAATTCACTGGAGCAAGCATTTTGCGTATTCTTTTATTACTAACTAGTTCAAATTTTGATAGTCATGTTAACTTCGAAGCTTGCATATCTTCTACCCAAGCTTTTCAAGAATGCACTGAGTAGCATGTATAATACTTGTCATACAGCAGTATCAATTGTCTTAAATGCTTGAGATGTAGAAATGTCTCCCTAAACAAATTTTTAAATATCATTCCTTCTTGAAAATGAAAAAAGTAACTCTTAAAACACTGGTGAGGGGAAAAAAAATAAAATAAAAAGTCCATATTATTTTTGCAACAAGTATTCAAATGTTGCAAATGCAGGTATTTCATTTCACCTGTGCAACTGACCTGACTTCAGAGAAAAGACTTGAAACCTCCTACTTCAAATGGAGAGAAGGTTCTGGTTCTCCATCTCAGAACATTTCATGTAGGTTTTCCTTACTCATCAACTCCATCATCCCTTCACTTTTTCCCATAATTCTTTCAGATTTTCCAGTAACCTAATTATAAATCAGAGTATAACATCGAGGTATGAATTGATCTTCAGTCTTACAATTCATGCTGTTATTCAACCTTCATAAAAAATATATTTCAAGAAGTAAAAATCTATCCTTGGAATGTTATTACACCTTACTACTACCAATAAAATGGTGAAATTAATGTGCTAAAACAATTTTGAGTGATTTTAATCCCCTTGGAAAGTCTCTTTTTATCAATAGTTATCTTGTTATACTGAAAATGTTGAACAGACATCTGTACATGTTTTTACAAGAAAGGGGGTATGTAATTATGTGGAAAAGATCAGTGGATTCCTACTGATGAGGCTTTAGATCTTTTAGGCCTACACTCAAGTATGACAAAAGTTTTGTTTGTCATTGTTTACAGTGAGGGAAGGGTAAACATATATAATCAGACAGTGATGCTGAAGTGAGCTAGCCCACAAACACAAAATGGTTTCCATTCAGAACCCCTTAGGTTCAGATCGATAACAGTAATGTGCCACCATACTGATAGGATAGGAACTGTTTGGTTCAAATATCAACCCAATTTTAACTTGATGTAATATAATTTTATCATCTGTCCATTGAAATGAGCGTCACCAAAAATCAGGATTTTACACACTCACACAAACTTCAAAAGCCCCAAAATAGGTGAGGCAGGAACACTAAGGCTCTCACATGTACTAGAGACAGAAAAAGCATACCTTGCATTGTTCTGAAAAAGTCCACAAAAGAAATTTGAAGGCATATTGGTAATCTGTGATATTTGAGCAATACATTCATCTCAGTACAATGCTCCACAAGTTTCTCCATTGTATCCGTAATCAATGGATCAAAGGGAAGCGCTGCTCATAATTTATTGTTGCCTTGAAGACAGCAGAGGTCTTGGTATCTGCTGTAAAACTTAACAAGTGAACATGCCAAAATAAAATAACTTATTGTCTTGCTTATCACCTTGCGAGAACTTCTTCAACCTCATTTCATTATTTGAGTATATTCCCCCTTCCTCTTCCGGTTAAGGGGTTTTTGTTGTTTTGGTTTGTTTCCTTGGTTTGGGGTGGTTGGGTTTTTTTGAATCATACACAGATTTCTAGGTGTATCTGCGACTGAGATTAATGCCACATGCAGCAGGCAAGCACCACAGTTCACAGCACAGGCTGTCCCTTGAGCAGTGAGCAAGATGTTTCTTGTCATACTTAATTCACAAAGCAAATTAAACACGTCAGAGACAGTGAATGTTGTAAAAGCTCACAAAGGAGAGAGGGATTCTTGGAGTCTTAGAGCTCAATCAACAGATGGGAAACAGCAAGGTAATAATGGTCCACCAATTACTTACAGGCTGAGCTTTAAAGACTTTTGACCATCTGGAGTCAATGTACCAAAGTGAGACTTAAAACGTTTGGAAATTACTGAAAGAGCACAGGTTCTTGGAAAGATCTCATCACAAGAGACCTTTTTCCTCTCAACACAACAGGGGTCACACTCCCTCAACGTGCAAAATTCAGATAATTTACAACTGGAGCGTTGTAGTAATAAACTAGCAGAATGTCCTGTGTTTCTTAGTGAGGCAGAAATGCTTTGTACCAATATTACTGCAGCATTACTCAGTTCCATGCCAAATACGAAAAACTGAAAAGGTGTGAATGTAGTGCTTTTAAAACCCTGTATGAAAGTTTAAATTTATCAAAATGAAAAATCTGGCATAACTCTCTCTTGTTTTATTACATTGCTAACTCTCCTTCATCATCACTTAAAGAACTTTGTTCATGTTAGTTCCAGAGCGGGTGTAGATAGAAAACAAACCGTTTTGTTGCAAATGCCAAGTTGAAATGGATAACCACTGCTGCTTTGCAACTATTTCATCTTCTTGGTCCTCGTCATGAAGAGGAAGTGACTTATGCCAACCAGCTTGGTAATTAGCCAATTCTAAGTAACAAATCACATTTCCTAATAATATACTATCATTCCTCATAAATTGTATGGTCTTTCCATTACTGTAACTGCAATTCTCTCTCACCACTGTGGGTTCTTGTTTCATCACCAGAAAGTAAGAGGGCAGAAAGAATCAAGAGGGAAACCTAAACAAGTGAGGGAATGTAAGGGACAAGGAGAAGAAAGCAAGCTAAACAGAACATTCAAAATTTCATATTTTATGCTCAAGATTAGAAGTTTTTGTTCATTGTTCCAGAAATTCCTTACTTGGAAAAAGAGACAAGACAGCCTTTCACAAAATGCCAGTATCCCAAGAAACTTATGGAAAAACAAATATATAAATCCAATTCTAGATATGCAAGCACACAGAAGCCATTCATCCAAACTCTGGTTAGGAGCAACATTTACTAAAATGCATAATCTATGGATTTTAGAAAAAACTCTTTTTCGTTTCCTTCTCTGATCAATCAGTGGGCACTGACTACTCACTGCTCAAGAGCTAAAAATACATGTGATAGTTTAAAAAGGACTGTTAATTAATCATTGGTTACTGATAGTAGTTCTACACAGCATCAAAAGCAACCCATACAAGTTGCTGCTTACTGTAAAGCTAAACAAAAATCTTCTTTAGTTATTGTGCCTGGAGAAATCTTTTTAAGTAGAGAAATGCTTTCAATCTGAACTAGTACAACCAGACCTGAATTCTAACCTTTACTAACTTTGCCCTTTGCAATAAGGCCATCAACATAACGCTGGAAGCCCTCCAAAGCTCTCCTGTTACTTTTATCCTTTTAGGTACATGGATAGAAAACTCAACAATAATTTGCTGACAATTAATTCATTGATTGAATTAATCATCAAGAATCATGTGAAAAGGTCCTTAACACAGCTGATAAAAGTGTGGTATAAAGCAGTGTACTTTCTCAGCTAACTATAAATCCTTTAACTTGATTGGAATTACAACAAACAAATCTGGGGCTACCCTGTAATTTTACAGCAACCTCCTGCTGTAAATGACAGTCTCAAAGTACTGATCTAAGCTGGCATTAACTAAACTTGGAAAATTGTTGTTCAGTCTCTCACAAAAAGTGACAAATAGCTTGATTTTATATCAGCACAAGAAATAAATATGATTAATGTAAACCATACTGTTCAACAGCTTAAGTCACAATCTGAACTTTGAGGAAGCTAAGAGCTCCAGATTTCAGGTCAGGAAGAAAATTCTTTGGTGAAAAAAGCAGAGCTGTTTGTTGATCTTGAACAGCTTAGGCTTCCAGAAGCATATTTAAATTTTTAATCAACACCTCAAAGCACAGTTAAGCCCCATCTTCCTCCATTTTACACAGCTGCTTATCCTACCTGTATTTCCATGAGTTTACAAATCCATATTTGACTGAAAATGTGACGTTCAGGCAAACTTATAAAAGCACCTATATTTGTCTTCCTAAAAACCTTCTTGCACCCAGAGGAAAAGCAGCACACAATGGCTGAATTGGGCGATATATGATGGTGCAACATATCAGCACTTCTTGACTCACCCAGCACAAATATCAGCATTTCACAACTCAACAAGTGCATGCCAGGATTTTTCCCATCTTCAGTATGGGCACTGTCTGCAAAGAACAAAGCTCTTTGTCCTTAAACTGATGAGAAATATTGCTAGCAATCAACTCTCAAAAAGCTGTGTGATCTTTCAGTGTTCTAAGGAGGAAAATTCCAAAAGCTCTTGCAGACATCTGCATTTTTTTGGTTACAGAATTGGTGATGCCAGCCCGTTTCACAGCTAATACATGAAAAAGCAGCTGCTGCTCTTTCTGCCCCTGTGACTATAGCCTATTGACTTTGCCTAGATTTGAGAGATGGACTGTGCTTTCTCAAATTTCTCTGTGATTTTATGAGGGTAATGCGATTTAACTCCTGGTTTAGAAGGAGATACATCCCTGCATGATAGATTTTATATCTAGATATCCAAGACAAGTGAAAGACTCCTCTGATCTGTTCAGGGTACCATAGATGCTTCAGAACCAGGGTGGTACACTAGATGCAGCCAAGAATAAACAAATGAAGGACACACAGAAGAATTAGCTCGTTACTGCAATGTCAGGTTCAGCAACAAAACTGACGTGGTGACTTCAGCCATTTGATGACAGAAAATGTTTGAGAGATTGTGTTGTTTTGGGTTTTTATGTGGTTGACAAGCACATTCAAAAGTTATAAAAAGTAGTGTTCTGTCTGCTGGCATACGTTATGGACTTATTTAAAATCCCATTTATATAGAGCTCGCTCTCTCCTTATGCATTGATTACCTTGGCCAGTGCACTGATCCCCTCTGTCTCCATTCCTAGTTTCCTTACAGAGCACCAGGGAAGATGACTGCCTTTCACTCATCACCTCACTCCCTTTCAAACAGGCATAAGCACTTGCACAGCTCAACAGAGCTGACAGTGCTCCCATCGCTACAGAGCATAAAAAACCCTGGTGTCTACAGAAACAGTATACTTCAAGTTTTCCTGTGACTGACTACTAATTAATTATCCCAAAATAGTAACTGAAGATTTGAAGCTTCTTAACAGCACAAAGATGATCAAACCGCTCAATACAGTCATCAGCAAGAAGGATGCTCACCATCAATCTACTGTGTCACTTTCGAGTTGCAGATTTCTACATCCTAACATAAAGTATTCAGACATTGTATGTGCACCAGTATATTGGCATTATATATCTAAAAGTATTAATGACCTTATTTAATAAAGACTTTTCATTTGGAGCGTGTATCGGAAAACAATATTTGCAAAGTTCCAGCTTCCATGGTTTCCTAAGTCACATCACTGACCACCAGAGAATCCTCTCCCTCTTCTACCAGTAAAGACTTCAGCTGAATTTAAGTCTGTCAAAGAGATGTACAAGTGCTGCTTCAGAAAATCCCATACTAAGACCAATCCCTCTAGAAAAGTCCATTAAAACAAATACTTGTCCAGAGCGATCAGTAGCCTGAGCTTTTCCAGAGGTTACAAAGAAACCAGGGTCAAATCCCTATGTTACTTGATGCATTTACAATATTTGTATCTGACACTTTGAATGGGAGTAGATTCAGGTCTGAGTTGAAGGAAGGAGTAGGAAGGAGTCTATACTACAGCACCACTGTTCTTGCATTCAGTGCATGTGTAGAGTTTGCCAATACACATTAGGAGGATGTGCAACAGGCTTAACTGACCCCTAACAAAGCCTCACCACAACAGCAACAAACTGTTTCCTATTGCAGTGGTTTTCTCTTCCTGATTGACTAGAAATTTTATCTAGGACCCAAGAGAGGTTTTTTTCCCCTAATGAAGTCCTCTCTGAACTGGCACATTTCTCAGAAATTTCCATTGCAAGTTCACTGTCATCACTAATTTGAAACATCGTCACATAGACAGTAGACCTCAGTAAAAGAAAAGGGGCACTGTGCTTACTGAGTAATTGCAGAAAACTGGGCCATTACTTCCATAAATAGATATATTTTTCATACATTAAGAATCACACAACAAGCTGGTTTTATGACAGAAAAACATTCTCCATAAAGCATTCCAGATAATTGTTTCCCCCTTTTTGTCACTCCCCAGCAGTCAGTTAAGCCAGGTTTTACAGCATTGCTCCTCTTAAGTCTCTTTTACAAGTGATTGAAAGCTAGACATGAGCAAAATGCCACCTGCAGTATTTAGGCTTATTTGTCACAGCTTGAAGTTGGGCTGGGACACTGAAAGAATTTCAGAGCTTATACAAATCCTCCCTTTGGATTATTTACAACCTGTTGATTCATATTCAGAAGCACATCATAAAATATCATTATAGCGATAAATCTGTCTTCAACTACTATGAGCTTCCCCATCTCCTCACGCTTGCTCATACATTTTCAGCTGTTGTTTTCCTTCCATTGCTAACCCAAATAAGATATTTTTAATAAAACAGGCAGATTGAAAGCACATGATGCTGAGATACCTCTGTGATATCCTCGCCTATGGTGCTGTGAAACTGAATACAAGGACTATGTCACTGAAAAACAAATGATGCTGGACAAAGAAGAGGCATGACAACTATTTGTTGTAAATGGATGCTGCAGATATCAACTGGAAGCTAAGATGCATTTCACTGTTACTAATTTGAATATACTAGTAGCAAAAATCTACAAACTGTTCCTATCCATGGCAAAAAATCTGCTTTCCTGACTCCAGTTTCTGTAGTACTTGCAAAACAGCACTGCTGTTACCAAGGTTTACAGTTCAAATTCTTTCCTCTTAAGGCTCCAATTCTCCATTCTGCAAGCACTTATTTTACCTCTCCCCTCCCCTACTGTTTTGTCACTTTTTAATCAAGAAACTTCCTAAATTAAAGTCAACAAAAGGAAGCAGGTAAATTCTCACCATCATTTCCCTTCCCGTATAGTAGGCAGAGTTGATTTTGCTACTAATATCCATATTCTAAAATAAGAAAAAAGAAGTCAAATTCCCCTGGAGTGCAGTATTTCTTTGCTCTACCACAAACATCTGTACACTAAATGGCATCTGTCCCCCTGAGGAAGGAAGTTTTTCCTCCTTCGAAGCAGTCAGATACATAGTGTACTGCAAGCTGTATTTTGTGATTATTACAAGAAAGGAAAAAACCATCCCAATACATATTCCCTTTCCTCAGCTGACTATCAAATTGCAACCAACTGTAATTCATGGAGAGACTGGGGACAAAGCAGAAGTGCTTTTTCAGAAAGCAGGCTAGTCCACAAGTTAAAGGGATGGCATGTATTTATAAGTGAGGATTTTGGTCACAGTAGAGGTTGACTGCATTTTAGCAATATGCTATTTCTACCAATACCAGCCTTGGTATTACAGGACTCTGCACAGTTCTAGAAGAACCCTACACACGGTGAAGGAGCAAAGATTAAACGATAGTATCTGAGCAATAAAATACTGAGGTCTCACATGCAAACACACAGAGGAAAAAAAAAAGAAAGAATAAAATACCTCTCTAATGAAAGTTACATGACAGTCAAGAGTAACAACTTTTTTTTTTTTCTTTCCCCAGAATAACAAATAAAGCAAAGGAATCTTTCCTGCCAACACTCTTCCCCAAGACATCACCCTTGCCCAGCCCTATCTGCAGCATCCTTTAATCCATCTCCTCAGGACCATGCTACGGCAGCAATGTGCTTGACCACAGCTTGAGATTCACAGAGGTTTTTGTCCTAGGAAACACGGCACAATTACCATCCAAACGAAAATGGTATACTATCTACTAGCTGCTTTTTACTTCATCTGCGAGTTCTTAACTCACACAATCACTAAAATAAATGTAATCCTACCTCTTAAGAGTGACTGGTTTCGCTGCCACTGCATTACGTGCCAATCACTGTCTTTTTACCTCCTGCCATACAAATGAATCGTGCACTTCACTTCTCTCTTCTCCTCCATACAACACACACATCATGCAAGGAATATTGCTATCTAAGCCAGATTGTAATTTTACCAGTATATTTTTTGCTAAAGAAAATGTCTCTTGAACCTGCCATCTTCTAAAGATTATTTGTTTGCCTTGTCTATACTCTCACGGTAAAGATACTTGTGATCTGGGATGATGGTTCCCCTTATTTCTCTGGTTTATGGCTGTTAGATATGCTATCTGCCAAACCAGAATATTCCTTGTTTATTAATGTCTGATTCTTACTGAAAGAGGAAAAATAATCAATAATTTCCATTTAGACTACTGCAGTAAAAAATGGAAATATTACCTGTAGTAACTGTCAACATGGTTCAAAGGGTGGAGTTTTTGTTGTTTCTTGGAAAAAAAAACACTTTCAAGTCCAAAAATTAGAAAGTGAGAATTAATTCCCAAAATATTATCTCAGATATCGAAAAGGGAAATAAAACCTCTACCTTAAAGTTATTGCTATTCAGTGTCAAGTTTTGGCCAAGCCATAGTTGCACGTTTCTTAAAGACAACTTGGACCATTTTAAGGCACGGACAGTGAATTATACCATTCACTGAGACAGAAGCTAATGACAGTAGGCAACACCAGGGACAAGAGTTGTATAAAAGGAAGAGATATCGCCCGTCTGAGGGCATGAGTCCCACATTTTACCATTTTAGTTATACTTCCCCAAGAAGATATTTTTTCAAGCCAGATATTTGCTTTGGCTTACTCAGCTTTAACTACTAAGCAATTCAAATAGTTAATAAGATAGCAACCATATATAAAAATTGTGTTTCTGCTCTAAGTCAAAAAGCATTTGTATCATCAAAAGACCTCCACAGTGCTTCAAAATTATAATTTGTTGTCCAAAATTGCACTATGCTTAGTGCTTTATTTATCTTTCCTTAAATCTGTCTGTAAGTAACTTCAGATGTAACATGTTACTGAACTGGAAATAAAATTACACATGTCCTGGAGGAAGAAAAAAAAAAAACTTTAAAAAAAGAGACAAGCTGTATTTAATTAGCGGTTATTCCTCTGGACAAGAATGCCAGGAGAACATGAGGGTGAAGATTAACCATATAAATCTTAGCTATCACCACTCCCCAACCTGTCAGCATCTCCAGTTCTTTAAGGCTTTCTGAAGGAAAAATCCTTTCCTCTCCAAAGCAGGCATGTTCAGCTGATCATCTCACATTTACTCTAGGTCACATCATACAATAAATTCTTCCACCTGAACAGTTACCTGGGGGGTTGTGGAGCATCTCCCCAGAAAACAAATGATTTCCAGCCTTTCCATAGGACAAGAGAAATCAGGGTAGTTAATCTTCATGTAAGCATTAACATTCAATGAGTGGTCTCTGGCTGTTATAGCGATCCTCACAGAAGATGAGAACAGACACTCTGAAGAGCTAGGCTGTTTTTCTACAGCATGGGCAGTCAGTTGTCTCACTAGACACCAAGCTTAGTAAGATTCCTATTAACTGTGCAGAATCAGGGGGCCTGACTAGAACACATTTTGCAGAGTGAAAAAACCCACGTTGGCTGCTGATAGAAACAATAAATATTTCAGTGACTAGCATAAAAAACACTTCAAGAAGATGCTAAGTCATGCCAAGGTCTTGAACAGAAATAATGATGTTGTGGAGAGAGGACCTGTGCAGGGACAGGCACTGCAGCCTCCCAGAGAGCCTCCCCTAGAGAAGCCCTGCACAACTATGAAATAGTCTTGGCCATTTTCACTGAAGTTTTTGATAACACATCAAACCCACTACACTCCCTATGCATTACTAACTCTCACCTTGGTCTGAACTTGGAAGAATGAGAGTGCTGGATTTAGTGCAAAAGCGTGTTGACTCTTAAAAAGAAGCATTGAACATTTAACATACAGCAAGATGTTGGTATGAAGGCATATTTTAACAGTACACTGAATATTGCACCCAGAAAGATGGATGCAGATATGCTACATCAAGACGTACAGACACTAGTAAAAAGTGTAAGACTATTGAAAATTCGGCCTGTTTCTTGGTCTTCAAAGATTCTTTTGTAGTGTCGCAGCCCTGAGCAAAAGTCTAACAGCGTCCTTTGGCTTTCACGCTCACAAAAGAAAAGTGAGCGTGAAAATTCTGCTACATATAAATAAGGCAATATTGACTATGTCTTCTAAGTCTGGATTAAATTTATTATCTGCTAAATCAGTATAGGAGAAAAAAAAGAGACCATCTTGATGTTGACATGAGCTATTTTTGAGGTAGAAAAATAAATAACTATGGCTACATAGAACTTTAAATTTAGAATGTCGGCTGTTCATCAAACTTGAAAATGTTATTTAGTGTTACACAATAAAACAAACAGCTTGGGTTCTCCAATTCCCCAATTAATGTTTATTGATTAAGCTTTTTTTAGAAAGCAGCTATTAGCAGTGCATATTCCTGTGCATATGGACAAGCACTTAAAAAGTGTTGCAATTTATATCTAACCATTTGTTCAGTGAAATGCATTTACAAGGAATTGTTTTTCACTCTTGGGGGCGGGGAGGGGGAGTGGGAGGCACTTGCAACAATGCAAGGAGAAGAAATTGGAAAAAAATGCATTCTGTTTTATTGGCTTATAAAAACAAGGCATTGCCGAAGTCTTATAGATGTACAGTTAGGATATTCAGCCTTGCATTGTTCTGAAAAAGCCACTTTTCTTATTTCTAGAATTCAGAGAAAGCTTTGAGAAAAAGATCTCTAGTGCATCAGAAGTAAATACTGAATTAAGTATATTAGTTGTATGCTTCATTCCATTTATCTGTAGCTATTTTAAAATTAAACTACTCTCGAACATTAGCATTTCAGCCAGCATCCTAGCGTGTTTTATTCCTACAAAACACAGTTTTCTTCCTGGATGAGTAAAAAAAATTGCAAACAATTATCAGTTATATTATTGCCATAAAGGCATTAACCAACTGATTTCATTTAAATCCAGCCAAAACAGAATACTCACTACTACTAGTGAGTGCTACTAGTAGTATATGCTACTAGTAGTGAGCAGTATATACTCCCTACTATACTGATACAGCAGATCACTAATTTTATTCAGACTTAGAGGACATATAAGTAAGGCAATATTGACTATGTAGCAGAATTTTCACACTCACTTTTTTTTGTGAATGTGAAAACCAGTCAAAATAGAGCACTTCTTCACTTTTCACCTTCCAAGAAAAGTGGTTCAGTAAGCAGCAGCATGCTGGTAGTAAACTTGCAAACAAGCATATTTTACAGACATGTCTTGATATCCCCTTATGACCTTTGCTTTAAACAACCACAAGCTTCTGTCTCAACTAATTTTTAGTTCTAATTGTACTTTGGGGCATAATATGTTCATCCACACTGCAAGGATGCCTGGATAAAATTATTAGGGTCTGAAAACATTGACATTATAAAACAGGTACTCAATATTTGCTATATAAACTTGCAAAGTCAAAGAAACGCATGCTGAACATATTCTCTCTATGCATACACATACCCATGACAAACAGCAACTTTCATTATCCAGAGTCCACAGGTATTTATCTTTGGACAGAAAGAAGTCATCCAACATTTTTCTGCTGAATGAGTTTTACATCAAATAATAAATGCCCAACAGTTCTTGTGGTCTTTTCTGTAGAACTTGCAGCATTTCAGCTTAATATTCAGAAAAAAAAAAAATGTTGTTCTTGAATATATGTTGGACCATCATCAATATAATATAAACAGCACATCCTAAAGGTCAGTGTATTCAAATTCTCCAAGAACACATGATGGAAAGTCAGCTTTAAATAGCGCGAGAGCAGGAACAGTCAGATGGATACTAAGAAGTCTTTCTAGAGTACAGAAGTGTCTCAGACACAATTTCTCAATACCTCAGGTGCCATTCTGATGAATCTTTTGTTTTTTCCTACCTTATACTGGAAAGTGTTATCATAAAACGACAGATTTGCTTAGAAAATAAATGAGAAAATAGGCTAATGCTGTGAGTTTTGCATTTTCAGCTGTATTCCAAATCTTTCTGTAAGCATTCATTAAGTACAAATGATTACACAGAACAGGGACAAAGTACTCTTGTCCAGCCTCTATCTCACCTCAAAGTCCTTGACATTTTGCTACTTTATTAAAAAAACATCTCAATAAAGTCCAACCTATTCATAGCCAGGTGCTACTACCTTCATCTACACAGAACCTGAGCAAGATGGAAATGTATCAGCCATTAATCATCTTACCTTGACTTAGCTGTAACAGGTGAGAGGAGAGACATACTGTGAACTCAGCTGTACTTGACTTTTCCCTGACATCCAACAGGCCAAAGCTTCTGCTTACAGCTTGAGCACTGCCACTTCAGGTGCCAGCTCTAAAACTCCCATCTTCTGCTCCTTCAGTAGCTAAATCTTCAGTTGCAGAGCACCAAGGTAAGCTAACATCTTGCTCAGAAGGACTAGAGTTGCCACTAAGGTTTTATTCTTCCAAATGTGGTGTATAGCTGAAGCAGAGAGCCCAGCCACCCATCTGAGCAAGGCAGGCTGCAGCATTTCAGAACCCAACCTCCTTCAAACAACCAAACCTACTTCCTTTGTTTCTATCCCTTTATATAAATCACCTGGCCTTTTCCTAGCTGGATCTGATAGCAAACAATGCCAGCTGGCTCCCTAGACTCAAGCTCCACCCAGCCTGCAAAGGAGATCAACTGTTACATTTATAAACCCAAAATAATGCATTTAATGATTTGAATGTTTTTTATTATTATCTGCAAATGATTTCACTAATAAAAACCTAAGATTGGTGAAGAAAGTTCCCATGTTCTTATACGCATATAAAAGTTCAGGAAAACAACCTGTAGATCTTTTGGCAGACAGCAAAATAGACTTAGGAGGAATCTTGGGTTTCACCTAAGAAATTCTTTGTTCTTCACTGTCCTGGTTTCAGCTGAGATAGAGTTAATATTCTTCCTAGTAGCTGTTACAGTGCTGTGTTTTGGATTTAGTATGAGAATAGTATAGAATATTACTCTATTTAGTATAGCATATTACTATGAGGGTGGTGGAACACTAGGACAGGTTGCCCAGGAAAGTGGTGGAAGCCCCATCCCTGGAGACATTTAAGGTCAGGCTTGATGGGGCTCTGAGCAATCTGATCTAATTAAAGACTTCCCTGCTCGTGGCAGGGGTGTTGGACTAGACGACCATAGAGATCCCTTCCAACCCAAAGCACTCTATGATTGTAATAATATTGATAACACACTGATGTTTTAGTTGTTGCTAAGTAGTGTTTATACCAAGTCAAGGACTTTTCAGCTTCTCATGCCTTGCCAGCAAGAAAGCTGGAGGGGCAGAAGATGCTGGGAGCACACACAGCCAGAACAGCGTATCAAATTGGCCAAAGGACTATTCCATACCATATGACATCATGCCAGGGAAAGCTGGCCAGGGGCCACTGCTCAGGGACCAACTAGATATTGATCAGTCAGTGGTGAGAAGTTGCATTGTGCATCACATTTTGTATACTCTAATTCTTTTATTATTACTATTATTAATATTATTACTATCTTCCTTTTCTGTCCTATTAAACTGTCTTTATCTCAACCCATGAGCTCTACTTTTTTTTTTTTTTTCTGATTCTCTATCCCATTCTGCTGAGGGAGGAGTGAGCAAGAAGCGGGATGGTTCTTAGTTGCCGACTGGAGTTAAACAATGACATTTGCAAAGCTCAAAGAAAGCAGTAGCTGAGCTTCGTACAGACAATTCCAGGAACTAAATTAATGAGCCACTGATCACTTCTATATGAAATAAATCTTAAAATTATGGATGTGACAGATCTCCTAACTATATTCTACTATTCTTTCTAAATATTCTAGGGTCCTCTAAGACAAAACAGGAGTAGGAAGCAAGAGTTGCCCTTAGGTTGATGAAAGTGATTCTGAAAAGTTTTCTCTACTAAATGTTAAGACTAAAAGATGTATTAGAAGTGGGTGAGTGGAATGGAGCCTGAGAAAGCGAACTGCATGCACAGCACAAGAATTACAGGGAAGAACATGTCTCAAAAGGTGTCTTTCCCTACGAGAGAGCAGATGAAGGTCTAACGCCTTTGGATACATGCGAACACTTCCAAGACAGAACACCACAAATGGAGGGAGAGGAAAAAAAATATGTAGAGAAGTGAATATTCTGGGAAATGTATGAAAGAAAAGCATCCAAAGCTCTGTAGTAACAGAGGAAATACATTAACTGTCTGTACTTCCCCATGACAATGTGACCACTACTTATAAAGTTACATTTAAATATATTTTGATGAATAAAGGCATAATCAATTGATTTCTTTAGAAAATAACATCAAATAAACTTTTCCTATACTCTTCCAGCAGAATATTTTACAGTTTCGAATTTATCTGAGCTGTGAAAGAGTATGCTTATTCAGGAACAGAGGAAAACATACGGATAGATTGGTGGGGATCCTAAATTATGATATACATTTTTACAAGCCAAGAAACTGGAAAAAAAAAAAATAGAAAAAAAGATAATGTTATGCATTTTCAGAAATGCAGCCTTGTCACAAAGCTGGGTTTTAGAAAACAGGGACTTTTAAAATCTCAAACACATTCATTCCACAGTCTGCATTCAAACCAAATCCACCAAGCTCTTGCATAAATGAAGGCGAACAATCAGCCAGCTATACACTATTCATTAATGACGCAAGAAGCTGGTTTAGAAAGTGGGATCTTTAAAAGCAAAAGCTGCCATGGAAAGATGCATTTATTTAGAAGCCATTAGAATATTTGTCTCATCTATTCTTTCACAGCCTCACCTGAGCTCAGTCTGTTTAAGAATAATGCAATCAGTCAAGTTGTTTAATAACGGAAGATTCAAAACTTGTGCAATAAATATGTCCCTCAGGCTTTTCATTCTCCAATGGAATTTTCTAAATATGAATCAAAGCAGCAGAAAACAAAAAGCCTGAGAGATATCTGAGCAAACTTGAATAATTTTAACTTAAACTGAATGTTATCTATCTTACGCAGTCTATTTACTTTTTACTCAATCAGAACCACGCACAAAGATTTCCGTAAGAGAACCAGCAGCAGCGACTTAGTGACAGGCTGCGTTGGAAATTTATCAATACCCTTCTGGATTGAGAAGGATAAGGGAAAGGGAGAAGGATTTTTTTCAGGAAAGAGTTCTGCAGTCTTAGTGGAAGTCAGCACTTGGTGGAAGCAAGCAGTGACAAAAACTGATCTAGCTATGAAGAAAGTCACGTTGGTCTCATTTAGTCAAAACCAGCACAAATGTCCATGAAATATGTGAAAACAAAACTTAGAGCAAGACAGCATGCACGCACACCATTCAACCACCGTGGCTGGTGGCTAGCTATTGCTAGCCTTCTCTACTCTTCGCATCTCTTCCACTTTTCCTTCCCCAGCATGACTCCTAAATTCATTCTGAATAAGATTATGTAGATTATGTCCTTCCTGATGACTGATGTCATAACTTTTTCTTTCCTGCAGAAAACAGATGTATCTACTCATAAACTTTATATTGTTAGACCTGCTTTTTTTTTTTTTTACACTGGGGTGGAGGTAGTTATTCACTTCAGGAAGTTCTCATTAGTGTAAAAAATATCTTGAAGATGACAAAGACTCTCTTTTTCAGTGAAAATAACTGAGCACCATAGACTTCAGTAAACCCTCATCAAGCGTGAATCAGAACAAAAACAGCACGCTTAGTGAGACAACACCCTAGGGCAGAGACCAAAGCTGCTTGTTATCAAAATAATTCTGGTAGCCTATGAGCAGGGAATGAAGTTCCGGGTTTTCTAGGCAGGAGTCTGACTGAACAAAATGCTCTTAAGACGACCAAAGGGAAAGATTGTTGGAACATCAGAATGTGTTATGGGACATAGTTTACCTCTTGCAGTTAACGTTGCTTACATGCTCATTTTCAAGGATTTTGAAATGTCTGCATATGAATTTAAGAGGGTGAAGGCACAGCTTCTTAGTACTGATCATAAGAAAGGGAAGTTCTTCTTTTTAAGTAGGCATGAATTTCTTTTCCTCTATTCTCCACAGCTTTCTTGTCCTCAGCTAATATGGCACATTATATACTTTTTAACTCTATTGTTATTTCATTGTCCGGAACCTTCTCTTTCTAACCAAAGTAACAAAATGACTTAGGTAAATATGAGTGAACTTCAGGAGGCAAGAAGGCCAAGAAGTTACCTCCTCTTCCAATGGTTTTGTTCTCTTTTATGCCCTTTTGCTGTTTTATCTAATTAGACGGGAAGAAGGTCTTGCTGCCTACCAACAGGATCTGCAGTCCCTACACAGCTAGTGCTCCTTCTTTGCTCAAGGTTTCCAAATGCAACTCTAATAGAAAGCATTCTAACAAAACAAGACATGAAAAATAGAAGCAAATAAAAACAATGGGGAAAAAATATATACAAAATGGACAGATATAAAGAAATACAGAAATGACACAATATGGCAGGAAAAGCCCCACTCAATAAAAAACCAAACAAACAGAGAGTAACAAGTTAGAGACAAAGCAATGCCTGCAGAAATTAGGAGAAAGCACAATAAACTGGAACACAGCAGAGACTATTCCATATCCTTTTCTTCAACTAAAATTGCTTCAGATTGTATTGAAGTGAAATTAAATATATTTTCCCTCAACTGAATGCTGGCTTTCCCTCTTCAGAGCTCAAGTCTGTTACTGGCACTTTGGCATATATTTAAGTAGACATTACGGGGTTTCTTAACACTTTCAGAAGCCATCCCCATGCCACTGAGTTTTTTATCAATACTGACACATCTCTGCAAGCACTGCTGACACCAATAATTCTCATGATCCGTCTTTATGCAAAGCATTTCTCTTTGGGGAAAAAGAAATACTCTGTTGTATTTTTTTTTCATTACTGAGCTGAGGGACATGGTTTAGTGGTGGGCAGTGCTAGGTTAAAGGTTGGACACTATGATCTTAAAGGTGTTTTCCAACCTAAACAATTCTATGAGGTCTGAAGCTGTTTATGTTACCTGTTTACATGCTACAGCAAGCCTTCTAGCTCGAGGTATCAGATATATTTTAATGGTGTATTGAGTAAGGGCACTACTACCCTTAGCTATCAGCATACTGTACATCATTATGCACTGTAATTAACATTTCTTCCTTTTGTTAATGAAATTCCTCCTTTTCCAGTTGCATACTTCTCTGATACCAGCCTCTGTGTGTTTGTGTGCACATGTATAAGCATGATCACAGCAGCTGACGAAACAGCAGCACCCAGCCAAGTGGAAAACACAATTTTCAGGAAAGAAAAACATGCGTTCCCAGAGACAATTTGCCTAAAGAAGTAATCTGTTAAATGTAGTAACCCAGTAATTTAGCAGTGAAAATGATCAAGATTTCTCTAGTGGCTCTCATTTAAAGGTTCCCTCAGACCCCTATGTTCTTTGCTATAATTAAGAATAGATTTGTTGCTTACTAAGGGCTGACACATCCACCTAATCTCTTAGGCGCTCTAGATGGATAATTGTATTGCAGTCTCTAAACTTTAGAAAAATATGAAATATGGAGGGCATCCTCCCTTTTGAAGGAAGGAGGAAAGCATAGGGATTTTGCCAGCTTCTGTAGGTTTTTTTTTCACTACATGAATATACACATCGATGCTTGATTTGAAGAAAGCTATTAAAATCCCAGTGGACAACTGGAATGGAAGTTACTAAATCTAAAAATGGGATATTAAACTTCTTGCTGACATAACCTAGTTGTAAATGAAGACACAAGCATCCTTGTCTTCCTTCTGAGCTGTGTGTCATACTCAGTTTCTAGAAACTCTGTAATGAATTTTTCTGGTAACAGCAAGTTTCATGGTTTTGTTCTGAGTGACTTTCCACTGCATTCTTCTTTTCCTGTCCATCAAAAGACAACATTCATGTTTTTTGAAGTCTCAGTGCCTTTCTCGTTCTTCAGTACTCTTTGCTGTACATCTCCTTTCCCACCTTCTGTCCACGGAAGTTTTTTTTCCAAGAGGAAGTCTTGGTCTCTCCATTTTTCTTTGGAGAAGAGTAACACACCATGCCCTGCCCCACATACCATGCTAAAGGTGCCTCAGGGCATGCCTAAGCTTAGTGCAATGACCTCTGTGATGAGAGCACATTTGAATATAAGGAGTGTACATGTTATTTACAGACAATAAACATTTTCACATTTTTTTCCTGTCAGATACACAGCAATAAGATACACACGATTCACTAAGCAAAAATGATTGGCTGTTTTCCTAAGCAGCAATCTTCATTCTCACTTAATAGTCAGACTTTAAAAGAACTGAAAGTGTGTTGATTAAAGGATGAAAAGCAATAGTCTGGTTTGAGAGCTAAGCACCTGGTATTGCAAACTGCAGATGGTCTGTTACTGCCCCTGCTGAACTGCTCCACTGACCCTCAATAAGGGCACACCACAGCACATTACTGTAACAGCTATGCAAGGCTGAGTCAACAAAACTAAACTCCCTACTCTCTAGACGCTATAATGTAAATAATATCATAACCCCTGCCATCTAACTGATCTTAGTCTAGCATCTGCATATCAGATTTTATCCCAAATGTGCAGATATTTATAGTGAAGTAGAAAAAGCACAAATCGTGAGGCATCAGTCCCTAGGTCATCTTGGGACTCAGAAACAGCTCCTAAAGATGGCTCTGATTCCAAATGCTGCCAGCTGCACTGCAGGTTCAATAAGCTCCTTCTCACCTCTCCTGTCCACTAAGCCACTCAATGAGCCCACACACACTGCTCTGAGGGGGGTTTGGAGCTGAGCCTGCTCCAGCTCTCTGTGTCATACTGTCCGTCACCCTTCACTTCATCCTAGCTAGTCAGGATACGTACGATAGACAGATAAGCTCAGAAAGCAGAGAAAAAAAGGAGTGGGATTTTAAAAGGAAAGACAATGATCAACTAGAGCTCTTCTAAGAGCAGAGCAGTAAAAATCAAAAAGGCCCATGAATCCTCTGTAATGCTGAGTTGTTGCACTGACAAATGTCTCTGCGAAGGAGGAGCTTTCCTCCAGGATAGTATGTCCCTAGAGACTAAATAGCAAATTTTATGCTCACCTTTCATAAACCCAGTAGGAGTAAATCTCTTCTGGCAGCACTATCTGCCACATTAATTTCTTACATCAGTTTAAGCTGTTTCGTCTTGAGCTTGGTGTCTTTGGTTACGTCCGCACAAACATGCTCAGGGCCTATTCTCCGCACCCCAGAAAGCAACTGTGTTGTATTCAGGAGTGGCATAGCAGGGCCCATCCTCATCACAACTGCAAAAACCTCACTAAAATCTTTCTTTGCCCCTCCGTCTTACAAGTGAGATGCAGTGGCAGGATAACACAACGGAGGTCAGGTAACAAGGAGGCATCGGGTCACAACAGAAGCAGTAAATACCAAATTACATCATGTGGCAGCTTGCTACCATACGTAACTAGTTTCCACAGTGGGGTTTTCTTTGGGGAGGTAAAGGGGTAGTCAGCAGTGCAAAACAGTTCACAGAGTACCCACACTTTCAGGCAGCAGTACCTTAGCCCTCATTAGGGATTTTACTGGCTAAAATTTATAGGGGATGAGAATGTGGCAATTTGGGCTGAACGTGACAAGGTGCGCGTAGGAGAAAGCTATAAAGTCCTTCACGAATGAATGGCGCTTTTTTTTGTGTTGTTTTCTGCTACATAATTAAACACTCTTGTCTTCTTAGCATTATCTTGGTAATGAATAAATGCTATCGTTCTTACCTGGTACAATACTCTTCTCGTGATCCCAAAGTATTGTTAACACACAAACTAGTCCCCGATGCAAAATATTCTGCTGAGATCCTTACAGCTAAAATACCTTAAAGAAGCCACTCCTTGTGTCTGTATACAGCTGCCTTTAAATCCATTCCGCTCGAGTTTGTCATAACTACAGTGCCTAAAAGAAACAGTCCTTGGCCTGTGCTCTCCTCTGGAATATGCCTGAGCATTATCTCAGAGTGCTAGTTAGCACAGGCTACCATCACATCCAGGAGTGTGATACAAACTAAAGAGCACAGACAATGATAATGTTCATGCTCAAGCCCTCACTCTGTTCCTGCTTTGTTTACTGGAAAGATGCAGCTCTCTAAGTCTGCACAAGCATATCCTGAGCTGAGGAAGAAAGGAGTAGTAGCACAAAAATGGGAGCTTTACCACAGTACTCATCAGCATGCTACTGTGCTCCGCCAAAATAAAAGCCTTTATTTTCTCAAACCTATAAGTGGAAAGGAGGAAGTATAAGAAGGAAAAAAAACAACCATATCCCCACCTGATTAACCACCAGGCCTGTGGGTACAATCCAGACAGAGAGGAAAGGCAGCTGTCAGCAAGCCCCAGCCATTAAATTTAAATCAGTGGATGGGAAAGGAACAAGCAGCAGGGAACAACTAAAACTTCTTAACATCCTTGGAAAGGAACATCCCAGAAAGAAATAAAAGCCTGCAAACAAAGGAATGCCACACAGTAGATACAAATTATCCACCTGATTTATTGCACAAGGGAGATTTAAATGTGACAAAAAAGCCCCCAGGTGCATCAAGTCTGTAGTGTCAAGAAGGGAGGAGGGCTTGCAAAGGATGGTGGCTTACAAACCAGCTCAAATCCTTCTTTCACTTTGTACTGCTGTGAGGCAAAGTTTGCAGACATGGACAGAGGAAAGCAACCTGGGCTTCATGGCTGGATATTAGAATTTCAAACACCATAGTAAATCAAGGATTCCCTGTCCCACTCTTATCCTACACCAGCTTTACAGGCCAGCTCATCATCATTTACCACACCAGCCCTGGGGAGGAAGAGCTGAGATGCAGGAGAGGTTGTTAGTTGGAATGCACAGGGAATAAGTAACTCCATAAGTCAAATCTCTTTCCAAGGTTCTGAATGCACTGCCAGGGTCATGCTGCTTTTCTGAGACACGCACACATCCCACGTACGTCAATACCCCCGCCACGCCTCCAAGGTGACAAATGCAAAGAGCTGAGAAAGGCTGTCTTTTGAAATGACTCATGCCAACCTTCCATAGTCTTGCTGATGTCTTCAGATCTAGATTTTCTGATTTGGTTAGTGGACAGTTTATACTAAAATGGACAGAAATCCCTTTTAGGGTTCTCCTGGCCACACGTATACCTTGAGAATTCATAGAATCACAGAATACCAGTTTGGAAGGGACCTCAAGGATCACCAAGTCCAACCTTTCAAGGTAAAAAAAATATAGTTTAAATGAGATGTCCCAGCACCTTGTCAAGCTGAGTCTTAAAACTGTCCAATGTAGGGGAATCTACCACTTCCCTTGGGAGATTATTCCAACGTCTAATTGTTTTCATCGTGAAAAATTTTCTTCTGGATTCCAACTGGAATCTCTCAAGGAGTAACTTGTACCCCTTACCCCTTGTCTTTTCCATGTGACTCCTTGTAAAAAAAAAAGGAGTCTCCATCTTCTTGGTATTCACCTTTTATGTACTGGTACATGGTAATAAGGTCTCCCCTAAGCCTTCCCTTCTCAAGGCTGAACAATTTTCTCCGCCTTTCTTCATACGGCAGGTCTTCCAGTCCTCTGATAATAATTGTCTCTGAACAAATTTCTGAGATGCTGGTGACTAACTGTCAGCTCAAGGAAGAAGCTGAGACTATCATCATCACTACTGATGAACACTGTTTGGAAACAAAAAACAGAGAATGTAATATTGAAATCAAGGAAACAAATTATTGTGTTGTTCATCTAAGAAAACGTTTCTCTCTGCAATGAGTCTCTCAAAAAGGGACTGAAATGCATGTCAAATCTCAACAGTGTTCTGCACCCACAGCCCAGCTACCACACCATTTTTTGTTTGCATTTTATTTAGCATTCGAACAATCCATTATTATTATTTTTGCTGTCATAGTGTCCTGGAGCCTGAGTCCAAGAACAAAACTTAAATGAAGTTAGCGCTGTGGAAACTCATGGCAAAAAGATCAGGTCTCCAAAAACTTGAGATCCAAGTGCTTAAGAAGTGTAGGCGTTCTTCCTCCAGTAGCAGTAGTGGCCCTATATGCACCTATTACCTTCATTGACCAGGTGTTTTTTTCAAACGCAGAGATTAAAGAGCTTCATCTAAACTAATGTAAATATCACTTAAGCTTTTTCTAAATCACTTTTTCTAAACAGAAGTTTAAAACAATCAAGAAATAACTTTTCATGAGCCCAATGGCCAGCTTTCTGGAGAAATAGAGTGGATATCAAAAGTATAAATGCATTCAAAAAGTGCCTATAGATACTCTTATAAAAAAATCCCTCAAGGTGATTACATACAAAGGCACAGCTAGCATTTCAGACTTGTAGTGCCGAAATTCAGCAAGGTGAGAGGGTGTACCAGGACAAGGATTTCTCTGTATTTGCCCAGGTCTTATACTCTTTTCCTTAAGTACTCACTGCTGGCTCTCCTCAGAGAGAAGGACTTGGAATGATTTTCGGCCTGACCTGTTATGACTGTTCTATGTAAAAAAACAAGACAACAAAAAAAGTATTCTGAAAAAAAAAAATAGCTTTAAATTGGTACCTGTTCTAATCAAAAGAGAAAAGTCTCTTCCTTCTACCACCAAAGCTATTGCTGTGAGGCACACCAGCTGATCAAGATGCCACTACACTGAGTAGAGGGCAGCTTTGCTCGTGAAGCACAATCTGAGGATGAGCCACATTTTGAAACCGAAAGAACGCACAGAGAACAAAGTAGAAATGAGCAAACTCAAAGCAAACAACACAGGAAGCCAGAAGTCCTAAAGAGATATTTGAAGAAGGACCAGGAGAGACTACTTGCTCACACTGTGACATGCAATGACCTTGCACACTGTTTTGAGAATTACTAGAGAATTTCTGCCACCATCGATGTCACTCAAGTAGTTTTCCCGAGGAGAAAATCTTTTTAAAGGTTTATAGGTACTGCAGAAAAACTGTATAGTAAATTGTCAGTTCTAGAGAGGCACTTTCACATTTCTGTTAGACAGTGTAATGGTATCAATCTAAAGCCAGATGCAGACCACAGAGTGAACACTGGTTAGTCATAAACAGTCAAATCTTACTCACCGGGAGCAGTGGACAGAGCAGGACTGTTTTGCTTAACCTCTGCTATTTCTGAGGTCACCTGTGGTATAATTAATACTTCATTCATTAATTCAAACAGTAGCAGGAGATAAACGTGACTGGTAGCTGAGGGAGGAAAAGACTGGATTCACTAGTGCCAAAACCCACAAAAGAAAAATGTATTCAGCTCATATAAAACTAAAACTTAAAAAGCCTGCAGAAGACAAGTCCTAAGCAGCCACCTCAGAACCCGGCAGACACCAAATGATCCAGGGAGGCTGCCTCTAATTAGTCAGATGAAACTATAGCGTGGCTGTGTGATTCAAGTAGTTGCTAGAGCTGATATCTTTAAATGTTTTCCTTTGCCTTTTTGAATAACCAAAAGTATAAATGAACTTTCAGCACCTTCAGCCTTCTAAAGCCTTTGTGGAATAAAAGTTTGCAACAGTAGGGGATAGTTTCACTGAGACACACTTAAGTTTCCTGCAAAAACCAAAAACTTGTGTGATCAGAGGTCCAAGCAAACAACAAACAGCATCAGCTGAAGGAGAGGGTATGTATTATTTACTGATTAGCACCCAGGATTACTTAGTACCAAGCCAAAATATGCATCAGGAAAGTTAATTGCACGCAGTGTGTAAAGAGGAACTCAAAGCACTGCTTGCAAATAGTCCATCCGTGTGGTACTTGGCCTCCCCAGATGGTTTGCTAGAAGCAACCACTGAAGCGTGTTGAAGCTCCGTGCGCAGTGCCGAGAAGAGGGAGAGAGAAGGCACTGAATAGTTAGTTGTACAACTGTTGAAAGGTGCTGAAGAGCCTGGGGCTCAGCCCAGGGACAGCAGGTCAGTTACCTCCCAGGCACATCACTAAGGTGTCACTCGCTTCAAAATCTTCTGGTTCGAATGTATGACTCTGCTCTTTTGTCTTTGCAGAAGAACTGAGCACATACTTGTCTGCTTCTGCAGCCTGGCATCTTTTCCTTACAGCCCGGTGATAACATTTTGGAAGAGGTTAACAGCCCCATTCATGAGCACACACTTCTGAGGACCCAAAATCCGACAGAAGCCGGGTGCTTGAAACAGACCTTCCCCTTCTTCCTCGTACAAGGCAGAGACCGAAAAGACGAGTAGGCAGCAGCCTTTCCATCCAATTTAGGATCTACACCAGCCGCCCCCTCCCCCCC